>JBBJLR010000111.1:7889116-7912222 GCA_037577145.1 Brachypetersius gabonensis
TGTGTGTGTGTGTGTGTGTGTGTGTGTGTGTGTGTGTGTGTGTGTGTGTGTGTGTGTGTGTGTGTGTGTGTGGTTTTAGTAGTTGGCTTTTATGGTTGCATTGTAATTCAATTTCCTAAGCATGCTCCTCAATGATCTGAATGATGTGAATCCCTGTGACAAGCACATGACTAGGATCACTCGAGCCTCCATGTGTGTGTGTGTGTGTGTGTGTGTGTGTGTGTGTGTTTTCATATTCTTTCAGTTCAAATTTTGTCCTGATTTTGTATGATAACCAGAGTAAAACTACAAGACCTACACAAAAGTACTTTGGTAAGAGCTTTATAAAAAGTCTTGACTATGCACTTAACCATAAATATGTATTCATAAATAAATAAAGGAGTTTAAACAAAGAAACTAACAATATATTCAGATACTATACTAAAATATAAATATATGTATAGATTATAATAAAAAATATGTCAAGTTCTACATATCAAGAATATAATGTTTCCATGAAAAATTTTTGCCATTGGTTGGGAGATTTACCTGCAGCAATTATTACAAGAGAGACAGGAATTACAGGACAAACTCAGTGCACACATAGCTACAGTAAACTTTGTAACCAGCACATATTGACAAAACATCAGTCTTGACATTTGCTGGTGAAAAAAAACTAATACTTAATGTGAGCTTGATTTTGATACAATAATTATAGACGGACGAACGGACGGACGGACATCCAGTAGCTAGGGGTGTACTGTAAAGTGTATTTATGTGAGATTTAATAAAGTTTATAGTTGTTGCTCTACATAATATTTATTTCATTTATATGGATGAAGTACAAACCCAAAATTTGCAGACATACAATAAAGTACAACAAATTTTATTTTCATTATGTGTCAGCTCCCAACCACCATCCCTAATCATCCACCCACCAACTGCTCATTACTAGGGAGAGGCAGTGAGAAACTGGTGACTTTGGCTCCAGATTGTACCCCCTGCGTCGTATCACACCACTGATTAAAATTTGAGTTCAATCAGATGTATTGGTGATAGTCAAACAAATCCATGCAAATCCTACAGCTGCATTAATTGTAATATGTCAACAAGTATATTTTTGTGCTTGTAAAATTTACAGCCAAGTAAATGTCTTTAAATAGGACTATGAACTTATTTTTTAATCTTAAATTTTTTTGCTTTTCTTGCTTTCTTGCCGGAAATTAGCATTGATGAGGTGTTTTTGTACAATACACTGTTGGTCATTTTGTCATCAAGCGGTTTTGCACTTTTTGTTTCGTCTGGACACATCCCCACACAAACAAATGACTTTCTCTACTGCAGTGCCATGAGCGCAAAGTATGTGTCTTAGCTAGTGCAACTAGTGAAAACATCTTAGCTACTTTTCTAATGTTGCTAATGTAGCTAGATAATGTTAATCTCATTTTATGTTATATCACAATGACTATTACAACCTGTGCTTCATTTTCACCTTCTTTCACCATCAAACGCTCCTAGATCCTGGATCTTGTGTTTATATTTCCATTTGTCTTCTGCCATGGCCAAGTATTCGCTGTAGGACTGCCTGATGTCAGGGGCTGTTTACTTTGCCATTGCTGTGCCACTGACAGTCACCATCAGTTCTGAAACAGAGCCACACAGTCTTGATCAAGGAGATCTGTTTTTCTACCTAAACTCATCCATCCATCCATCCATTATCTGAACTCTTTGTCCTTTTCTATCCTAAGAAACTGTATATTAACTCTATCCAATTATGGTCATGTAGGTCATTTATTTTTTGTATCGCTGAATTATTTTTGATGTGCTTAGTCAGACTGACAGCCACAAACACACACACACACAAACACACACACACACACACACACACACTCTCCCCTCTCCATGAGGAGAAGGTGCATCCAAAGTGGGTCAGCTTCCCTCTCTGACTGAGGTCCTACTTTTAATAAGCTCCTGTTATGCTTGTCCGGAGTGGGGGTTGTGGTGACATAGCATGGAAAGGCCACTCCATTGATGAGGGAGTGTCGAAGGTCATGGTGACTGAACCATGAAGCGTTTGTGTGTGTGTGTGTGTGTGTGTGTGTGTGTGTGTGTGTGCATCACAGAACATATGTACTGATGGCTATTACATAATTGACTGGACAAACACCCACACACGAAACAACTTTGCTGTGTAAGTGTATGTTGGACATGATTTTTCTCTCTAAAGGTGATGCTATAGAAGAACATTGCAGCAATGTTTGGGGAAAAAAATGTGAGTAGAACTTTTAAAGGGTATAGAGAACTGATACTAGTTTAATGTTTTTTTGTTTTTGAAGAACATTTACAATATCTGGAGTATCTTTAAACTAAAACAATGGTTCACACACATTTCGTTTTCAGAAATGGTTTTTGAAGAACCGTCTATTGAAAGGTTTTTTAGCAATTTAGCAAATTAGCTATCTATACCAATGAGCTAAAACACTCACAGATGAAAAAATTATCTTGTTAAAACACAGTGCGTCAAATCCTGATGAATTATGCAGTGAATGAGCAATTGGCCCTCCTAGTCAATATGTTAGATGTGAGAGAAATGGGTAGGTGTGAAGGTACAAGTCCAGTCGTAATATGTCATACAAAAAAAGGGATTCAGAATCAAAGTTTTGATCGTCTTTATGGTGGTCAATTATTTTGTTATTTAAACATTTGAATAAGCATATTTTTCAATATTATGGTTTCCATTCAGTTATGTATGCTTTACTGTAAATAGCGTGGCGTGTCAAAGACTAAAACAAAAATCTCTTTCTTGAAGCTGCAAACTGAAGGCAAAAAACATTCACCATAATACTGTGTTATTTTAATGTGCAGATTTGTATGTCCCTCCTGTTTAGATTTGCATCACTAAGTCTCATTAACAAACTTGCTGCAGGCTCATTATGTATGAGGCTGTCACCCTAACAATGCCATGACCCATAGCTAGAATTTACATTATTTATAACTTACATGATTTTCCAGTGAGAGAAATCCACTGTCAGGATTTCAGGAAGTACGCAGAGTCACTTTAGTGTCTATGAATATTTTAATTTTTGTGGCATGCATGGAGAACTAGCTTTTATGTGACCTAAACCATGTATTGCTGTTTAATGGGCTTGGGGTGTGTCTCATTCCAGATTCTCTTTGTGTAATGAGGACAGTCCAGTTTAGTCACCATGTGAAGGTGAAGGGCAGGCTCCTGTATGGGTTTATGACGGCTACTTCAGCCTGAGTGGAATATTGTGTGGAACAAAGGTAAAGCCTGTGATAAGTCCTGCATGAGGGAGCAGGCTAGGTGCCAGGGTATTGAAAGGTTTGGGGCAGCTAAATTTGTTTCCCTTCTCATTACAGAGTTTGCATAATCCCATGTTGTGCCAGTGTATAGCTACAGAGGGCCACTGCAGTTGATGGCTCACTGTTCTCCTGTTCTCAATTGGCTTTTTACTAAAACCTGAATTGGTTTAGCAATAGTTTGAGCACCCAACAGTTCAATGAGAATAGTATATTGAAAAATCAAATTCACTTATTCATAGACTCATTTGAATAATCTCACATAGACTTTAATGGGGTTTTTTTTCTGGCATTGACTGACATATCCAGTGACCAACCATGACTATTAGAGCTAGGGCTTTTGTTCAGAAAGTAGGTATGAAAATATGGTCCAAATGCTAAACACTGCAAGCCTCCGTGTAGGATTCAGTAGTAGCTATTGCCATACATTTATGTGACAGTACGTTACATTTACGTTACATTTACGTTACCATGCCAAGAGTAATAAACATATTTGTGGGCTATATTTTGACATTCTAGATTCAACATGGACGTTTATTTAAATTAGTCCAACTGTGATTGTTTGATTCCACTGTCAGTTCTGACTTATGTTGATGATTGAATGGCTAAACCTACCTAGTTACCATAGAGAAAATAATGATCTAACACTGCTGTTTCCAACCAAAGCTTGAAAATGAAATAGGAGTGACAGAGTTTCAGTAAAAACACAACTTTTTGTTCCCAGATATCATCAGGCCTTCTGTGCTGTTATTTACAGAAACAGACAATAGTGGGTCACATTGCTAAGTCAATAGTAGCAGCATCTTAAGTGTGAAATTTGTGTGTAATTTTTTATGAACATGTGTGAACATGGGGAACAGGGAATTTCTGACCAAACTGTTCCTTTAAATCAGGATAGTCGCTAAACCACATTGCTTTGGCTCTGTAGGACATGTCTGCCTTAATGGTCAGACAACACCTGGTCATCCCCCTCTCTGACCTGAGGATATAGGTGCGAACAACAGCACACGCTCTGCACATGCACTCGCATTACGCAGAAAAGACACATGATTCTTATTTGACAAATAGCCTGGAACACTCTGTCCCTCTCCGACTTCATCTCTTGAAATGAAATAGTCCTACACGTGATGTTTACCAGAGAGAAGTCCAAATTTAGTTGCTGCTGAGGGTTTTGGCTTCATTATTGCGTGCCTGCAGCTTCTCGACTGCTCTGAATCAAAGCCCATTCCCATTACGAGTTCCAGAGGATAGAATAACCACAAGAAGTAAACTCAACACTGCCTGGGATCTCCTGGTTCAAAATGACAGCAGCAGAAGAGTCAGGCCCTGCTTTCATGTTAAACACAGCAGGTGACCTATATTTTCTTTTCTGTTAGAATGCTTGTGTTTCATTCTAACCATTTAAACACTTAAAGCATGTTTCTGGGTCATGGATTGACCCTTGTTTTAGATTATAATTGTACAATCTACATTATAAGGGGTGATGGTGGCCTAGTGGATAGGACACTTGCCTCTGGACCAAGAGGTCATGAGTTTGAATCCGACCTTCAGGGAGACTGTCCCCTGTAGTTAGAGAATGGGAGTGGCTTTGGATAAAATCGTCTGATAAATGCTGTAAATCTACTTTCAAATGAAAAGCTGGTCTGGTTGGTCTGTGATACTAGATCAGTCATATACAGCAATAACATTAAAACCACCTGCATTGTGTAGGTCCCTCTCATACCACGCATAGTGAGGTGGGGCTTCCATGGCTTGGACCAGGCTGTCCAACACATCCCATAGATTCTGGGGCACTCTGATCCATTTGCACCTTTTAAGACAAACGCACAGCAGTATGTAATACATACCTGTCTAGTATAGCCAGCATGAACCTTTTCAGCAGTTTGTGCTTCAGTAGCTCATCTGAGCAATATTATTTCACTGACTTCATCTGTCAGTGGTTTCTAGAAAGTGAAAGTGACCATTCTGTCATACGTGCACACCACAGCACGAAATTCTTCCTCTGCATTTAACCCATTCACCAAGTGAAGCAGGGGGCAGCCAGGAACACAGCGCCCGGGGAGCAGTGTGTGGGGACGGTACCTTGCTCAGGGTACCTCAGAGGTGCCTAGCGGTCTTGGGAATCGAACCCGCGGCTTCCTGACCACAGGCGAAGACGGGCTGACTGGTGTAGAGTCCCATGCCATTAGCATTTGGAAACGACTGGAATGCTTCATCACAACAGCTCAAATTGTACAGAAGTAGTGAATTTATGGGCCAGAGAGTGCCATCACTACAAAGAACCTCCAAAAATGGAACAGGAGGAACAGCTCAGTTACAGCTCATCCTCGGTTTTTAGACATGAACGTCTTTCAGGATTTGATACCTTGATCAATGTCTCCCACTGTTCACCATCCAAGCTTCTGGATAGTGAACGGTTGCAAAAACAAGTCATTTGTTATCACTCCTAAAAAAAAAAGGTTCTATACAGTATTCAAGAATACATGTTTGATTTTGACATTGTTGGGGACATAAAAGCAGCTTAGAGAGATGCCCCTGGAAGCTGTGGATTTTAAAATTAGTGATAGATTTCAGTCATCTAGAGCCTTTATTTACAGACAGGATAGCTAACGCACTGATCAATAGGTTATGTATCATATAGAGTTAAAGGCAATTAATGACCTACAAGGAGGCAGTTTAACAGAGGCTTAGCTGGTGGCTTGGTGGTTAGGCAGTTGAACCTGTGATCAGAAGGCTGTGGGTTTGAATCCTATGTCTGCTAGTAGCACCACAGAGGTGCCTTTGAGCAAGGTACCGTCCCCACACACTGCTCCTCAGGCGCTGTGACATCACTGGCTGCCCATTGCTTCACTTGGTGAATGGATCAAATTCAGTGAAAGAATCTCACATTGTTCACACTGTGTACTGCGGTGTTAATGCGTGACTATAAAGGCCTCTTTATCTTTTACTACAGCTATATTGCAACTGTAATAATACCTTAAACCTTAACACTGCACCATTTAGAACTCTTAGTATCTCAAGGCAACCTAAATGTGATACAAAACAATTATCTATGTTAAAAAAAACTTCTCTGTCTGAAGCATTACCTGGCAGGATTGCTTCAGTCTTCTGGACAAATACATGATGCATGAACATATATTGCTTAGTTAAGCATTGTTAAGTTTGTTGTTGGCTCATATTAGTTATTTAGAAAATACACTTTGACCTGTAAAGTAACTCCTATTGTCCACCTTTCTATTCTGGCTGCCATCCTGACTGAGCATGTCTCCAAATTATCCTGACTGCCAAACACATGCAAGTTTTGGAAAGCACCAAGCTGTGCTGGACGCCGGCCCTGCAGGGCTGGAATTGGGGACCCCCCCTTTATGGTTTTGCCTCTGCTTACTCTAGTTTCTCTCAGGGAAAAGCTAGTGTCATATTTTGACAGTATTAATAGCATTTTCAATACTATCAAAAACCTTGTGTAGGGATCTTTCTGAGTGAGGACACATTTAATTCCAAAGAAAACTATTTCATTCTGAAAGAAAATACTCTTGTTTAGTTTTAGAAGTACTTCTCAAAAGGAACTGTCTGGATGTGTAAATGCTTTTGTACTGCCATGACCATGCGCCATACTTTGTATTGTGTAGAGCACAATGTATTTGACTTCAGACATCACTGTGGATCATGACAGCCCAGATGTGTCCAGGCATGGCACACTGACAACCTGAGCGCTACCATAAAATCATCTCAAAGCTTCAAAAACATTTACACTGTTTTTGTACAGAAAAATAAGCAAGCTATACAAGCTCCCTGCTGGTCATGGCATCTAAATAATGTCTCATTAAGTCAAAAGAAACTTTCCTTTCCAGTTGAAATACTTTAAATGGAGTGTAGCGAGTCTTTTAAACAAATGGCTTCATAGGGATAGCATACATAAAATCCCTAAATCTGATTACAATTGCATTTGAGAATTTGACCTCATTTACCCAAGGAGGTTTTTTCCGCTTGCTGCAGGTGTCGAGCCATCAATTCTTTCTATTAGAGTAATAATTCTATTACTCTGATTCTATATTTGTTTTAAATTGTTCACGTGTAAATAGAAGTGTAGTACATTTGAAGTGTTTCTTGCTTGCTCTCATGCCCGAGCTTCCCAGGATAACTTGTTTACCTCATTAATGTGACAATCATCTCAGTCACTGTTATCAAAAAGTAAAGAAATGAAGCACTAAAATGGCAAAAATATTTAGGAAAAGTATCAAGTGTTTTAATGTATTGGTGACAAAGTTAAACCACTTTTATACTGTAATAAATCTGGCACTGCAAGAATAGCAGCCTATACTAAACACTTTATCAGGCAAGAAATAGAAGAAAAAAGTCCACAAGAGGTTGTCATACAAATGTAAAAATCACCAATGCATATTGGACCCCATCAGAAACGAACCAGTGATCTGAATCCAAAAATGGACTAAAACATGGCAATGACATTGCCTTCATAAATGTAAAACTTTTGGCAAGTTAATAAAAATGCTAAAAGGCATCACATGCTAAAAGAAGGTCACATGGCATATGTACAAAAACCGTCTAGGTTTACAAGAAGAATAGAAGACTTCCACATGGAGCTGTTTAGCACACTAGATGTCAGCCAGCATCTGGAATTACAGGGCCTTTTGTAAAAAACATTAAAATCGGAGAAATTGGTAGTGACCATGCTAAAACAATTGGGACAAACTGACCCAATCTGCAAAAAACCCTCATCTAGTCCCTCTTTTGTATTCAATTGACATCAGCTAAGTATAAGGTTTCAGTAAAACCACAGATTACAGTACAAAAACGCATGGTACTTCTATCCCCCACAAAGATGGGTCAGTTCATTTGTATTCCACTGGCTCCCCTCCGTCCTCGCTGAGCAGACATGTACGAATAAGAGCTTCAGTGACGGCATACGGGTCACAGTTGGCCGACGGACGGCGGTCTTCGAAGTATCCCCGTTTATCTTGGCCCACAGCGCGTGGGATACGAATGCTAGCACCACGGTTAGCCACTCCGGCTGAGAACTCATTGATGTTAGAGGTTTCATGGTGGCCAGTCAGGCGTCTGGCATTGTCCAGCCCCCCTTTGGGATCATAGGCACGGATGTGATACTGATGCCTCTTGCCCAGCTTCTCAATGGCATCCTCAATATGCCTGCAGCAGTAGAAAGGGGGGATAAAAATCAATTAGCTGAGGTCTGTTACTTTTGCTACAAGACATTTAATTTCACTCAAGTGCTATTTGTGAGGAAAGTGATAAACTTTCTCTTCAGATTCTAGTCAGTTGGACAGAATTACTACTTTAGGTTTAATATAATGCTGTTTTACTGGTACAGTTCCTGGCCTGCTTTGCTATTGGCCCCTCTTTTAGAAATTTATTCTTCTCTTTATCTAGAAATGTTTCGTTAAAATAAAAAAGGACAAGACCTTTTTTATGTCAACAGATGTTGGATGTTGAAAGACATTCCACGACAATCTGGCAGGACACTCAGGTTTTCTCAAGTTATTATTTGTCTTCTGATTTTATTATAACTTCTTTGAAATTATACTTTCTTAAGGCTTTAACCTATTCTATCCACTTTTGAGAGATACTTTATCTCTTTACTCCAACATACTTTAGGCCTCCTTCTTCTCGCATCTGCTTTGTGCTGAAGTTAGTGTGACATCCAGCTCCATTCCAGTTTCCTGTGATGGGCTTGGGGTCGAAGGAGACCACAACGCCAAAATCTTCACACACCCTGTGCAAGATAAAGCGTGCTATCCAAAGGTGGTCACCCATGCTGATGCCTTCACAAGGACCCACCTGGAACTCCCACTGGAGAAAAAGACAGGAACGTTAACTATAAACATTACTCATGCAGTCTTCGGGCCTACTATAGCTATAATACACCAAGGCTCTGTATTATAACTAGTAGTTATTTCACTGGCATGTGGTTACCTGTTCATGGTTCAGCTTATTACACAAAGTCATAGTTCTACTTTCAAAAACCTACAAATCATGCCAGTCAGAACAGGATTAATAACCTTGACAGGAGTCTCCAATTACAACACAAACTAAAGCAGTTCCTGTAAGGCTTTAGAAACAAGTTACCTGTGCTGGCATCACTTCAGCATTGGTGCCGCAGATTTTGACTCCAGCATAAAGACAGGCTCTATAATGGGCCTCAACGATGTCTCTCCCATAGGCCTTATCTGCACCCACTCCACAGTAGTAAGGGCCTATTCAAACACAAAACACCACGGATTAGCTCAAAGCTCTACTTTTGCTCTGGGGTTTAAAAAACGTTTTTAAAAATATATTTACCTTGTGGTCCAGGGAAGCCATTTGAGGGCCAACCGAAGGGATGACCATCTATTCCTAGAATGGTGTACTCCTGCTCCATACCAAACCATGGATGCTGGTTCTCCACCTTGTCCATTATCTTTTTACATGTCTGACGAAGGTTGGTTTCTGAAACGGATGTTCATTCAGGTGTTTAGTGTGCGTTTTCTTTCCCAGCATCAAAACTTTTACTAGTAAATATTTAACGTCAATTTCACAAATAAATATTCAAATAATCAATATTCATTCATTACAGTCAATCAGGTTCTGACCTGCTGGTTTGTAGTTATATTTCAGCACTTCACACAGAATGAGCTTGTTGGGGTCCTTCCTGAACGGGTCTCTGAACATGGCCTTGGGGATGAGGTACATGTCGCTGTTGGAGCCTTCAGACTGGTATGTACTAGAACCATCAAAATTCCACTCTGGGAGATCTGCAAACATTTCGATCCATTAGCAAAACAGAAGTTATACAAAATAATAGAGGACAAGCACTCTACTTGGAAAGCATTTAGCACCCATTCATTGTGCGGACACCTGTGAAAGTTAGTACCTTCAATAGTCTTGGGTTCCGCATCCAAAGTCCTTGTCTTGCAGCGGAGTCCTTCTCCTGTCCCATCGATCCAAATGTACATGGCTTGCACCTTGTCTCCCTGCGGGAGCTCCATGTACTGCTGCTTCACAGCTTTACTGAGATTGGCACTGGCTGAAGTGGCCATTGTGTTGGCTAGACGACACCTGAAGAACAGGATACAGGATTGAGTCCCTGGGTTTCCAGACTGCCACAAACACTAATGTTAACATCCAGCATTTTACCAGACATTAACTAAAAAGAAACGTTATATGAATAAATGATTGACGTGCTTCTACACAAGGTGTAGTGTTGTTTGCACTAGACTACATTGTATTATGCTGGGAAGATAAACAAATTGGCAACACTAAGTGACCCAGTTATCCAACAGAGCTACAATCAATTAAAAAAAGCCTTTAAGAAACAAAATTATTGTAAGGACTTCTACAGTACATGAAGTGTAGTTTGCACTAGACTAGACTGTATCGTAATGGGGTGACAAATGAATTGGCCAACTACATTAATTCAATCAGGAATAAATATAAGCCTTTAAGAAATAAGAAAATATCTGAAGGACTACGAAATTTGTAGTGTAATTTGCATTATATTGGTAGAGAGGGTTAAACAACTTCCAATATAAACAATTAAAACTGCAACTACACCCAGTTATAGAACATAGCTGCGCTCGACTGCTGCGCTACGTGTACCGTACTTTACACTAGATTATACTAATAGAATAATATGGTGGAGGGATAAACAAATTGGAATACAAATTATAAAATAGACCCATAATCAATTAGAAATAAAAATACCTTAAAGACCTGGATGTCAGCAAAAATGGCTCAAAACAAAGACACAGTTATCCAAAATGGTGACACCACTACCCAACATACCCCATTGTCGCCTAGCTTACAAATCAGGCTTCTTTATTTGTTAAAATAATGTACACTTTGTACAAATCGTTAATCGGATTCAAACCAAAACGGAGCGAAAACAAGAGGAACGCTCAGGGTTTCCCCTTCTCTCATTTACACAAATAACCAGAGGAACAATGAAAAGCTACTGAAACCCAGCGGATATCTAAGATTATAGGGTCCTGATCAAGAACACCCTTAACCAGTCGTGGTATAAATGTAATGAAAATGTAATATAAACGTCCAAACAAGAAGAGTCAGGCACGATGCTGACGACACTTCAGCCATAGGTTACACAAAGACTGGGCTCAGCTTTGAGAGCGCAATGATGCAACGGGGAAGATGAATTGCAGCAGAACAGGACATTGCAACAATAAACCGGCTCCGATTTAAAAAGCTTAATTACTCATGACGTGTACACCTTTCCCTACAGGTGTCATACGATAAAATAATTTAAAAAGGTCCGTGATCCAG
This sequence comes from Brachypetersius gabonensis, assembly GCA_037577145.1. Classification (NCBI taxonomy): domain Eukaryota; kingdom Metazoa; phylum Chordata; class Actinopteri; order Characiformes; family Alestidae; genus Brachypetersius; species Brachypetersius gabonensis. Next base: position 7,900,709 of record JBBJLR010000111.1, read on the forward strand.
AATAAGAGCACAAACAATACATTCACCGTAAAACCGACTGCTGGTAGAATGAAACTTCACCCTTATATTAGATATAAATTAAACATACCTTTCAACAAGAAATTATATTCAGAGCGCGGATTGCTGCTTCTCCAGCTGCTTTTCGATGAGCTTCTTCCCTGTTTTTCTCTCATTCTCTAGTGTCTAAACCAGCATCCAGCAAAGATTTTTAAAGAGCCGTGTGGGCCCGCCCCTGACTGGACAGTATAGGGCTGTAAGCGTGTGACGTCACAGGGAAGGGCTGAGTTCATTGGATGAGGGCGGAAAAAGTTCAGTTTCAATAGGGTATACACTTACGACTAAAGTACCTCATCAAAAGTGCATACACTATATGGACAAAATGTATGGGACTTCCAACTTTGTGGACGCCGTTTGGGAAAGAAACTTTTCTGTACCAGCATGACTGTGTCCCAGGCCACAAATCATTCGGTTTGGAAGAACTTGACTGACCCGCACAGAGCCCGGACCTCAACCCTATCGGGATGAACTGGAACGGAGATTGTGATCCAGGCCTTCTTGTCCAACATCAGTGCCAGATCTCATAAATGCTCTGCAGAATGAATGGACACAAATTCCCACAAAAGCACTCCAAAATCTTGTGGAAAGCCTTTCAAGAGTGGAAGGCGTTATAGCTCCAAAACGGGGATCAACTCTATATTAAAGTCTATGTATTTAAATACAATGTTATGTACAATTTTTACGCTGAGAAATATCATAGAACATCTCTCTCTCTCTCTCTCTCTCTCTCTCTCTCTCTCTCTCTCTCTCTCTCTCTCTCTCTCTCTCTCCGTCTCTCTACAGGTTGTAATTACCGTCACTAAACTCTGCTAATAATATGCATTATTGCGACCTCTCGTGGCCATTCAAGGGAACGCAACGTTTTGCATTTCAGCTTCACACCAAAAGATTTTTTTCTTTCACAAAAAGCAGGAATTTTACATACTACTATTGATTACTATGAAATCGCTATTAATCAGTAAAGACTCAATGAAAAGTAAAAGTGAAGTGGACTTGACTGCCCCCCCCCCCCAGGGTGTAATTAGGCACACAATCCAAGACTAAGTGGTAGATTGGGAGGCATAGCAACCATTCACATACATGCCTTAGGTATTAAAAAACAGGTTTTACCTTCACTTCTTTTGAAATTAAATGGCCTGTAGAGAGTAATTTGCTGTAATTCCTCTCTACAGGCCAGTGCGGCCTTGTACAGTGTACTGTTGAGAATTTGGTTATTTACTAGCAAACCTAGCAGTCTACATTGATTACTTAGATTTTACTATCCTCTTTGAAACAGAATATGAACTACTGAAATCTGTACCTGTGCCAGATACAGTAGACTATACTTATAATGTAGTGGGGTCCAATCAGGGCTGGACTCCACCACATCTCTCGCACAATGCAGCCAACGGAGACACCAGTGAAAATATAGCTGCAGAGAGGCTGGTACCCTTTAATCCAGTTCAACAGGTAGAACTCACTACAATTATCCTCTTATCAAATTTCTCTTCCTGCACACTTGATTCAGTTCCCACAAGCCTGCTGAAAGACGTCTTACCAGTAATAACTGGGCCTCTTCAGGACTAATAAACACATCTCAGTGTTGGTAATTTCCCAAAAGCCTTTAAACTAGCTGTAATTAAGTCACTGTTAAAGAAACCAAATAAGAGCCCATGTGAACTCTCAAATTATATAAAAGTGTTACATTAGAAATAGGTCTGTAAAGTTTTAGAGAAAGTCGTAGCCCAATAGTTCACGTCTGCATATTTGCATATATTAAAATGACCCATTAGTAAACTGCCTTGTACTTTCTGCTGATAAAGATTATAAAACCTGGTCGGAATTAAAGGGACAGCCTTATCCTGGTTTAGATCATACCTGACTGACTGGGAAATTAAGGGCATAGAGAGTTCTAGTAAAGTGGGAAGAAGCCAGTGTCTCAGGGTTCTCTCATGTCAGTGAGACTTTCTTGCAAAGCTACCATAGCCAGGAATGTCTTGCCCTGCTCCATTCACAATTACATGTATACCCTGTAAATGTAAAACAAATTGTTTTTATATTTGTCTTCCAGCCCCTCTGTTGGTCTATCTTCACATACATCTAGGTTGGTTGACGACCATCTGGACTCTGGGTCACTACCCCATCCCAGAACGGTCATTGCTGGAGTGTCCTGACCTGGTTTGGCTGCTATGGACTGCCCATGTGTTCCTACTCCCCCATCCAAGGGCAATTGGTGCTTAAAACCCTGCTGTGTTCCTACTACTGTGGACTGGAGACTCTCAAAATACTGCTCACACACTGGCTCCAACAAAAACTACTATACTACACTACTCAGTTAGCCATAGACTGCCAACTATTCATCAGTGATTAGGTCCGTACACACTTCTTATTTTGTTATCTCCTTTCATTCTCCCTCACTTGAGCAGAAAAGGATGAATTGTCCTTTTGATTCTTTTGTTCTTCCCAAGGTTTCCTCCTCCAGGCTAAGGGAGTTATCTTGCTCATTAGGGACTCAGATCTAAATATATATATGAATGAAATTAAGTTGAATTGAATTGGGCTGAAAACCAATGTCTGGCAGATGGACTTCACCTCAGTGTTAGTGTCTCACTGACTGATGATATATAGCCTGTGGGGTGTTAAAATGAAGAGGGGGCTGAGATTTTCGACACATTCCTTTCCTGCAATTTGAGTACTTAACATAGAAAAGGGATCTGCCACACCTTTTAGTCTTCTAGCTTTGAATAAAAACTCAAAGGGAGAGAATTTAAAGAGGCACTCAGGATTTGACTTGACACACTGCTGAATATGATTCAGCGCTAATGACATAAAACTACAGCTAAGCAGTAGTTACATTCTTTGTGGATTTCAACCTATTTTTAAATTGTCTTTTTCCAACTTTCTGTTTGAGTGTAGACTGTTAAGTCCCTTTTCATTCTTTCTTTTTTTGTTCTTTTTCTTTTTTTTGTTTTCTTTCTTTCTTTCTTTCTTTCTTTCTTTCTTTCTTTCTTTCTTTCTTTCTTTCTTTCTTTCCTTACTTCCTTAGACATTTATAAATGAGTCCTTTGCTCAGAAATGTTGTTTTATTCTTGGACATTCCTGCTTTATTATACATGTACCAGACAAAGATGTAAATGTGAATTTCTTGAGTGTTCCTCACACAAACCTGCCATTCTCTGAAATGTCATTTTCTGAAAAGAATTCCTTGTCTGTTGTCCTCACCTTGTCGTCCTGCAATAGCTATCAAAAACCCATGTTAAGTACTGTTCTCATACTGAAACCCTACTAAAAATGAACAAATAAGACAACAGAGTAACATAGCAGCTAAAGAAATTGTTTAAAGTGTGATAGAGATGATATGTTCCTTCTTCAGAATGTGTGTTTACTGTGTGTTTAAAGGACCTGAAGTGAAAATGTATTTTCTCTAAAATACCACAAGTAGGTCATTATAGCTACACACAGGTCTGAAATGAATGTGTCTAAAATGACAGTGCCTTTTGTTTTGCGGTCGGTTCCATCAGTTCAGGAGAGAAATTCAGTTCATAAAGTGTTTGTGTCTTGTGAGGATTATTTGTTTTTGTGAAAACAGCGTATTAACAAAACACCAAAGGCTTTCAGTGGCATGAATAGAATGCACTAATACAGTGGTTTCTCAACCCTGGTCTTGGAAGCCCTCAGGCTCTGCACATTTTAGCGTTTTTCTTCTCCTAGCATGTCTGCAATTAACAAGCCTTTTCTGAAAGGCTGAAAGTGGGAGCATTATAGCAGCGAAATATTAAAACACAAAGGGTAGGGCAGGGAGTCTCCAGGATTGCGAATGACTGCCCTACACCCAAGAATTATTATTAAATGAGTTTGCAAAACCAAATTATTCTCTAAGTAAAGTGTATCAGTAAAAATATAGCAGTGATCTTTTTGTACATTCCAGTGAAGATGGTCTTTATTTCTGAAAAACAAAACAAAACATAAAACCTTCATTAACCTAGCAAGTGATACCAAATGTTTGAATGGTAATATACGTGTTCATAACAGAAAGTAAAGAGTGTCATTTGGCAGACACCCTTATCCAGAGCAACTCACAATCATTGGTTACAGGGACAGTTCCCCTGGAGCAACTGAGGGTTAAGTGTTTAAGGACACAATGGTAGAAAGTGAGCATTTGAATCTGTGACTTTGTGGTCACCGGGATCACAGGCAAGTGTTTTACCTGCTAGACTACTACCAGCAACCTTACAGAGGTATGAATTGGTTTTTCATTATATATATTTATATCAATTGTTACTCTTTTCAAATGTTCAGAATTCATGGCAACTGCTGCGGTACTGGATACGACTGGAAACTCACAGAACTCTATATAGCATCTCATTAGCATCTCAAGAGGCCACAGTTTCTAACAGATCTCTGTCCATGTCCTGTTTAGTGTATTTCATGACGTATTCCTATGTAATCACACCTACTCTAATTTCAAGTGAAATGTAACATGCACTAGTCTGTCAGTTCTTTGTTTCCAGATGTGACCTTATTTGCTGCTTCAGTTACTTTGTCACTGTCAACTGGGCCATGGCATGTGCCAGAACGTGGATAAATCATGGTGGTCTATACCTACCCTCTTACCCTGGTCGGGACGGTGGGGCGGGCCAGCTGGATCTAACTTTCAGCCATGCAGAGTCCTACTGTCACAAACACACTACCCATAGACGTAGCGCCAAAAAACTGAGGAGTCTCCCTCAGCCTCTGCGCGTGGTCTTCCTTGGACGACCACCAGAACAAAAAGCTAATAACAATTATTATAATAATAATAACAATAATAATAATAACAATAATAACAAGAAGAGGAAGACGTCTAGTGTATCAGCAATACTATTGTTGTAAATACTTTATACAATACTTACAATATTAGTATAGTAATCCCCCGCCTTTCGCTGGGGTTACGTTCCAAGAGCACCCACGTATAGTGAAAAAATGTGTGTTTTGGTTAAAAAAATGCCTAAAAAGGCAATTTTTATTGTGTAAACTCTACATATGCCCCCAAATATGCTCCCAGAACACTTTAATTTCATGAATGCATTACCCTTAAGGAAAATGTAAAGGTAAATAAATAATCAGAATCAGAAAACTTTAAGCGTTAGCATTAATGGTTAGCATTAGCAGCGTGCAAAGACTCGTTGAAATAACTCTCTATACCTGCATGTTTAGACGGGGCACAGCTTACTAATAAACTGAGATAACTGTTGTAAATGGACAGTTGACCACAGCATTTTGTGTATATAGCATGGTACATTTAGTGCAGAATATTTTGGAGAGTATTCATAGTGGAGAGTGTAAGTTATGGAGAGTGTTTTTTTTTTTTTACTTTATTTTATATTTTCTATTGTGTCTCTTTGTGTGTGCAGTCATAGCACAAACAATTTCCTTCCTTTTCCGAGTCTGATCCTCCATCATGGTGTAATGCCTCCCTCTGGTGCTTTGATGCTGTCTAAGCAGGACTGAAATCTGATAATGCATTCACTCTGTATGAGAACCGCTGCATTGTGTAAACGTTTGCCATACAGCAAAAATTAATTATTTCTTCAGTGGTGTCAGACATGAATCCAAGGATTTTCATTCAAAAGATGATCAGAATAACCATCAGACCCTGAGGTTTGATTTAATAGGCACACAGCCTAACTTTAAGGAAATTTAAGGGGAAAAGTGCACAGATCAAGGGTGATTAAGGGGTAAAATGACTGAATTTTCCTTTTTCAAACTTGCACCTTAAATAATAGAACCTCCTGAGTCAACGCAGTAAATTTAAGATTAAGGGGTTTCACACTCATGCCTTAAATCTAATTTAAAGATAAAATGAAGGGGTCAGTTTCACAAAAATACAGCTACTTAATTCAAATGAAAGTGTTTGGTGTATTTTCAGGGGGAAATTAAGGTAGGGTTAAGCACATTTTAAAAACATTGTGTGTTTGTAGTGTTTCCTGGGGCGGCTGGTGGACTCGTGGTTAGAGAGTTGCCCATGTGATCAGTAGGTTGTGTGTTTGAATCCCGGGACTGCCAGTGGCACCACTGAGGTTCCCTTGAGCAAGGGACGGTTTCCACACACTGCTCCCTGGCTGCCAGTGCTTCACTTGATGAATGGATTAATACAGAGAAAGAAGTTCACACTGTGTGCTGTAGAGTGTTCAGGCATCACTTTAAGGGGCCACTTTACTTTAAGCCTCAAAAGTTTCCTGCCCTTGAATATTATCGGACTAGAGGTTGACACATTACGAGATCATGCCAGCCTGATTGACGAGACTCTTGGTTGATCTCAATGTGCATAGTGTAAACCCAGAGAACATGGAAGCAATGTTGCTCCAACAGATCATGCATTTAATTGGATATGAAGTACTACTGACTGGACTTTCAGCTGTGCACGAATAAAGGGGAGATCGATGCAGAGAGCATATAATTCCCTCCTCTGCACATCCAAACACAAGTGGTTTTCTTTAACAGCTGACTTTATTTGCATAAAGACACAGTGAAAACTAAAGGAAAACAAAGACAAAACAATTAATTTCCGAGTAAAATATAAAGGATATATCTTAATATAAAAGCGCATTCACAACAAAATACAGATATAAAACATGACATACCATGTTGGCTGTGTACAAAACAAAAAAGGAATTAGAGTTTTATGCTTTCTTTAGCTTTCTTTAACTCTTCTCTTCGGAGCAAAACTCACAGCATGCCTTTATACCTTCTTTTTCCTATTACTTGCTCGTGCGCAACACTACAGCGCCTCCTATGGCGTTGTACAGAACGACATGCGATAAAATAAAAGGCTACAAATCAAAATGTGGCAGTTACAGAGCAGACACTCCACACTGATAATCTCTGTCATGTAAGGAGCATTAGTGCCAAGATGTATGTGCAAGTGGAATAAATGTGTTAACAATTCATTCGTTCATTCATTTTCTGTAACCAATGAATCCTTACTAGAGTCGCTTATAGCCTATACAGGCCACGCGGTGCTTATTTATAAACGAAAATAAAAGAAGGAAACAAAACAACAAAACATAAAGAGGAAAGCACAATAACTACACAGCACTCACAACAAGACTTACCAGGCACTAAGAAACCAAACTCCTTAATTTTATCCCTTTAAAATTACCTTAATTTTGACCCTTAATTGCCAGGAAATTAAGGAAAATGAAGGGGAAAAGTGCACAGATTAAGGCCGATTAAAACTACTAAATTTTCCCCTTACTTTTTCAAATTTGCCACTTAAATAATGGAACCTCCTGAATGAATGCCTTATGTTTAAGATTAAGGGGTTTCACACCCATGCCTTAAATCCACTTTTAAGGTCAAATTAACGGATCGGTTCACAAATTAATGGGCACTTATTTCAAATGAAGGGGTTTGGTGCATTTTCAGAGGTAAATTAAGGTAGTGTTAAGCACATTTTAAGTGCATTGTGTTTCGTAGTGAGGATAACGTGTATAAAATGACGAGAGACCAGTGAAACTCATACCTATGACAAGTCTAGGAAGACCAGGGAACACACTCAAGAGAAGATGTAATAAACCGTACCAAAAGGGTCATGAACAAAAGCCAATGGGAAACAAAAATATTAGACAGACGAAATAAACACAGGTTAACACAGGGCACAACATAATAATCTTGTTACAATGACACGTAAAGGTAGTGGGATAGTGGCAAGAAGTGGCATATACACAGTATGGACAAAAGTACTGGGACACATGGCCATTACACCAACAGAGACTTAAGTAACACTGAGATGACATACATAGACTTTAATATGAGGTTGGTCCCTCTTTGCAGCTACAACAGTTTCCCTTCTTTATGAAGGTTTTCCTTAAGATTTTGGAGTGTTTCTGTGGGAATTTGTGCCAGTTCATCCTAGAGCTTTTATATAGTCAGTCACTGATTTCTCATGAGCAATTTTTGAAGGGGATACAAATAATACAGTCAAATTGTACTTATAAATAAAAACAAGGAATTAAAAAATGGTTTAAAATTTTATATAAAATTAATAAAGACACTTAAGAAAAGAATAGAAATTGATTATACAAAAAAAAAATACAGTGGGGTCAGTTCGGACGTAGCACGGTGCTCATTTAGTAACTGCTCAGCTAAACAATATGCTAATTGTGTCCGTTAATGTTAAGTTAACATAAGTCGTCACAAATAAAACAATGCATGGCGTGTTAGTTGCAGTTAGTTGTACTATGCAACAAGCTATTGTAAACAAGCTAACGTTAAATAGGATAAGTAATAAGTATTATTTTAATCGCTAATATAGCAGATTCATGGAAAATTACATCGTTAATCAACATTTTTGCCGCAACTAATTTATGAATGAGTCTGCATCGACTACATTAAAGACAATCGCTTTATTTTTGGTAAATAAAATACCTTACCGCAGCCACACATCTGCCCCGTATGTGTTGAGAGTAGGAGGGCCAAACCACTGTGAGGAAGAGGAGGGGGAACTCAACTGTTTCTAAATGCATTTTTTGCGTTTGTTTTTTTTTCTACTTATACAGTTATTTTAGGCATACATACATATATTTTTCTTAATAGAGAGTGCTGTTTAATATAGATATTTTTGGGGGGACAACCCTCGAATGGGGGTCCTAAAGGTGTTGGATGTGGTTGAAGTCTTGTTGGAGCTTACTTTGTGCAATGGGGCACTGTCATGCTGGAACAGAAAAGGGTCTCCCCCAAACTGTGCATGGCGTTGTCCAAAATGTCTTGGTGTGCTGCATTAATAAGATTGCCATTCAACAGAAGTAAGCGGCCTAGCCCACACATTGGAAAACAGTAGTGTCCCAATGCTTTTGTTCACATAGAGCAGGGCTATTCAACTTCAGTAGCAAGTGGGCTGGATATAAAAGTCACTGGTAGTTCGGGGGCCACAGAATTTCGTGCTGTCCAGGCTATCGTTCCCGGGGCCCGTTTATTTACGGGGCCCATTTATATATCAGCCCGGTATGCCCGATGGCCTGTCCAGCACTGTGTCAGTGCTGCTTTAACGGTTCTAAACAAGAACTTTGACTGTTAAAGTCGTTAGAGAAGATACATCACCGAACTAAAACTACAGATTTTCCCCTCGCTGTGTGTGTGTCCGAATTCTCCTTCGTTACTGCCAGCTCTGCTCTGCTTATTTTCTGACATTTTCAGCCTCTTTCGGCTGCGATTGGCTAATAATTTGGCAACTTCTGTGCTTGGATTGGCAGCACAGCAGATAATCAGTCTTGGCAAAGGTTGCAGGGGACTACCAGCCAATCATGGTCCAACACCCATAACTTTATTAAATCACAAGAATCACACACTAATTTACTGGCAGTCTTGTGGGCCATAAAAATGTTCAAAAGGGCCGGATTTTCAAAAGGGCCGCTAGTTGAATAGACCTGACATACAGTTTAGTGCCAATAAAAGCTTACTCTTGAACTCTAACAGCAGGGGGCGACCCCCTCAGTCCCAGTCCTCGTGGTCTCAGCCCCTCTTTCACCCAGCAGCCAATCAGAAGTCTCTAACAGTTGCAACGCTTCCGCTCTGTGACGCTGGTTCTCTTTCACCACGTTGCGAGATCAAAGTCTTAAAGTCTTTTGGGGTTTGGTTAAAAACTCTGAAAAATAATATTTCTTCGCTAGAGATAACTTTTGGCTTCACGTTATTAGTTGCCTGTCAGCGTGTTATTTTAGAATCCCCCCCACGATGGAGGACAACGTAAGTTCCACAACTGAAGAAGTGAAACTCCTGCAAGGTTCTGAGGAGCTGAACTTCCACGACACTGAACCGTTCGCGTTTGATGATGAAGACGATGATATTTTGGATTTAGCTGGAGGGGCTCAGGATGCTCTAGCCAGACACCGAGCCACGACCCCCCCAGAACCGAAGAGTGGGGGGCTGGTGAACCAGGCAGCAGCAGAAGATGCAGGCTATGAAGGAGAAATTGTTGTGAAACCAGTCCACAGCAAATGTAACGTGTCTTCTGCGTGTAAGTAGAGTCGCCTATCAGCACACTTGTGTCTGTGTCTTTCTCTCAGTCTGTCTGTCTGTCTGTCTATCTTTCTGTCTGTCTCTTTATCTCTGTCTATCTCTGCCCAGACGCCTCTAAATATTCCTAAATCTATCAGTAACTACTATTAAAGGGCAAAAAGAACGAACACGTCTCCGTTAATCAAACTGATCTTATTGTAATACTGAAAATATGAAGAACCAGTGAGGTAAACCACTCATAGTGTCACCGATCAGCCAGGACATTCAAACCAGTCACAGTGAAGTGAATAACATTTATCTTGTTATGGTGGCTCCTGTCAAAGGGTGGAATATAAACAGGAAGCAAATAAACACTTAGTTCTTAAAGTGTTGGAAGTGAGGAAAAGTGGGAAAGCATAAGGATAGGATAACTGACAAAAGGCAAATTGTGGTTACTGGGGGTGAGAGCATCTCTATAATGGTGTTATAAGGATGTCGTCCACGGAGAGACTACCGTTGAACTGGGTTCATTTATGTGTGTGTTTGTGTATGTGTGTGTGTGTGTGTGGCGTGAGGACACATATTTTCTGATCTACTGCACAGCAGAGCTTCTGTAGCATAAATTACTGAAAAAGTTAATGCTGACTATGATAGAAAGATGTCAAAACACACAGTGCATCACAGCTTGCTGTGTGGGGGCCTGTGTAGCTGCAGAAGTACACAACACTAAGTACTAAGTACACAGTACTTTTTCACCGGAATAATGTGCTGTGCCACACTGCAGAAACAGTTCAGGAATGGGTTGAGGAAGGGTTCAGGGTGTTGAAATTCCCCAAATCTCAATCCGATCAACACATGTTGGCTGTACTGGACAAACTTGTCTGATCCTGGGAGGCCCCACCTTTCAGGACTTACTGTTAACATCTTGGTGCCAGACACCACAGCCCAGTATCAAAGGCTATGTGAGTCAGAGGACTTGGGGTTTCATTAGGCAGGAGTTTTTAATGTCATGGCTGGTCGGTTTATATTCTCAATAATGTAACAGCTTGTCATAGGTATATTATTTAAATTGGTTTGTTGCAAACAAAATCTAATCGCTTAAGTGTCAGCAAACCTGAACTCTGGGGTGGTGACTCATGACTTGACTTCCTGTTTTACTAGGCCATCCTCTAGCAATGAATGCTGTTAAACTTTGGTCTGGTTTTATGTACTGGATAGATAAGGGGGTTTGGCCTGTAGATAGAAAAGGGTAACTAAGAACAAGAATACATCTTATATATATATATACTAATCTTATACTTTCGTTAGTTACCATTTTCCACACATGTGTAAATATTAGGGCTGTAACGGTACATGTATTCATACCGAACCCTAACGGTACATGGGTCACGGTTCGGTACATGATCGCTGTGTCCGAAACCGCGCACTTGCGCACTTTAGTGTGCGATTTTTAGTGCGTAGTGCGCTCACACTGAAAACCAAGATAAATTCAGTGCACTG
>JBBJLR010000111.1:7912322-7931512 GCA_037577145.1 Brachypetersius gabonensis
ACAGTTTAAATAAAATTACATTATATAAAAGTTTCTTTGTGTTTGAATTTTTATTTATGCATTTCCAGATACAAATTGCTATACTGTGATATATCGTTATCGAGGTAGAAAATTGCTTCTCCCATGATAGGTTTGTTATATCGCCCACCCCTACATACACATGTGCATAAATGAACTGCATACATTATTTTACACTAAGAAAATTAACTATACCAGAGAGTGAAGTAATGTTAGTTCCAAGAAAATCACGACCATAGTTTTAGCTGTAATTATTATTTAAATAAAACAGTTTTCTGAGGAAAATCATTTGCATGTGGAGAATAGATCAAGAGAACATGCCTTGTATATGAACAACCCACCATCTGCTAAAGTGTTGGACGAAGACTGATAGCACATTCTGAATACCATTTTTGCTGTGTCAAACACCAACAATTGTACTGTACCTAAAAAAGCATCTTCCTGCTCACCCACCTATTCAGCCTTCAGCCCACTCTTGCTGAAATTGTTAGGAGCATTTCAGTCTGAACTGCTTTTTTGAATGATAGAATGCAGAGAAGCCAATCAGAAGAGGTCATTAGCATTTTTAAAGGTGCAGCAACATGACAGTTTTCTAAAAAAAATCTGCCAAATTTCATAAGTGTTCGTCTTAGGATGTAGAGCGTGTAGCCTTTAAAATATACTGCCTTTCATAGAAAGGAGTTATTGTAATTCATGCTACGGGAAAGCTTGGATTGGGCATTTCAGTATTTTTCATATCCCTCATTTCTATTGCAGGACTGCAGACTTAGCAGTGCTGAGGAAGTTAACACCACATAAAACCATAAAACAGATGCCGGCAGTCGTAATCAGACATGTTTGCACAGATGTGACCGATTTCCCCAGAATTATGCAGCAGACAAGAGTTAAAAAGAGGTGGCTAGCGCTCTCCAGTGGCATTGCTTCTTAAATTAGCAGGGTAGAAAAGCACAGACCATCATTGATCACTGAAGAACCATAAGAATTCTAATCCTCCACAGAACTCTGTATACCACACAGGTGCCTTCTATACTTTCAATCACCTCCCCAACCCCTTGGGACCCTCCACTCACTCAAAAGCTTTCAGGCTGATGTAGTGTGTGTGGTGTGGAGAAGTGTGAGACAGGGTGTTGAGGAGTGAAGAAAGATTTTCAATCACACCAATCATGCACTTGCCACCATCATCCTCTCACCATCTTTCTCCCTCACAAAAATCATTTCGTATAGTGTGTTTGTGTGTGTAAAAAAAAAAAAAAAAAAAGATGTGTAAATCTCTGCACACACTTCATTCAATTACAGATCTTCCTAAATTGATTTAGTGCAGTATAAAACTTCATGCAACACCATTTGGATTAGCAACTCCACACGAGTGACCAGCGGGACATGGCAATATATAACAGAAGATGTAAAAGAAATCTACTGAAATACATTTTAAAATGCATATGCATTGCGTTTCCTCCCTTTTTATTTTTATATGCATCAGGCTATTTTCAAAAATAACATTCCGAAACCATCGCCATGATGTATCAATGCATTTTTGCAACAACCAGAATAACTAATTATTTAATGAAAGCTAGATCAAAAAAATATAAAAAAATCTAGCCAAAAGGGTTTACTTTCTTCATGGTAACCTAGAACATATAGAACAGACTATATAAAATAATAAATACTGAAATGTATTTTAACAATGCATGCACTTAGCGTTTTCCTCCACTTTTTTTTTTTAATATTTACTGTAATACTGTACCGTTTGTACACACAACAAACAGTATTACTTTAATAATTAAATAAGAAAGTCACATGTCGAAGGAAGCAGCCTGCTGCATCTTGGGTCATTCATTTTTAAATCCTGTAACAGGAGTTTTAGACAGGAAAGCTCATGACTGCAGTGCATCCTGGAGTCACTGAACTCGTAACTAATTACTTACACCTGTGGTGTATTTGTTGGCAAATAAACATTGCATTTATTTGAAGCATTTTTCTGCTCTGCTGTTTAAAATAAGACGCACCACCACGATAGAGAACCACCAACTTGATTAAACCATCACAGGACTGCTGTCACACACCACTACTGATGCTCCACAGCCCCGGGAGCCTGTGTGCAGAAATGTTTCTTCCAGCACAAAAATAGCTGATAGATTTCAGCAGCTGATACTGTCAGTCTTGACCTTCTAAAAGCGTCACAGGACGTGTTAAAAAAAAAACACCGGTAATGCACTGGCTTTTGACGCACTTGATGTGATGGTTTCTTATCCGATATGACAGGCGAGGTCAGGAAGAAGTGTATATGAAAAGGGCACCTGCCTGATCATTGTTTGTCTGATGAGAAATGATCCAGCTGGCATGATCACAGCACACAGAGTGCAATTACCACACATGTGACTGCAGGGTATGCACACAGAACACACTCACATGAAATGGCACATCACAGAAAGACCCGAAACGGCACGGCACCACTCCCTTATCCAGTACTGATACTGCCAGCTTGAGTATCAGGTTACATGAACATTGATTTGCTATTCTTTAAATGTGAAGCACTTCCGCATAGTCTGTATAGTGCGAAGTGCCATACACGTGCCTTACTACTTATGTTAATGTTACCCTACTGTCAGGTGACATCAACTCGCTTTACATATTGCTGAGCTGCAAATAATTCTAAGATTTCAAGCTGGACTGGATTCTTTCCTTCTTCCCCCCTTCCAAAACCCAATTCAGCTTCTTCTGGTACTAGTGCCAAACTGGATCACTGCCATCTCTGCGAGGCCGTTTACACACATCAACGTGCGTTTCTGACAATCAGGTCATACTCTTGGATCTTGACCACACTTAATAAGAAAAAAGTGGAAATAATCCTTCTCTGAGTACCTATGAATGTAGAGGGAAGATAAAATAAGACTGGAGTCATCCTGTGATATCTGGCATGATGGGCCAACAAGTGATCTGTAGTTACAGGTGAGAAAACGTCACAGATGTGCTTTTTGCGAAGGAAAGTAAAAAAAAAACTGGTCGCAGGAGGAATGCGTTTAACTGATATTTGTAATGAAATACTGCCAAAGAAAGTCCACACAAAATCCAGGTAAACCAAATTAATCAAGGTGTAACCAAACTGTGCACCTACTGCTGCACCAAGACAAAATTATAATTTTGATGCAATATTGGTCATCACATGACAGAAAAAAAAAGACAAAGTAAATACATGCTGAGGTCAATCAGACTAGTTTTCAGTACATCATGTTTATTCTTTTTGCATTTACCAGGTTGTTTTGCACAAAAAGAGTAAAACTGCAAGAAACACTTGGGTATAAAATGTACAGCATAATGTTGCTAAGGCATTTAAGGGCGTAAGAAAGTCCAAGTTTAATGCTTCAGGTTTTGTAGGCACAGTTTCTGCTTTTCTATGCTTTCAGGAAAAAAGAAACAGCAGCAACATTATCTATCTACACAGTAAGCTTATAGAAAATAAAGATCATGCTAAATAAAAACAAATGGCACTAAAAACATTCTTTGGATATAGCTGAATAGCCTTGTTTACACTGGCTGAGGTACAGGCCAGAGACAAAATAGATGAACCCATCACAGAAAGGTTTTTTTTTTTTTTTTTTTAATCCAAAACTGCACAATTTGGTAAACTACAATAACAAAAGAGGCTCTGTAAAATGTATGTTCAATTGAAAATATGCTT
The DNA here is from genome assembly GCA_037577145.1 of Brachypetersius gabonensis. NCBI lineage: Eukaryota > Metazoa > Chordata > Actinopteri > Characiformes > Alestidae > Brachypetersius > Brachypetersius gabonensis. The sequence goes on from JBBJLR010000111.1 coordinate 7,916,020, forward strand.
ACAACAGCTTAAAGTAGCATTTGTGTCTTATTTCTAATAGGAGGTATAATGGGATAAACTCCCCTTCAGCTTGCTAAGACGCACACCTGTTCAACATTAGTTGAATTCTCTAACAGTGAAGCCACACGAAAACACAACACAGAGAAAACCTGAGGACACTTAAGTTAAAATGACTCCATCACTGCATCTTGCCTTCGTTGTCTTTCTAACCACCAAAGGCCTCATATGAACCAAGCAGGCTACGAGGAATACTACTATTTAAGAATACTATTACAATTCTAATACAGTTTCTGCACTTCATTTTAAACAAACTTCTGATAAACATGCTAAATATGATGCACAAGTTGATGGAATGTTTAAGTTTCCAGTGCAAACTGTATTGTGATCCATATGCACAGCTGAGTTCTCACAGCCTCTCAGGACTCCTTTGATAAACCTGATTACTCAATGAAACACGTTACTGGTTTGGCTTGAACAACTGAGGCAATTAAGATGTTTAACTTCATTTACATTTACATTTATGGCATTTATCAGACGCTTTTATCCAAAGCGACTTCCATTCCCTACCTACAGGGGACAGTCTCCCTGGAGCAGCTTGGGGTTAAGGGTCTTGCTCAGGGACCCAGTGGTGGTGCTGAAGGTAGGATTCGAAGCCATGACCTCAAGGTCCGGAGGCAAGTATCTTACCCACTGAACTACCTCCACCACTTCATGAGGCACAGAAAAGACGAGACACGGAGGCTTTGGTTTCAGCATGACAACCACAGGCCCTTCTTTACCTATACACTCTGACAGCAATTTTAGCATTAGAGTGTCAAGATCTCTGTAGTTTAATTGGCCGGTGCAATGTCAAAATACAGTAGTTTGGCAAGGTGGTGTTTGGCAAGCTGTACACTGTTCAGGAAAAATGGGTACAAATAATCAGAATGTACCACCAAAAGATACAACTCTGTCCTAAGAGTCCAATCTTGGACCTTGTAGGGACACTACATTCACATACCCAGCAGAAAAGGATGTATTTGTACCTTTTCATAACTTTTAACAAGCCAGGCTGGGTGTAGGGTGTCAATACAACTGCCAAATCCGTTCCCTAACCAAAGGTACCGAAGTCCCTTTCAAGGCATCTCTACCCTGAATGGTACCGTTTTTTTTTTTTCTTGGAGTGTACTTTAGTGAGTAATGACTTACCATAATCAGAAATGTAATACATGCAACGCGATCATGACTGCTTTTGAATATGCATTAACACTGTTGTTAATCTCTATTCTTTGGGAAGAGAGAGAAGGCTACAAAAAATAAGGTGCATATATAAATAAACAGGCTCCGCAGGATGTCATGAGATCTTTTACAAATCTATTCAATCACCTATATTACTTAAAAGGCATAATACAAGGCTTTAATATACAATGATTATCAAAGTTCTACTCTAAGGAGATGTTTATCCATTATTAAGATACATATATCCCTTCAAACATCTAAGCATTTAAAGGCAGGTACTCACCCGTACATGTCATGATATCGAGTTTAGGGTGGGGCACTCAAGTTCATTTAAATTGCGTTTATAAGAAGGCATTTTACCGAAGCAGAGATACATCACTCAGCTTTCATCTGATCCCTGACGTCTGAAGGCAAAGTGTCAAACAGTGCATCCTCTACCACAAGGCCATTGCGCTTCAATGCACTGCAGCAGGCCAGCTCCGCTGGCAGAGCCTCAAAATGATTGCCCTTTAACTCCAAATGCGTCAGCGAAAACAGGAAGGAAATTTTGGGTGAGAGCACAGAAAGCATGTTCCTCCCAAGCTTGAGAGTCTTTAGCTTCTTGCAGAAAAACAGTTCATCTGGGATGTTCTCAAGCTTGTTGCAAGAGACGGAGAAGTACTGAAGGCTCTGGAGAACGCCCACCTCTGGGGGAATGAAGCAGATGTCATTGAAGGACAGATCGAGGTAGCGCAACTTATTGCAGAGAAATAGGTGGGAGGGCAGAATCTCAATCTTGTTGTGACTGAAGTAGAGCCGCTCCAGACTGCCCAGCTTTTTGATGTGCTCAGGGATGTGGGTGATCCTGTTGTGCCACAGCTTGAGGCACGTGAGTTTACGGAGATGTTGGAAACTGATGATCTCCTCGATGGAGCGCAGATTGTTCTCCTTGAGATCCAGCTCCTGCAGGTGCGTCAGACTGAAGATAGCATGCGGAATGCGTTCCAGGTCACAATGCACCAGCTCCAGCTCTGTGAGATGCACCATTTTCTTAAGGTTGTTCAGCATGACCAACTTGGTGCCATCATTGTGCACGTACAGACGCTGCAGATGGCTCGACACATCCACAACAGACTGGGGGATCTTTGTCAGGTTGCTTTTGAGTGTCAAGATCTTGAGAGTCTTGAGTTCCCTTAAAGAGTCCAGGGTTATGTTCTTTGATGCATCAGGACTAAGAGAGCCTGTCAAATGGAGTTCCTCCAGGTTGCGAAGGCTGTACAACCATAGCGGCAGCTCACGGCTGTCATCAAACTTCACGCGTAAAACCTTTAGGTTCTCCTTTAGGTAAGCAAGGGCTGCTGTGTGAATTTTAAGCGAGCACTGGTACAGAGTAAGCTCTTGAAGATCCTCTAGCTGAGAAACAGCAGCAGGGATGGTGATGTTATTAATGATCTCCAGTTTTAAGGACTGTAGCTCAGTTACCTCGAAGACAGTATCTGGTAGCCCTGATAACATAAAGAGCTGAAGCTCCAAACGGTCGTTGGCATTGGTTTGCAATCTCTGGCGCAGTTTGTCTACCGTCCACTCATGGTTCAGATTGAGCTGTTTCAGCTTGTTTTCGCTTACCTCCGAGAGGAACACTGCAAATCTCTTGGAATACAGTGGGTCATATTGATCAATCATGTGCAACATGAAAGCAAAGTCATTTTTTACATCAGGGATATCATCAATTCCAGTCTCCTGCCGAACATATTCAAAGGAGTACTCCTTCAGGGAACGATAGAAAAGCCAATAGGACGTATAAAGGCATGTTAATCCATACACAAGCACAAAGCACAAATAACAGCAGCAGAGCTTAAAGAAGAGGTGGGCCATGGTGTGGTTGCAAGTAAAATTACTGTAGCCTATCAAATTGTCTACATCTTCCACTTTACATTCCACTTTAACATTAACCCTCCATACCAGTACACTGTTGTACACAAAAATAAGAACAAACTTTAGCACTTTGAGGACAGTCTGACGAACATACATCAGATACAACAGATCCCCCTCCTCCACATGAAGCCGGAACTTTTTGACCTTCTCAAACAGCGCTTTGGCCTGCTCGCCTTCTTTCTTGTCAAGCACACTTGCTGTTGACTTTTCCACCACGATCTTCTCGGGAATGGATCTCAGCGACTGGGTTTTTTCCAGGTTGCCCTCAACGGTGGATGCATCAAGGTTTAGTCTACTGGCACTGTTCTTTTTGTGGTCTTTCTCCTCCGGGTTCTCTCCCGATACCTCAGACAGAGCCCTTGTAGTCCAGGGGGAATCAAAACATTTGCCCAATATGGAAATGAAGTGCTCAATTTTTGAGCTCGAGCCAGGAAACTTGAACCAGAAATTGCTGCACACCATGAACACAATAGTGTGTATGAGCACCAGGTAAGGGAAGTACTTGGCATACCAGTGCAGAGCTTTTTCATAGCACATTTGGTTTACAAAACTATATTGCTGAAGATCCAAGTTAGTTTTCAGGCCCTTCATCTCAGGCACGGAGGAAACATGTGTAAAGGGAGGACTCATTGGGTTTGTCTGGTTTGACAAAGGCACCGTATGGTTTGGAGGAGGCGTCCTTAGAGGAAGACATATGATTTTGTCTTGCATGACCTGCAATTGTAAAGGAGAAATAAAAATAATGGGTTTCATTTCAATGTATGTATTTTTTTCTTTTGGTATTTAGACCCTTCGTTAGTTAAGCACTGGATATACAGGCAAATGATGACAATAGCAGAAAGTCAATAGTCACCTAAGATTTTTTAATAAATACAGCTTCTGTACGTGCACCTCCAAAATCTCTCTCAACTTGTTTGAACCACATCTAGCTTTACATTAAGGTGGTGAAAACTTGATATAGTGTAGGAAGACTTACTGTTAGTTACAAAAATTAAGCAAACCTCAACGTGTGTAAAAATTCTGCAGCCACTGTGTCTCTTTTCACAAACCAACTCAGAAACAGGAATGCTGATCAAGAATTGCTATTTGCGAAGCTATAAAATCATTTTTATAGCTCACAGTAAGTGCTAAACTACATCCACATGTCTGGATCACCTTAATAAAGCTGTGCTCTGAGAACAACATGACTTGGATTTCCAGGGATCTAATAAAGGATAAAAAATTTGCATGACTATAGACTTTTAGTAACAGCAGCTTCACAGCTCCAGTTCTAAACAAACAAACAAACAAACAAAAATGAAAGACTCCAAAGACTTGGAGTAATTTTCCCCCCTAACTATTTCTTTAACTCTTTTTAAAACACTGTGTGGTGTTTGTCTAAACAAAGGAATATAAGGAGCATACTGGGGGAAAAAAAACCTCTGTTTTTATTTGGATACTGTAGTACAGCAAAAATGAAAACATCTGTAAATGAGGTTTGGGGTAAAAACAACATACTAGATAATAAACTTCAATAGGAATAAAGTTACTGTAAACAGGATAGGATGGCAAATGTCCATTTCTGTGCTCTGAAATCAGTATGACTCAAGCAGGAAATGAGAGATTATTGTTCCGACTCCTGCAGACTCCAGAGGGAGACATGCTCACTTAAATGCATTTGGGCAAAAACGCTCTATTCAAATGTCAACTTTCTACTTATGACTAACAGTTAATTCATTACTGTATGAAGCCATTTTACAGGACAGATAAATCATCAGCCCACACATTGTCTATCGAAGTCCTACCACAAACACTGAAGGGTCTTTTTTCCCTTTGTGTACAGCCTGGTCTGGTAGTTTAATTACCCTCCGGTTTGCGTGGGAGATGAGGCCTTGCCTGGGGTTCGTTCCAAACTGAAGGGCAACATCAGCTGGAGGACAGACAAAACCACCCAGCTTGATAGTACAAGAAATCAGAACTGCCAGACAGCGAAGTGAAGCCTCAGAGGAAAGATCAGCAGTATTGTAAACAGCTTGCTGCTGTTCTGCATGCATAAGGGTGTCGGCCCTGAAGGACCAATACAATCTCCATTATGCACCCCAGGCTGATTCTCGCTTCAACCAAACCTGATTGTTTGGCATAGTGGCATGTTTATCTCCTCTCTCGATAACAGGAAAAGAATTAAGTAGTGTGGTAATGACTGACTTCACTGGTTTGAGATTCGTGACGCAAGTAATTCATGAAGATCATGGTTTCAGAGCTATTGTTTATAAGCTGTGATGCACTTTAACACTTCACAACACGTCCACACTATAAACGCGCTCCTCCAGGGAGCATGAGGGGATATTCCCACCCAAATGCTTCAGATCCTGTCACTGCTGTTTGTTTAATCTAAAAATAATTAGGATTATCCACAGGAATTGAGACAGAGTAGACTGTGAGGAACTCCGCCCACCACAGCTGGGGGTTGGGCATGGAGGCCGACTGCAGGAATCGCTCAGGTTTAACTAGGAGGGCAGGGCCTCGTGGGGAACGGAGAGAGGGGCTGCTGGAATTTCGAACCTTTTCCGTAAGCAAATAAACACTCCACTCTTAAGCAAGCTATTGGCTATAGTGTCCCATCTGTTCACGGCCTGAGCCGTAGTGCACATGCACAGAGTTGTTCATTTTCCATGGCTTATTAATTCATGAAGCTGGATGGTTCTGTCTGTGGTGGATTAAAAAAAAAACATTAAAATGATCAATTCCTCTGTAATAACTCTCATTCAGTTAAAGTCACTTCATGGTAGGGTTGCACGGACATTAAATGGTTTTGTGATCTTGGACTTTAATTACAGCTTAGCAATATGGTTAAAACTATATATCCTGATTATTTTCTGCCATATGGTGATGCAAGTAGATCTGAATGTCCATAGTGTCTTTCCATATAATGGTGTGTGATTTTGTTTCCTCACTTAAGCAGCCATTTAGCTGTGTAACACTCCGTCTGTTACTATGGGGCGTTTCATATATGATATGAAGGACTGAGTGTGATGTCTATGCAAGTTCCACCTCTATGAGCAATTCACCGGGCAATTAATAAACAAAGTTCAAGCCAACTCTGGATATTCTGTCCAATAACAGTTGACCACTTTAACCATGAATAATGCTCTCGGATTGGCTACTTTCAAACCCCCTGCCTCTAAATGTACACAGTTATCTTATATGGAAAGGTAGCTGAATTTACATTAATATTTAAAAACTAGTAAATTATGTTTCTTAATATTTAGCACTAAAATGCATGAACAATTGTATACTGCTACGAAAAAAAATCTGCAGTTTCTGTGAATTTGCGGGAGGTTCCGCAAACAATTATTAGTTAGGTTCTAAAAGAAATCTGCAAATGCCTGAAGCCGCGAATTCTGGTCCGCGAATGAGCGAGGTTTACTGTATATACCAACTACAGAGTGTTTAACAAACGTATTTAATCAGCAATGCAGGCCACTCTTCACAAGACTCACATGATCTTACCACAATAACATTTTATCAGTAGTACTTTGTCAGAACTCTTCAGCCTGGTCTCTCGGCAACAAATTCAAATGAGATGTAAATTCTGAAGAGAGATGCGCAGAAGAACAGGTTGACACCAACCTGAAGGGTACATCCAAACACGCCAATCATGAGCATGACCACAGACAGGTATTCTGTGAAGACGTCCCACCATGGCTTTAGGACTCGGTAAGCTGGCTGCTGTTCCGAGAACTGACGGAATTCTGTCACAGGAATCATATTCCTGCAAGAACACAAAGGGGAAACATGAGCTTCACTTCAGTAGAACATGGACTTCTACAGCAATGCAGACCGCTTTCCTGACCAGAGCAAATGGTGCACAAGAAGCTTTTTGTCATATCAGAGACGCATCATGTTTCAGTGTAATTACAACAGGAAGGGTGCACGCTGCAGCAGTGCCCTAAGAATAAACTGCCCTTCAGCCGTCCTCATGCCGTTGTGAAATCCATTGTACAGAAACATCCCCTTTGTGCTTTGCATTTTACTGTCCTGCCTGCTGACCATTTACCACTTCACAACACACTGCTGTAAACGCAAGAATGGTTTCTGCACTACAAGTCGTAAAGCACGCACCGCAAAAATTTAATCTAATTTTCACAATATTCCACTCGCTTCCGCCAAGACATGCTTAGTTTTGCTTCTCAGAGTTCTAAACTAAAGAAAGACTAAAAACGGGACACCAAACATGTCTCGGCTGATCGAGTACATCTGGGATGAGTGGAAATTGTGTCTGTTATGTTTGGACAAGCTATTCCTTTTACTAGAATGTGTGCAGAACCAGCAAAATGTAACTTCCTACTTTTGTTTCTTTTACTTCCCTGTTTGGCTAAAAATAATAATCATATAAATTATCCCAAGAATCTTGAATGTATAGTGCAAGACTACAGAATATGCATTCGATGCTCGAGTTACACATATGATGTAGTGCATCATACTTAATGGGAGTAGCAAGATCAGCACACAGATCTGCTCCGCTAACATGTCGGGAAACGTCTGATAAAAAGCACTGATGGCTATTATAGACTTGACACAGTGGGATACAGTTACAATCTGCAGGACATGACTTAAAACATGCGAGTGCATCTGACCTGATCTTGCCTTGTGCAGGTTCAGATACATATCATTGCTTCCCAACACTGAACAATCCCTTTGGTTTGATGAATTATTGAAGCTTATGCTATCCAGCACTCAGCTCTTGGCAGTTGATCCAGAAAAGCATTTCATGGATGATGAACCTTACAACTGTCTAGCACAACATACCTAAGGCAGGGACAGAAACATGTGGTGGATCATTACACACATCTAAAAGAAAGGCCACGTAGATGCAGAAGACACCACAGTGACTCATCAATTACTCATAGCTTCCTATTTTGGTTTTGGAGAAATCAAGGCATCTTTAACATTAGGCCGACTGCACTCCATGTGCATGGAGCAGCTTAATGATGTAATACTCCTGCAATGCCTTTACAATGACACAGGAAAATACAGAAGAGCAGGAACAGCCCAACCTGCTCAAAATTGAATGCTGTTTATCTGCAAGCTTCACAACATTGATGATGATTTTACTATGCAGCAGAATAATGAGCCTTTTGACCCCTTTATGTAGCTCAAATGACACTTTTGAATTACTACCAACATCTGAAACTGAAACCTGCACCAAACAGGAATCTTTAAAATGTAACCCACCCCTAATATATTTAGACCACGAGCCTGACAGGCCAGACCTCGTACTTACTTCAAGCTCCCAAGCTTTGGAATTCTGTGACAAACCCTTTCTGCTCAGTACTACTTCCAGCATAACCACAGCATCTTAAGAAACACAATGACACACATCCAAACATCTTTATACCCTCTTTGGTTAAACGTCTCTAAATGACTTGGTGAAGCGCTGCTAAATCACATGAAACACTGAAACAATTAGGGGGGATAATAATAATAATAATAATAATAATAATAATAATAATAATAATAATAATAATAATAATATGAAAGGCTGGGGATGGGTCCAAGGATATCATGTCATTAATTTGTCTTGTCTAGCCACAGAGCAGCATGTCTTGGGTGAAAACTAACAAACTAAGCCATTGTGTATACTTCCTTTAACCGTTTCCAAAACACTTGAAAATAATGTTTAGACGTTTGAGGACACCATCTGCATCGGCTCACAAATGAAGCACCCACATTTGTGTTTTTTTTATAAAGCATGCATTCCACTGTGTAAGAAGCAGAGGCATGTGTGTTTTTATTATTTCTTATTATGTGCATTTTAGAAGATCCTCCACACTATTTAACAGAAATTCCAGAACATGCACTGTGTGTCACTGTCTATTTGTCTGACCAGCATTAAAAACAGTAATTCATGTGTAAGGTCCAATATTGGACCTCTTGCAGCATTGGCCACTGTAATAGAATTACAGTAAAGAGCAGCCCTGCAGTAGCAGACAAATGAAGATGCACAGAGAGGTAAAAAAAACACCACATGGCACTGACAAAAGGAAGCTGTAGTCAGGGTGGGGTAAAGGTTGTTTAACCCTCAAAACCTCAGACCAAACCCAAGCTTCGCAGGTGATAATTAGACTATTAACCGGTGGTTTCAGAAACACAATCATTCCGGCTTCCCCTCGAACCCGTTTGTTGTCCTGTGAGATCAGACTTCTTATAGAGCATTTGGGACCTGGAAAGCTTTGGATTTCTTTATTCCTTTCTTGGCTCCTTCCTGAAAGGAAATGGGCCTGTTCTCACACACACACTGTGTTGAGGTTAAAAAAGAAAGAAAAGAAAAAGAAAAAGACAATGCCCATCTGAATCACCTCTAGTCTCCAGGATGCAGAGATGGACCTTTTAAAAAAATGAGGAAAATAACAGTCTCTGCTTGAAGTTAACACAGAGCAGACTTGTGTGAAGTGAATGCTCTTATACACAAGTAACATCTGGCCAGGCTGAAAGTTTCCACTCTCAGCAGAGGCTTTACAAGCACACTCGGCCCTGAAGGAACGAGATTAGACCTTCATATCAGAGAGGACAGAAGCCTCGCCACTGCAGTTGGGGGGGGGGGGGTTGAGGCAGGAAAATGCCCAAGTGTGCCTCCGCTGCCCAGTAAACACTAATTACGCTCTGGAAGAAAACACAAAACGTTCCCAGCTTTAGTGTGGGCTCCAGTTCTCTCTCAGACGCACTTCTGCATTTTCTTCATTTAATTTTAGCACTTTCATTCAAAACTGAAAGCGTGACTTCAACCGACACACACCAGTAAGGAGCACGTTTTCATGAATGAGGGACACTTTTACGCAAGAAAGGGGGTTTCGCCACTTTGCTACATTTAAAACGAAAACAAAGCAGAAGTGTTAAATGAGAAGTTAAAAACGTGAGCAGAGCTACTTACCGTCAGGCTTACAAAATCGAATATTACACGAGGAAGACAGGCTGCATGTCCTTGGAGCTGCTGGTTCATTCGGTTTCTTCCAGGCTCTCGCCGTTATTCCTCCTCCTCCTCCTCCTGCTGCTGCTGTTGTTGCTGCTGCTGCTGCTGCTGCTTCTTCTGGAACACAAAGGCTGCTCTGAGTGACGACGATAGCTGGGCGGAGGCTTCCAGGACTGTCCCACCAGCACCACGACCACCACAACCGCCACCAATGCCAGCAGTTGGCGCTTTTTTAAGCCTGAAGTTCAACTCCGTTCTTAGAGAGAGGACAACCTCACCCGGACAGTCCCCAGCAGACACGAGTACCACAATATGCTTGCGTCACTGGTAAGCATTATGGGTATTTACGTCTTTCAGTGGTGAGCATAAAATATCAGCAGAAGGAAGGGAACACGTGGGTGGCCCCAGGAGGTGAAAAAAAAAACCACACTATTGTAGGCAATACCTTTACAGAAGAAAACATCAAGGTCCAAATTTTGCAAGCCCCATTGAATGAATTGTGTGTTTGCAAACAGGGTAATCAGGACCTCAGAATAAAAGATGTATCAGAGTTAGTAAGCATTCCTGCACACGTCTCTATGGTCCGTTTTGCAGCTTCTCAGTTCACAGCCTCAAGAGCAATCTGCACCATCTGGCTCACATGTTTCATTCTGTTCTGCCGAAGCTTTCTGAGCTTTCTTTGATCCCCAGTCTCAGAGACTTTAGGAGAACTAACCAAATGGTACGTTTGGGCTGAAATTTCACAAGTAGCTGGTTCTCGTCTCAGGTCTTCTGCTTGAACTGCGCTCTGGACAGTGTGGTTCAGGAACAGATCCTGAAAAGTCTGACCTTTTAAGTGTGTAAAACAGACTGTGAGTCTAAATGGCAAGCGTGTGATTGCATGAACAGTGGGATCTTAAACTAAGAATGGATCGGTTGGAGTAGCATGTAGCATGTTGATCACTGAAACTAAATGAGTGATAAAACACAAATACAGATTTTTATAGATTATACAGAAACATTAATAGATATATTTTAGATTTACATACAGATCCATTAGATTTATAAACAGGGTCCTTTTGAATCCCCCTTGATTTTTGGTCAGTGCTATTTAATATGGTCCCTTTCAAATAGACTTCATTTGTTTTCATTTAAGTAACCTTTTCCAGACAGGTTTAAAGTTGATCCCAATCAGGGCAAACAGCCTATTTTAGTGCATTACTGATGTTGTGACTTCTTGAAGGTAAGCAACTTATAATGATCATCTAGAGCAGTGGTTCCCAACCTTTTTTCCTTGAAGCCCCCCTTGCCTGTGTCCAAGACAAGCTGGGGCCCCCCCAACCCCAACTCCTACCCCCATAGACACACAAAAATAATGAAGTGATTAATTACACACTTTTATTTGCAAAACCTAAACTGTGGTTGTAGGTTTTTATACTTTTATATATATATACATACACACCCTTTTACGTTTCTCAGACTTTGGGATTGTATGAATTTAATGTTTTTATGAATATAATTCAATACAAAATTGTGCGCCCCCCCACCAGTGATCTCTCGCGCCCCCCTCAGGGGGGCCCCAGGTTTTGAACCACTGATCTAGAGGATACACTGCGGTGCACAGAAAAGTTTTTCGTTCAAATGTCATAACTTCTGATTAATTTGGTGTCTCTGAGGGTTTTTTTTAAAGCATTTTTATGAACAGGTATGTATGTGATGATGTATTTGAGGTTTAGAATTGTAAACTGATAATCACTTAAGTGGTTTTTGGTCTGTTCCTTGATAGGTCGGCTTCTCGTGACTTTTTCCAAACTGAAGACACAACTTCGAATCCTTTGCAGGGTGCAGTTCAAAAGCTCAAAGCAAGTCAAATGATACACCACCTTCAGAGTCTGATTTATGAGTTTTCAAGGTCTTTCATTGTCCACACATCCCTGCTGGGATGAGGTTGAATTTGCGATCACCTTGAAAATGGAACTGATACCATACTTGATGAAAAGAACAGTTTTTGGGGGCATGTCTCTTATAAATAGCAGCTTCTCCTGTGACAAAAAGTTACCTAACTGGTCATTGTGATTTAAATCATATTTTATTTAAAAAAAACTGTTTAAGATTGATGTTCATAGTGGTATTGTTAATATTACTACTAATAATGTGTCTTTGAAAAGAATGTACAGTGCTGTGAAGAACGTTTTTACAGTCTTAATGGACATTATATCTTTGGTTTCTCCTTCCTTTTATTTTGTGCAGGTAGTAGACCATCTACCCTGGTGTATATGAAAGAGTAACACTACACCCTTTATCAGCAGCTGCTCAGACTAATAACACACCAAAGCTGTACAAACACCACATAAAGCATCCAGTCATGATGTGGCAACATAGTGGGAACCTGTGAAAGCACAACTGCTTTGCATCTCTGAAGTGAAACTGCAGTTTGTTTGACTAAAATGCAGTGACACTATTTCACAGTGTTCACAAGAACAATAACTGTCTGTGTTGAATATGCCTTATTCACAAGGACACAAAGAAGCTCCACCACAACCAGTTTTTCTATTGCTAGCAGCAGATCCCATTGCTGTTTCAAGGTCCCCTGTCTTCAGCGCCCGCATTAAGTAGGCGTTTAGTGTCATTTCAACCATCTACACAGTACACAGTGAAACGAATCAGCATTCGTCCATGACCATGGTGCCTCACAGAACAACACAAGACTAGACAAGTGCTGACAGAACTACACAGAGTGCAAAACAAAAGCGCAAGACTAAAAACAGTGCAAACTACAAATGAAAGACTAAATACAGTCAGACTAATTCAATATGCAAACATTTATTAGGTGAGAGAAAACAATAACAAATTATTGTGCAAAAAACCCCCACAAAAGAGCAGCATCAAGATAAAAATGTAACAATATATAAATAAAGTGAATGGTATGTTTTGAGGTTGTTAATGGGGGTGGCAGGTCAGGTGTGATTCTTATTTATGCAGTTTGTATGTGTGTATGTGTGTGTTTTCAGTTCAGTTCAGGAGTGTGGAGAGTACAGGTCTAATTTAGGTGTCTGATGGCCTAGGGGAATACACTACTTCCCATCCTGGCGGTGAGGGCCTGTATACGTTGGAGCTTATGTGGGAGGGGTGAGTGGGATCATCCACAGTGCTGATGTAGGTATCTGTGTCAGAAGACAGAAACCCCAGTTATCTTTTTGGCTGTCCTTATCTTCTGCAAGGCCTTATGGGCCAAGGCTGTTTTAATTCCTAAACCAGGCTGCGATGCATCTATAGACCATCATAACCCATTCACCAGAGTGAAGCAGTGGTCAGATGACAATGCAGTGTCCAGGGAGCAGTGTGTGCGGACTGTACCTTGCTCAAGGGTACATCACTGGTGCCACTGACAGTCTTAGGATTCTGATCACAGGGGCTATTCCTCTTTTAGAAAGTAGTGATGATGGAGAAGCTGTTCTCAGTCTGAGCAGAAAGTAAGGTCAGTCTTGACAGTCTTCACAGAGTAGCTGTACATATTCAGTTAATCACAGCATGCTCTATTACAGTCAACAATCATCTCTTTTGCTTTGTAAACATTAAGAGTTTCAGCACCATTCCTAAAGCCATTATACCTCGTCTCAGTATGCTGTTCCCACTCTTCTAACTCACCACTGTTGTGTCATCAACAAACTTGATGATGTGGTTTATATGCATGGTTGTACATTCGTGAGTCATCAGGGTGAACAGCAGGTTGCTTAGCACTGTCCTGCATGGCGCTGTGCTTCGTGTGGTGGTGCTGGAGATGTGGCCCTCAATCTTGACTTTCTGGGTCCTCCCAGTCAGGAAGACCAGGATCCAGTCGCAGAGGGAGATATACAGACCCAGCTGTTACAGCTTTCCTATCAAATGCAGATGAATTATGGTGTTGGACTGGAATCTGTGACATGTCTCCTCACATAAGTGTCCTTTTATGGGTGAGGGCCAGGTGAAGGGTGGACATGAGGGCAACACATGTTAAATGTTTGGGATGACACCCACACTACAGGGGGTCTGGGAAGGAGGGCAGCTGGGTCTTTATGTGCTTTATGACAAGCCTCTTAAAACATTTCCTGATGATGGGTGTGAATCTGATGGGATCGTAGTCAATAAGGGAATACACTAAAGATTTCTTGAGCACACTGAGGATGGTGGTGGCTTTGAAGAATACTGTAGCTAGTCTGCCAGTTGGATCTTACCACTCAGTCAGGTATGTTGGCTGGTCTTGCTGTCTTCTGTGAATACATTTTGTCAATAAAGTCCTCTTCATATTAGTAGGTAGCAGCGTCCCTAAACATGTCCCAGTCAGTGTGCTCAAAACAGTTCAGCATGTCTGAGAAGCGGCCTGTTTCTGGGATGAGAATCTGTGAGGGCAAGGTTCAACCCTGTATGCACCAACCTGTAAGGTTCGAGTAGTGCAGGGAGAATCATAGTACATAGCAATGCTCAAGACCAATGTTTCTTTCTTTAATTTGATCCCACCCTGGTAAGAATTAAATGGATACAGAAAATGAAGGAATGAATTTGATTGTATCAATAGCAAATAACTCTCTGTGGTCAGTAGAGCCTGATCAATCAATCCCACTTCATCTTCTAACATTTTATTGCCAACACCATTTAGATTTTACTACCAGTCAAGCATTTTTGCTGAGCCTGTTCCTTTTGCCTGAAGTATGTTGGATGGCATTTATGAGATATTATTTAAAATAACAAGGCTGAAAGTGTTTGTTGAAATGGAACATGTTAGAGTGTGGAATATATTATCCAGCAAGTGAACAGTCAGGTCTTGAAATTGATAGCTCAGAAGCAGGAAGATGGGCAAGTACAAGATTCAAGATTCTTTATTTGTCACATGCATAGTAATACAAGAACAACACACAGTGAAATGTATCCTGAACCGCTCCTTTCTGACCTAAAAATGGGACTCATCAGACAAGACATCCTTCTTCCATTGCTCCAAGGGTCATTTTGAACGTTCATCTGTCCATTGTAGTCACTTTTAAAGCTGGACAGGGGCATGGACACTCTTTTCTCTTTTTTCCCTTCAAGGCATTCAAATTGGTCTGTTTAATGCGATCTAATTCTGCACTACACAAGCGTTTCTACCTGATAGCCTTCATTTATTAATGATGGTTCATGCAAATCTCTTATCTTCATATTGTTTTATTCAAACTGGTCTCAGAATCTGCTAAATGTAGTAGCAGAAGAAGGCTACAGTCTCAGAGTAGGTGCAGCATTCAAGACATGGGTGTCATTAGGTCTATTTTGGGGGGTCTGAAGACCCCCAAAATGATCCCAAGCCACCCTAAATATATAGTCATTATTCTACTATTTTTAAATGATACAGTGGGATGCAAAAGTTTGGGCAACCTTGTTAATAGTCATTATTTTCCTGTATAAATTGTTGGTTGTTACGAT
>JBBJLR010000111.1:7931612-7951728 GCA_037577145.1 Brachypetersius gabonensis
GTTGTTTGTTAAAATGGAATCCAAAAAGAAAATTCTTTTCCACACAAGGAAGCCTAAGGTCCTTTGAGACACCCCCCCCCCCCCCCCCAATTAATCAAACCTTATTCTAACCTACCAATGTCATGTTTTCTTCTAGTTCGAAATGACCTCAACCAAACACAGGAATACTAAAAGGATTGAGGGCCTGGAGAAGAATGTGTGGTAAGTATGTAGTAGGTCTGTAATACACTTTGCTGCTCTTTGCTGCCATCATAGCTGACAGTTTAATGGTTTCACTTTGTGTGATGTAACAGGGTCGCCTTTACTTCAGTGGCAGCAGATCCCTCCATCGTTAACCTTGGTCAGGGTTACCCAGACATTTCTCCTCCATCTTATGTGAAAGAGGGTCTCGCCCAGGCTGTAATGGTGGACCAACTGAACCAGTACACACGTGGTTTTGTAAGACAGACCTTACTCTTCCTAACTTAGTTAGTTATTCAGTGGACTGCTTTTCATGCCTGATAGGGCCTGTAATATGTCCTGGCAGAATTACTGAGAAAAATGATCTGTGTAAATCTAAGTATAATTAGATTTCCTACTTTTCCTTGTTATTTCTGGTTGACTCCCAACATTAGATATAGTATCACTCCTCCAAAACTCTGAGAATTAACTTTTTAAATTTAATTTATATTATGACCGATCAATTGATAAAATGTTATTTTGATTCCTTTGGTAAAAAAACATTTATTATCAAGCAACTGTAAATGGAAAAATAATTTTTTTAATTCCCCAAAAGCTTTTATAGACACAGAGCATCATCTCGAGATCACTATCATTTGAAAGAGTTTCTGGACTTTCTCTCATTTCTTTCATTGGATGTATTGTAATCATCTAGTTTTATTATAGTGGCTTAACCCTCTAGCACAGTGCTCTTCTGTACAGTAACACGGCTCCTAAATCTGAGAACATGGTTGTTTTTGGGATTGAATGGCAACATGAAAACGTTTTGGCAAGTGGTCAAATGACATGTTTTAATACGAGAGACATTCAGAAGTTTTTTATATTTTTATATTTTGGTTAGAAAACGGTGACGAGTGTCATGTGACTAGTTCTGTCTGTCTGTCCTTGCAGTTTAGTGGAAGAGTTGTCATGCCCTTTGAAATGAATAAATAGAGTAAAAAAGGCAGAAACATTTTGAACACCCTCTAC
Organism: Brachypetersius gabonensis; assembly: GCA_037577145.1. Classification (NCBI taxonomy): domain Eukaryota; kingdom Metazoa; phylum Chordata; class Actinopteri; order Characiformes; family Alestidae; genus Brachypetersius; species Brachypetersius gabonensis. The sequence continues at coordinate 7,932,801 of JBBJLR010000111.1, forward strand.
TGAGAACACACTTCAGGACGTTTAAACATACAATTACTGTTTTTGCTCATGTGCTTAATTTAGAAGATCATTTTAAGCATGTAATTTGAAGACATGTAATTTCACTAACCTGCAGTTTGTCGCATGCTTGCATTCGACTGTAAATCGTTAATGCATAGCTAGAAATAGTGATTTCAATAGTAGCAGATATGCTTTAAGCACATATACCTTGATTTAAATACCAAGAAATTAAATTTTGGATCTGAAAGGACTAAAAAGCTGTGCTGTTCAGTGTCTAAGTGTTCTGATGAGACTGAATGCTGATATTTTAAACAGGGTCATCCAGCGCTGGTGAAAGCCCTGTCTCAGGTGTATGGAAAAGTTTACGGCCGTCAAATTGACCCCTTCAAAGAGATCCTGGTCACGGTGGGAGGCTACGGGTCATTATTTAGCACCATGCAGGGGCTGGTAGAAGAAGGGGATGAGGTGAAGTACAGACATATTTTTCTTTCATAAAAGATCTATTGCTCCCCCTAGTGGATTAACATTAACTGTGTGCATTTCTCCCTCTATTGATTACAAGGTTATAATCATCGAACCTTTTTTTGATTGCTATGTTCCAATGATTCGGATGGCAGGGGCCAAACCAGTTTTCATACCACTTCGACTTGTGAGTCTTTTTTACTTTGGTTTTTTCAAAAAATACATCTTAGTTGATGTGTTCAGCTTTTTCCATCGTTTGTAATAGAAGTCCAATAAGAAGACCGACATCAGCAGTGCAGACTGGGTTCTGGACCAGGACGAACTTGCCAGTAAATTCAATTCTAAGACAAAGGCCATCATTGTCAACACCCCTAACAACCCTATTGGGAAAGTATGTCTGACACTTTGAGAGGTCCATTTTAAACAATGCCAGAAATGATTCTGCCGTTATGGTTAATCGCGTTTTATTTCCAGGTCTTCACCAGGAGCGAGCTACAAGCGATCGCAGACCTTTGCATCAAGCATGACACTCTGTGCTTCAGTGATGAGGTCTACGAATGGCTGATATACAAGGGTCATGAGCATGTAAAGATAGGTATGGTAATGTTTAGTGTAGCTTTAAAGTGAAAAGTGATGCTGTAAACAATGAATTTGAATTCTGTTGTATGTTTAAAAACCTTAATCAAGTTTAAAAACCTTAATCAAGCAACATGTTTTGTTGATATTTGATTTGTGTACAAGGCAATATTGAGAATTTAATTTATTTGCCCTTTTCTTTGTATAGCGACTCTCCCTGGCATGTGGGACAGAACCATCACTATTGGCAGTGCAGGAAAAACATTCAGTGTGACAGGCTGGAAGGTAATTACTTAAAATGGCATGTCTGGTACTTTGTTTAGTTACATTTAGTTACACTTTAGTTACAGTGTTTACATAGGCAATATGTCTGTCATCTTTTGGAAGATGAATGATTTAAATTCTGCTGATTTCTCTTTTGCAGCTGGGCTGGTCAATAGGGCCTGAACACCTGGTCAAACATCTGCAGACTGTTATGCAGAACACTCTGTATACCAGCCCAACCCCACTGCAAGCACGTACTGTTTATGCTCAGATGCATGCACTTACTACTTCAGTAACTATAAGGAACTGCCTTATGTATTTTGATGTTTGTCCTGCTCTGATATGTACTATTAATCAAAGGGATTTAGGGGATGCAGTCCAGGCCCCTGACCACCAGAGGGCACTGTGAGAATGACTGTTAGTGGGACTGTAGTGAAAATTGGAAGCCATGAAAATTCAAGAACAGAAAAAAAACTTGATGCTTTTTACAGATGCTTGATGCTTTTTAAAAAATGATGATGATGATGATGATGATGATGATAAAACTTAAGAACAATAGTGTGATTGCTTCCACATTCAGACTAACAAGACATCTAACCAGTAAGCAACCAGGCAACAGTGTTGCTTACAACAACAATATCCTAAAGCAGGCCCTGTAATCGAGTAAGAAGCCCACCCAGCTACAGTATGGCAGTTGTGCTGATGTGAATGAATTCAGAACAGCTTTATTCTGATATATTTTAAACAGTATTTACTCAACTAATAAAGCATTTTATTTAAGTAGGTGTGTTAGTGCTGGAAAACATTAAAATATGGAAGAATACTCTGCTCCTTAATTCACTGCAGTAATATGTTTTGTGCATATTTTTGGTGAAATGTGTGTTCATTGGCTGGCAGGAGGCCGTTGCGCGGGGGCTTCTGCGAGACTATGAGCTGATGGGGCAGCCAGAGTGCTATTTCACCTCTCTGGCGGAAGAGTTGGAAGGCAAGAGAGACCGCTTGGCAGCCGTTCTGAGGCAGGCAGGCTTAAATCCAGTGGTCCCTGAAGGGGGGTACTTCATAATAGCTGATGTCACAGGCCTCAGTAAGACACATCTTCATATTATTTTCTATCATTTAATTCTTCAAAGCGTTACTATGTAGGGAGACATGCATTGTGAATCTTCATGACTGAATGTTATTTAATTATAGGCAGATGGCCTTTCTTTTTTTTAATTCAATTTTTAATTAGTTCTATTTTCTGCTAGACAAATTCATAACACAGGTGAAGCTATGTGCTCTTTAATTTGCCAAACAGGCATTTAAAATTCTCAAATGAAAAATCAGTGACCTTTTTTAAATAACATGAATGAAATCAAAAGCTACATTGTTTTGAAGTTATGCTTAATCAGGATATATTTCGGTACAGATGTAGCACCAGTGTTGAAATACAGCATGAGTGCTCTTATTTGTCTCACATTAATTACCTCTAATAAAGGAAAACAGAAATAAAAAATAGGTAGATGCCAGTTCTGCCTGTTCTGAACTTGGCCGATTCTGATATGGCGTCCTTTTTGTTTAGATTTAATTTAGACTTATTTTATTTTTTATTGTTTGTGTCTCTCTGTGTCTTGTGGCTGTCATCACAAAAGCAATTTCCTCCAGGATCAATAAAGTGTTCTGATTCTTAGTATTATGAAACAATGGTATCGCACCGGTGTCATTGTGGAGTTTCCCACTCACTTGTATTTTCTTCTCTTCTGTAGATCAGGATCTTTCACACATGCAAGACGACGAGCCATATGACTACAAGTTTGTCAAGTGGATGACGAAGGAGAAGGTACGATGGATTCCACTTGTTTTCTTTGGAACTATGAATCTGTTCCCAACAAATCAAATTATGCTGATTTAGATTCATTGTAAAGTAGCAAATCTTTCTCTTCTAGAAATTGGCTGCCATTCCTGTAACTGCGTTCTGTGGGGAGGAATCCATAAAACACTTTGAAAAATACATCCGACTGTGTTTCATCAAGGTAGGGAGAGATGGGTGAAGGGACATACTAGTAAATCAATGGGAAAGAACCAGAGATGTTATCAGGCTGAATTAATTGCTTCTTTAAAAGAAATAGCTAATCCCTAATTAACCGTTTCAGTTTACTGGGATATCCTGACCAGAAACACTGTTACTGAAGGAAAGAAAGTACGTATCACAAATAAGATCCATAAAATGTATGAATGTTTTTTTCTACATTGCAGCAAGACAGAACACTGGATGCCGCAGAAGCCATTCTAAAGGACTGGAGCAAAGTTTGAGGTTGAATGATGGCCTTCCCTCATTACTCCACACTGTAGATCCTACCATAATTGTCTCGTAAAAGATTGAGCCCCAGCACTACATTTTCATTTTAACAGACCTATTTCAGTACTTTTGGCCATCTCAAAAGAGTAGCTGACACTTTTCAGATGTGAAATTTCCCATTTCCTACACTTACTTAGCACTTATTTTTGGTTTGGCAACAAAATGAAGGTTGAATTAATAAAATGTTTTACAAGTGGATAGTTTGTTCGTTAAAAAACGTAATACACAGTTTACATTCAGTACTGTTTTGGGTCAAATATCAAGGTAGTGATCAGATAGCTCAGTTGGTAGAGCATGAGACCCATCTCAGTGTTGTGGGTTCGACCCCCAGTTTGGGAGTTATATGTATGCTTTAAGCAACTCCCTATGGGATTAATAACATTTTCTGATTCTGATTTCCAGAGATGATCGAAACTGTCCTTTTATCTGTTAGGTTTTTGATATATTGTGCTATGGGATGTAACTTCTGTGGAATTCAGACTAAAACATTTGCAACCTACAACCTTTCTTTTGAATTTCACGCTAGCAGAATTTTCACAAGCCAAAAACAGGATCTGGAACAACCTGGAACACCATTTAGTGCAGTTTAGCAAAGGTAATTGGAGTCAGCCGCAACATTTAGAAAAGGTCAGAAATGAATGATCAAAAGGTCAAAGCTTAGCTTTCATTTCTCACAGGTTCCTCAATGTTCTTGACCAAAATTCGTCTTTTTTTTTTTCTCACAGACTTTTGGCATTTTCATGTGATGCTTATCATCACTAGATGGAGGTATTGAGCCTGATTTGTTTGGAGTATGTGAAATTGGTGATGGGTGTTCACTGATTTGTTTTAGCGGCAACCAAAGTCTGATATGACTGTGTGATGTCTTTTGGAAACAAGAATTCCAAGATTTCGTTCACACATACCCATGCATAGACAATACAGCCATATTTTCAGTGGCTTAAAAATTTCAGTGGTTCTGAGTGAAGTTAGTTAATTATAACGGACTGCAGAGTGTTTAGGCCTGAGACCTGTTGTGTAACATTGTGGGTTCATTATAGAATGTACTACAGGTGGCCTGATGGTTAGGGAGTTGTTCCTGTGATCCTGTGGGTTTGAATTCAAGGACTGCTAGTGGCACCACTGATGAACCCTTGAGAAAGGTACCATACCCACCATGGGCGCTGGAGCTAATATATCAGGGGGGGGAACTTGTTCCTCCCACTTTTCAAAATCATTCATTTTGCCCCCACCACCTTTTCTTTCCCAGACAATGGCCAAGACATAGAGCTCTGTGCACTGCTGTAGCTGCACAGTGGGGAGCAGCTTCAGATTACAGTCTATGGATTTAAATGCAATGCAATTAAAGTCCCTTTTGGTTAATAGGTTAAAGGTAGAGAACAATTTCACACTGTTCTACTGAGAGCTGTGGCGCCACTTTTCCTAAAATGTAAGTCTAAACATATCATTGTGACTCTCTGGGATGACGATTTAGTAACTGAACCAAATAAACACCCATCACTATTGACTACCAGATTACCATAATGCAATTTGCATAATGCTAATTAAAGGTTCCTCATTCCCTGCCTGGAAAATGAGCTTTTCTCATTCCTTTAAGACAAGGAGGGACAGTATACAGCAATCTTATTACTCCGCTCACACACACAACCATTTAACAGATGAATAGAAGCAGGTGTGTTTGAGCAAAGCAATCCCCCAAATGTCCTGGCAGCAGTCTTCCAGGAGCAAAATGAGCCGTCCCTACTCTAAGGTATCTAATCTGTTGCTCTTTTGTAAATTCGAGGGATAAATGCATGGTCTCCGTTTTGAGTCACAGACAGATAAGTGCAGAGCTGTTCAGCAGGCCCATCTCATTCCAGTTCTTTTTTTATCAGCACCGTCCCAGACCACGTTATTCCTCCTCTTCCTGTGGCAGGATAGAAGATGGAGTCAGCGCTGCTCCCTGAAGGCCCGGCGCTGTGGGGCGCAGCCTCTCCTCTCCGGCCTATTTCCCAGCTTCCCTTTCCCCTTCCTGTCCGTAAATCTGTCCCATGTCCTGCCATTCCCCTGGAGAGCACGCAGCCCAGTGACCATTCCCACAGGGTCCCTCCGGCTCATTCAGTACTGGGGGTCGAGGCAGATAAATTCAGAAACAGATCGAAAACTCTGTTTGTGAATGCCTGTGGGTGGGCTCCATCCACGAGGCAATCACAATAAATGACACATTTTACAGGCTCTGACAAAAGTGCTAAAGGTTATTTTACACTAGTAGATGGAGTCCAGTGAATAAAAAGGCCATGTAAAGACAGCCCACTCATAAGCTGGGTATTCTAAATGCATACGGCATCAGTGTATCAGGTCTGCGGTGGCATGATCACATCAAAATATAGTGGCTACAGGTTCTTAATAAGTCACCACAGCTCATACAATGCGATAAATTGCATTGTAGTGGATCACGACTGTAGCAAACATGCTGGATAATGCTCTAATAAAACAAAAATATCCATTAAACATGAACAAAGTAAAGCACATTTTATACTTTGCTGAATTGAAAAACATTAAATTATTCAATCGTAATAAGATCTTGATCCTTACAGTGAGAACATGGTAAAAAGGGGTGTGAAGCCACAGGCTGAACTACAGCTGTTTCCTAGATGCTTTGATTGATTTCTGTGACATGTTCAAGTTTATGAATCACTGTCACAAGACCAACCCAAACTGTTCACAAAGCTTTTTTCCTTCCCAAGAAATTGTTTCTTTGATTTCTTTCCAAAAAATGAAAGAGCTGAGTTAAGATCCTTTCTAACCTGAAGAGCTAAATATAAAAAGGAGTTAATAATTTATTCATATCTGACCGAGAATCGTGTATGTTAAAAACAGAAGTACTTTCCGTTTTACTTTGTGTTTGTCCCTTTGAATACAGCTGGGCGCCCTGAATAAAAGCTTTAAACTGGTTTTTAATCCGTTGCCGTTTCAAGAACTAATTGTAACATTTGCTTCAGTTGCAGAGCTAGTCAGTCTGGTTTTACCAGACAAGAGCTTTTGAAAGAAGGAAAAAAAATCTAGAACTATAGCCAGTCAGCCTGAAGCCACCTTCACAAATCAAATACAGCCCTGAATAGACTCGTTTAATCAAACTGCACTGAACACAGGATAGTTAAAAGAAAGCTTGGGCTGCAGCAGCGGTCTGCGTCGGTTTATTTGGTGCAGACATTCCTCTGTGAAGCCCTTAACAGGAGGAAAAGAGAGACAGACCAGACCTTGCTGTGTGTACAGAGTGTATTTGAAAGAAGTTTGGTAATACACTGAGTGAAGTTCTTGGCAAGAGTCTATAAGAGCTCCTTCTGATGTGGGGGAGGGGTTCTAGGGAAGAGCTGGATTTTTCCATTGGATTCATCCATGTCAAACCATTAGGAGTCCAGCCAGTGCCACCATTCCCAAAAGTCAACATCCCACAGTTTGAAGACCTGATTAGTCCACATTATTGTCTGCTGTTGGCACACAGAACCACAAAATGGCTTAACTGTGTGAAACTGTCTCAGAATGACAAGATCCTGGAAGTGTCACACTACAAAAGTCATGCTTAAAAAAAACAACAATTAAAAAATACAGCCTGCTTTGGCATTTCCACCTGCCAAAAATATACATTTTTGTTTTTTCATGAATATACATTTTTACATTCCATTTGAGAAGTGTAGGATTGCTCTCAAGTTTGAGCTGCCCTCTCCTTAACGATTACCATACAATTCATATATTTAAAAAAAAAAAAAAAAATCACAAATGCTTACCAAACAGCAGATCCAAAATGCTAATATCCTAAAAATACAGTATAAAACTATAACTTATTTCTTTCCAACAAAATGAGTACATATTTAAGCAGAAATTTAAAAGTCTGAAAACCACCAAAGATTTTTTCTGTCCATCTTTTGTCTGCTTTGTTAAGGTTCAAGTTCATCCAACAGTTTGCTCTTTGTCAGGGACTATCCCAAATCCAAACACAGGATAAGAGAAAGTTTGGCAGCCTATTTTGGTAGATTTTCAGTACCTGACGGTTATTGTCTGGAAGCCCACTATCATAGGAATTTAAGGCATCGAGGGGAGAAGAAAAACGGAATAAATACAGCAATAAAAAAAAAAAGTGTTAATTTGGACAATGTGTGTGTGTGTGTGGGGGGGGAGGGGGAGATTGTCTGAGCTTCAAGCAAAAGTCACCTCTTGTACAGTCAAACTGTAATTTAATGATTTCTTCCTTTGTAGGATTCAGTAACTTTCTGTATGTGTTCTGTATGCAAGTCTATTTTAGCCTTGGAAATGAAAAATGCATAAAAAAACATTGTGGCAAAAAGAATAACTGTATTCTCTGAAAAGCCAGTAAAAAACAGGGAGAGAACTTCATTGAAACTGTTGCTGTCAAAAGAGGTGAGCTTGTAAAAGTATAGTTCACTTACCAAAAACCCAGTGCTCTGACAAAAAAAAACAAAAAAACAACGGGCTTCGTTGACTACTTTTGTTTGAATAAGAGTTGGTTTTGCACAAACACATTTTCAGTTGAGGAAAAATAAAAAACATCAATGCCAGTCCCTTCAAGGACACAGGTTAGAGCAGAGAGGAGAACCCACATTTTCTTTCATGGTAAGTACTTAAGGAGAGAGTTGCTTGCTCTGGCAGTGGGTGATGGTTGTTTAGTCAGGTTCACAGTATTAGACATGTACAGGCAGGGGCTGTGATGGTCAGTGGGAAAGACTAACACCAGTCAGCTATATAGTCAAAGTCTGTGAAGAGCTCTTGCTCATTGGTCGTCAGAACCCTGGGCTCACGGGGCGGGGTGAGTATCGGTGCCTCTGAGGTGAACTCGTCGTCAAAGTTACTGACGTCCTCGCGGCCTTTGATGGTTGGGACAAACGGAGGCTGAATCTTCTTAGCCAGGAGTGCACCCCAGTCCACACTCTGATACAGAATAACAGTAGACATAAGGTTACAGAGGTTACAAAATAATAATAATAATAATAAGACACCAAGAGGATCTAACACAGCAGTGTTTTTTTTGTTTTTTTTTTAACTGTCCACTTTATTTCACAGATCCAACCTTAGGGACACACTGTAGATGTAAAGTTTCTGATGTTCATCTGATTCTGCACTACTTGTATTATTAGATCTTCATTAATGGTCAGTTTCTTACCCATGAAAAAATTGGTGGACCTATTCTTTGGCCATTAAGTAGTGAGGGAAAGGGGGCAGAGAAATGGATGGCCGACAGTCTGTAATTGTACACAGTGCAATCATATGATAAGTGGACCTAATAATAAGGAAAAGGAGTGTATACAAGGTAGGTGAACCGGTCACATTGCACCCGGTAGTCATTTTAGCACTGAATTGTTTCACGTGTTTTGTAAAAGCCTTTAAGGGTTAGTGTATGAAATCTAGTAATGCACAGTTTTTGTTCAGATTGAAAAAGGAAACAACGTCCGCAGTGTTGAATGAATACAATAATGTTTTTTTTATGTTTTGCTGTTTTTATCTGGTGTTTTCTACAATTTTGTCTGACCATTGTTAAAGTACCGAGAAGATAAAATAGGACATACTCTGAAAAACGGATGCTTCTTCACTTCTTCAGCATCTCGCTCCCCTGCACCAAGACGGCGCTCTGGATTTCTCCGTAGAAGCTGCAGACAGTGAACATAATCAGACATGTAAGAAGGTTTAAGATCATGACTAACTAAAAACACTGAAACGGATTTATGAAAAGCATACCCGTCTCATTATGGATATGGCCTCTGTGGAGAGAAATCGTGGATAACGAACTTCATCGTTCACAATACTATCAAACACCTCTTCTTCATCATCACCTGGAAATGGCGACTGCAAGCAGACAGGAACATGTTTTTATGATGCTGCCAGGAAAGTCATTCTGCTGTAATGAATTTATATCGGTGGTATAACTTCAGTTTGCCTGACTGCTCTCAGCAGTTCCATGGTGAATATTTAACTTCAAGTCTCACCTCCCCAACCAGCATTTCAAAGATGAGCACACCCAAACCCCACCAGTCAACTGCCCGTGTGTATGAGGTTTCTGTCAGGACTTCAGGAGCCAGAAACTCAGGAGTGCCACAGAAGGTACTAGTGCGATCCCTAAAACCCATTCCTAAATATTCAGAAAAACACAGGATTTTAAATGTGTCCCTAAAACACCACTGCAATATTTCACTTCATTTCAAAAAGTTCACCTTTGACAACTTTGTCCTTAAAATGCATTTGAACCCATCACTCATAAAGTTCTAACATTTCACTATACAACGGAAGAATGAAAATTAACAAAATAATACAGATTATAAAAGGCACATAATACATTTGGGTGGGATTAATCCGCCATCTTCAGATATTAACCTGTCGGTTTGTTTTAACTTGTTTTACAACAATCATTCATGATATCAGGATAAACTGTACATGAATGGCTCATACAAATTGACACTATTGGGTAAACTAAGCATAAAAGAGGAACCATAAGTAAAACAATAAGCTCAAGTAAAGTAAAACCCAAAAAGCTTAAAATGATTTAAAATGCAAAAATGCATCAGTGTGAAACCTATTCAGACCTAGACGACCATATTAAGCAGTAAATAACAATAAGCTCACTCACCTTCTTTGCACAGACCAAAGTCTGCAATCTTTACATATCCTTCAGTGTCCAGCAACAGGTTATCTAGCTTCAAGTCCCTGTGAGAGGAAGGAAAGTATGAAGACAAATGCAAAGTCTTCAGTATGAAGACAAAGGCAAAGTCTTTTTTTTTTGTGTCTAAAACTAAAACTCACCTGTACACTATTTTATGCTCATGTAGAAACTGCAGGCCCAAGACTACGCAGGCAGCGTAGAAACTGCAGTGAGGAAAAGGGGAAAAGAAACATATGCATTGGCAAAGACTATTCACTTGGTCATTATAGGTCAGTGAAATGAGTCGGAGTTAAAGTGATCACTCACACGGCTCGTGGCTCTGAGAACACATCGGCATGAATGTGCATCATCAAATCACCTCCAGCTGCATATTCCATCACAAAGCACACATGCTCCTTGGTCTGGAAGCAGGCAAAAAGATTCACCAGAAACGGGTGCCGAACGCTGTTCACCGTCTCAAAGATTCTCTTTTCACACATTAGACTGTGGATGACAGCAGGAAATGCACAGAGACTCATTGTTAGGGTGAATACCCACTAAACTATTTATTCCAATGGACCATGTGATGCAACAAACAGCCACACAGTAGTCACTAGACTGCATTCAGCACAAACCAGGGCTGTCAGATAATTAATAAAGCAATCAAGATTACTTCAAAGAAGAAAAACAGTCTTTACTGAGTAACCACAAACATTTACACAAAGACTTTAAGAGACACAAAGAGTCTTTCAGGGATTCCAAAGCACTTGGAAAAGGAAAAGGATAAGCCAAATGTCTTCATAAAAAAAAAGAAAAAAAAGATACGTAATCTAAAAATTCAATGTGGCTAAAAGTATATAAATGCATGTGTCCACCAGGGTCTGTTTTTTATTGTAAGAGAGATCAACAACAAAATTTAAAATATGCATTATCATTATTATGGATCACCTTGCTAAATTATTTCAGTAAATACATTTAATTGACTAATCATGCAAGGCATAGAATGAAAAACTGAAATTAGGTTGCACTTCGCTACACGGCCCTGCTGATTCTCAACACAAACACAGTGCGCTCTGGAGGACATCCCACCACCCCCATCCCTTCAGGACCACTTGCTGGCAAGAACTCTTTTCAGGACTGTTCAGGATCAGTCTGAAAGGCACATGTAGTGTGTTACCTGTCAACTTCATCCCGAGAAACAATATCCCCCTTTTTCAAAGCTTTGATGGCAAACATTTCTCCAGTGCTCTTGTATTCAGACAGTAAGACCTGTTGAATTATTAAGGAGACTCAATTAAGGTAAGAAAACTGTAGCTAGCCAACATCAAACCCACACAGAGAGAAAACCTGAAAATGAACAATGCTAGATTACTCTCAGAGTACTATTTGGACAAATTGATTACACATTTAAACTAGTCCATATAGTTAATGGTTTTTAAACACAAATTGAGCATACCTTTCCAAAGTGTCCACGACCCAGAACTGCAACACACTTAAAGTCCTTTAGACTGAACTGGACCTCCTGCTCTTCCCTACACACAGACAATAATAAATAGAAGCTCATTTTAAAAACAGACAACTTAAAATTTGCTCTCTTTATACAATAATCCCAACCTCACAATTAAGCAGTATTTTACATACACTTTACTCAACTCTAAACTAAATTATTCTGATTTCATAGTTTTACTTTTTAGAAATGTATGGTACCAGTCAAAGGTTTGGACACAGCTTCTCATTCAATGGTTTTTCTTTATTTTTGGAATAATGCAGTGAGCAAACAAGTAAACAGAATAAGCTTTATATTTCACATTCTTCAAAGTAACCACCTCTTGCTTTGATGACAGCTTTGCACACTCTTGCTTTGCGCATTCTCTCAGTCAGCTTCATGAGGTAGTCACCTGGAATGGTTTTCCAATGGTCTTGATGGAGTTCCTAGAGGTGCTGAGCACATGTTGGCTGCTTTGCCTTCACTCTGCAGTCCAACTCATCCCAAACAATCTCAGTTGGGTTCAGGTCAGGTGATTGTGGAGGCCAAGTCACCTGATGCAGCAATCCATCACTCTCTTTCTCGGTCAAATATCCCTTACATAGCCTGGAGTTGTGTTTGGAGTCATTGCCCTGTTGAAAGTCATTGCCCTTAGTTCCACTAAGCGAAAACTAGATGGGATGGCACGCCACTGCAGAGTGCTGTGGTAGCTATGCTGGTTAGATGTGCCTTGGATTTTAAATAAATAGTGTCACCAGCAAAGCACCCTCATACCATCACACCTCCTCCATCATGCTTCACGGTGGGAACCACACATGAAGAAACCATCCGCTCACCTTTTCTACGTCTCATAAAGGCACGGGGGGTTGGGATAAAAAAATCTCAGATTTGGACTTGTCAGACCAAAGGATAGATTTCCACTGGTCTAACATCTATTCCATGTTTCTTGGCCCAAGCAAATTGTTCTTCCTCAGAAGTGGCTTCTTTGCAGCAATTCGACCATGAAGGCCTATTTCACACAATCTCCTTTGAACTCTGTGATGCATTTACGTGGGTTCTAATCTGAGGTGCTGTTTCTGAGGCTGAGAAGTCTGATGAACTTATCGTCCGCAGCAGAGGTAACTCCTGGTCTTCCTTTCCAGGCGCGGTCCTCATGAGAGCCAGTTTCATCATAGCATTTAATGGTCTTTGCAACTTCACTTGAGGACACGTATAGACTGCCCTTCATATCTTAAAGAAATGATGGACTGCCATTTCTCTTTAGTGTTCTAATCCATATTATGGCAAGAACCACTCAACTGAGTAGTCAAATAAGGCTATTCACTGTATAGACTTTTGTACCAACCCTACCTCTGCACAACACAACTGATGGTCTTAAACACATTAAGGCAAGGAATTATTTTTTGGAAAACCATTCCAGGTGACTTCGAAGCTGATTGCAAGGATGCCATAAGTGTGCAAAGCTGTCATCAAAACAAAAGGTGGAATCGAACATATAAAACATATTCTGGTTTGTTCAACACTTTTGTTTTTATACATAATTCCATTCGTGTTCCTTCATATTTTAGAGGTCGTCAGTACTCAGTTACATTGTAGACAATAAAAAAGCAAAGAAAAACTATTGAATGAGAGGATGTGTCCAAACTTTTAGGAGGTGTATATTACAAATAGGGCTGAAATGATTATTCGAGTAACTCGAATGATTCGATTACAAAAAATGTTCGATTACAAAAAAATGCAAAGAATTTGCCTCGAGGCTTCGTTTAATTTGTCACCAAAGTCCACCTGCAGCGTGTGACCCGGGGAACATGCTATTTTTGCCGCAGGCAGTAGGGATTTTTTTGCACTGAAGAAGGGCACACAGCTCAGAGCAGGACATATGAAGTAAAGTCCTGCGCGGGACTATTTTTTTAATACCACTCCCACAGAATTTCTGACGATTCCCACCCGCTCCCCAGGTCATATATGAAAATATATTTTTAAAGTAAAAAAACGATCAACGTTCTGTTATTGTAAGTTAGTGGCGCATACTGGCACTTTCACACTGGCTGTGGAAAACGAAGAGAGCCGCAAAAAGCACCTAGAGACCAGCTCGGCGTCCTCATTCGTGTAGTGGATGGAAAACGTGCCGAATATTGCAAGAAACAAGAAACTAACTAAATAGCAGGACATTTTTGTTTTCTTTACTGTTAATAAGGATACAATGTACATCATTAATGTTTCCCAGAAAAGTTGATTAAATGGGCTTAGGTCTGGAGCCAATAAGCTTTGATCTAATAAAAAGCTGATTTTAAGAGGCCTTTCATGTTGCATAACCCACTATTGATATAGTTGTTTAAAAACAAAAGTATGATTTATCCGATTACTCGATTCCAACAATATTCGATAGTTGCAGCTCTAATTACAAACAGTTGTACAGAACCAATAGAAACCTCAAGATTTTGCATTATAGTCAATTACATGGTAGTTAAATGGTAGTTAGTATAGTACATGGTAGTTAAATTTTTGCAGCTTGCAGTCTCCCTTTCCTCTCGAGTGTCTCCAGGGAACAGACGAGCAAGTCACCTTGTTTCAGTTTTCTGTATCTTGGTGAGCTCCACGTCAGGCTGCTGAATCTCATCTTCCACCAGGCTGTCATGGTCTGATTTGGCCACTGTACTACTACGGCTGTCGTTCAGGAAATCAAAGGTGGCTAATGCATCCTGAGGATAAGAGGCACTTTAGAGCAGGACTAAAGACTCAGCACCCATCCCCCACCCAACCCTCAGCCCAAATATAGTGAATAAACACATTACAGTTAAAGTTTTATTTTAAACAAACCAGGTGTGGCACATAATTAGGCTGATTCATTCTATTCCTCTTTTAATCTAAAATAACTTAAACAGGTTCCCAGAGGTGAAACCTACTATTTATTAGTTCCTGTTGTAATGCTGACTTGTATTAGATCATATAAACACATGTCAACAGTTTAGTACCTGCACTGCCTTTCCATCAGGGATTTTGCCTTGTACTGGCGGGCCCTCTTCTAGTTCCACAGCATTCAAATGCCGATTCAAAGGAGGAGTGGCACCTTTGTCAAAGTCTAATTTGGTCACGATGGGGTCACTGAAGGAAAAGGTCAAATCACAACACTGTTGACAACATTCCAATTTCCGTTTTAGCCCTGGCCTATGGCCATGTTTGAGCCTGGACACCTTCGAGTTAAACCAGACTCTACATTGAAGGACATCTCAGAGCATGCATGTACAGATTAAGCTTACAAGTCAAAGGTAAATCTAAACACTGAGTAAGTGGTTACTATATTTAAATCAATGGTAATTACTAAGATAGCTGGTTAGAATAGTTGTTTGTTCAAGGAAGAGTGAAAGAGTTTACTTTACTCAGCAAGTGAAGTAAATACAAAGTAAATGGCTCCTTATTGTCATGTGGGAACACAGTACAGCACACAGTGTGAAATTCTTTATCTGCATTTAATCTATTCACCAAGTGAAGCAGTGGGCTGCCACCAATGGGTGCCCAGGGGGCAGTGTAAGGGAACTGTACCTTGCTCAAGGGTACCCAAGTGGTGCCACTAGCAGTCCTGAGAATCAAAGCCACGACCTTCTGATCGCAGGGACAACTCCCTAACCACTAGGCCACCAGCTAAAACAGAGATTATATTTTAAAGAGCAGGTCAAAATGAGGGGTAAGGTTTTCATTTGCCTTTGACCATGTTAGAGAAGAGCTATACATGATTACATCAGGTATGCTCTTTTTATTTGTTGATGCATAGTCAACAGACATACACACATCATCATCTTTTATGAACTATGACAGTGTGTGTAAAAATAGGAAATAATGCAAGCTCAGTACAGTGAGTACAGTAGTGTTTATATAGCAGCTATTCTGTGTTTCAGCAATCTCCTGATTCGGTTTCTGATGGGATGGAACAGAGCTCACACATGAATACACTATACTCTAAAAATGACTATTTCAATTGATGCAATTGTAAAACGCAATTGTGTTGTGTAGTCTAACATTTCCAAGGGAAAATACATTTATTTATATGTATTATTTAACATTTTTCTTCAAACATTTTTTGTCTAGAATTTTGAAACAAGTTTGGTCAATAGTGTATAAAACAATAGTGACATCCACATTTACACAGACACACTCCCTCAACTTACAAAAGCAAAAAAATATGATAATTTTCTAATAGGCAAAACACAAAAAGCAAAACTGACCGATAAACCGATAGTGCACATGGGTAAGCATGTAATGGTTTCTCTGGGTCAAGCAAAAACGGTGCAAAATTGTTCTTGTTTCATGTATGAATTTGCCTCTGCACCAGCTGAGAAGCTGGAGAATGATGGCTTGTTGCTAGAACTTGGCCCTGAATCAGCTGACCAAAGGAAGCAGCACACAAGCAGCAAAAAATTACTCCAAGACGCCCACTGTACAAATTATTCTAATGTGCGCCTTCTTGATATTTCTGAATGGTTATTTACTGATACAACCCTGATTCAGTTAAACTAGTCATCAAGCAATCAAGCTAAACCGGCCATTACTCACTCAGCTGTACCATCAATTAACCATTCAACTAAACCAGTCATTAGAGATTCAGTTAAACTTTCCATTAGCCATTCAAATGGATTGGCTCTTGTACATTTTGCAATATATGTATTCTGCATTATCTCAGCTTATTTGTGGCACACCAGTGTAAAGGCCATTACAAAATACTTCTACCAGTTCACCATGTGAACCAGTACACCCCCCTGTACTATTTCACAGGTAATTTACATGCTGTGCAGCAATATTTGTACCTGGACAAAGAGGGTGAGTCTGGGTGTGGCACTGGTTCAGGGATCAGTGCTGACCCCAGCTCTGCCACCGGAGGACTGAAGGAATTGTTGACGGACGGGATTGCTCTCCTTACCAAACGACCCCATGTAGCAATGTTTATGTTCATCTGAGGGGCACGCAGAAATGTTTTGCCTGCGAAGAATGGAGGACCAATTTAGGGAGGCAAATCAACACCGATTTAATAACACGACAATAATGTCAGTCTATGGTTCTGTACATCTGACATTAACATCTGAGAACGTACTGTACATAAGCAGGCCTTCTGAGGAAGAACAGGCCAAGTAAATCATGTCCTTTAAAATATTGGTATTATTAAAATGTTGGTTACTCAGTCTAAACCCTTCTAAAGCAACACACATAGAACGTCTCCTTAACCAAAGTCAGTTCTCTACAATATTTTAAACCCCCCACCCCACAGGGACAGTTCTATGACTTCACAAACTTACCTTGCTGTTTTGAGAAGATTTTCTTCTGCCTTTGCAGTTTTGGTCGTCTCTCAATAACTGGGTTGAAAAACGTAACCTGCATGAAAAATGGAAATGCAGAATTGAAAGAAGGCAAGCTCATGTGATTGAATATGTGTGCGTATGAGAGGGTAAACATGACTGTACCTCTGCAAATAGTGTTCCTTGAGGTTCAAGATAGAGACACATGCCATGGCGCTGGTTGTCAAGAAAGTCCTCCAGTCGCAGGAACTTTACAGCACACAGAGAACGCCAGTCTCTCCAGTATACAGAGATCTCTAACTCACGAGACTATACACACAAAAAAGGAATTCATTATAATAAAGTTTATACATCGCAAAAAGAAAATGACAAAAAGAAAGTTTTGTTAATATCATACGTTTTCTGTTTCACCTCTGTTTACCTGGATCATGAAAGCAATCCAACACAGCTATTACTCCCAACAAATCTGCTAATCCACATAAGCCTGACTTTGACAGGGAGGGTGAACTAATAGCAGCCTTAGTGCTGTCTGGCTGTTACATTCAGCCTTTCATTGCTCAACTACGAATTACAGCCCTCACGTTGCCTGCCGTGACATAACTGTTATTTCAGCCAATAATGTCATGAAAGACAAACTCATGTCAGTAAAACATGAATAAACACACAGATGACACTCAAAATAATGAAAACCAAAATAAAGTTCAGCCTTGACTGTGAGTGTGTGAGACAGCAGTTCAGCAGTTGCCTTAGTGAACTCACTCAACTTGGCCCATACTATTCTCTTCAAGTGGTCTTTAATAAATACACACAAACACACCCACACACACAGTGGGTCAGTCACCTCACAATTGTTGAAATTCCACTGAGGGTGGTTTATGTAAGTGTGACTAAATCTTCAAATCTGTTAGCAAACGAGGAGGAACAATCGCATCACAGCGCAAAAGGGATTAGGGAGGAAGGCTGAGGAGCCTAGTACAGGTTCTCCTAAAAACTGGGCCAAGTCTGGGATTAACATTCTTAAACTTAATTGTGGTTGTTCTTGAGGTGGTTGTGCTGGTGACAGAACATGCAGATATTATTTACTCATATTGAGTGAATTATAGGCTTTAAGTGTGTGTGTGTTTTTGAAATGAATATTGCTCCGATTACCCGATCAAGCTCCAGTGTAAACTTCTGGTCCCAAGACTGGTTGCTGACTGGCCTCCAGGTAGTCTGTCCTACCACTGTGTTGTCAAGTTTCAGAACAGCGCTGATCTCATCTGATGAGGCAACACAAACATGACACCTTTCAGTCTAAGTTACACAGCTATAAAGGTACACGAATACAGATACTGCTGAGTAGTATTAAACAGCTGGGTGTGAAACACTGGCTCCAGTGTTTTAATGTCTGGGGCAAGCAGGAACACAGACATGCTCAAAAAAATGTCTCCTAAATCCGCTATAATGGCTTCATTTCAAGGACTATGTCTGAACTGAGTAATGAATAGCCATGATTAAAAATTCTCAAAAAATGATGGGTAAAAGCTTTTAGTATGCTCCCAGGTCTGTAGGGCATTCTACATACATTTCAGACCTACAACCCAGCATCTTAATTTGAAATAATGAAAAGCACTCAACTGGACAGCTCATCTGCTTTCGAGAGGTTTCTGCTGCTGCCCGATCTGTTCTTGTTTGTTCGGCTCATGAAGGAAGAACGTGTTTCGCTGGGGCTCCAGCCAGGCAAGGACACAGACGCAGCTTTAGACCGTCCCGGAACATTTTCCAGCAGGTCCTGACAGCCCATGAGTCTCACCTCTAATGTCCCTGCAAACACACCACACACACACACACACACACACACACACACACACACACACACACACACACACACACACACACACACACAC
>JBBJLR010000111.1:7958657-7969537 GCA_037577145.1 Brachypetersius gabonensis
AAGAGAACTGCCGAAACCATAATGTTTATTTTTATTTTTAGGAAAAATAATTAAATCATAATTAAACCAAAGAAAAACACAGCCTTTCCAGAACTTTGTCTGCCGAAGCTTGTTCAGCTCCACCCTTCATTCCCGATTTAGTGCTCTCAGTTGATGGAAATCCGTCATAGCGGTTAAACTAACACGATTCATCACACTGTTCTGCTGACGTCTTGCTGATGTTCCTTTATGAAAGCAAATGAATGGACAAATACATTTTAACTCACTCTCTCTCGCTCTCTCTCTCTCTCTCTTTCTCTCTCTCTCTCTCTCTCACAAATCTCTCCAAGACTAATCTTATTACATCATTACAATAGTCATGACATCATCACCACAGAGACCATGCCGATTCACAATAAGACGTGCACACGTGCACACACGCGCGCACACGTGCGCACACACACAATAACAGGAGTCACATCTTTTCTTTACACAAGGCTACAATTAAACTCCATCCCAAACAAACCACTAATAGAACGCAGTGATGCTGTGCTGTGATAACTACAAGAGGCTGTTTCCATATAACATTACATTCAGCAGGATATTTTTCCAGATTGACGTGCACTGATATACATTTTGATGAAGTGAGTCATTCCCTTGTACAGTTCTTTCACAACATGCTGCAGTATAGGCAAGCTGAGTCATAACAAATGTGACACATCAGGCCTGCAGAATCATAAACCTATGTCACTTCATTCCGAGTGAGAAATGACACAAAACAAATTGCTCATTCTGTCACAAACAGTTTGCTGGAAATTCTTTATGGACCACTTGCAAAAACATGTCCATAGTAGTGTGACCAATGACCACTTATAATTAAACATGTACTGGATACCCTATGTTTACATTAAGAGGCACAACTGTACTTAAGGATGAACACTTAAGACTTTCCACATAAACAGTTCTCTAAAGTGATTTTACTACTTAACGTAAACAGATTATTAAGGGAAATAAATCTTAATACATTTTATTCAAAAAGTCATAAGATCTTAGATTGCATAATTCTAGAATGTGGAGGGATCCAACAAAAATGAAACTTGCAATCATTATTATTTTGGTCCAGGATCATTCATTTAAAACATCTATTCGCAAATAACAACACAATTTAATTCTGTGAACCCCACAATTTAACAGGACACACTGACCAAAATGACAAATGCGACTATTTCTAAATCTATTGTAAACACGGTTATTGTGCTGTTAGGTTAAGTTAGGTTCTGGAGAATTAACACGAGGAAAACCCCTACATTGGCGAGAGTTTTGGGGATTTTTTTCATTAGCTGGAAGATTCAAAAAGAAAAAACAATTAGCTAATGTTACTATTTGGGAACCAAATATGTTACTACAGCAGCTGCTATAAATAAAAATGTAAATATATCATGGGTCATTGTATTCTTAACAAATGTATTTGGCGATGAAAATGACTGCATAATTACAAATTAACATGCAACTGCAAGTGTTACAGGTGGACAGCAGCAGAGCAGTTTGTATGAATGCACATGTGTATTAAAATTAGTTTTTACTCATCTGTGAGGTTAATGCCTTTTTCCGATAAGACTCTACTGATTGCAACAAAGGTGAAAAATTACCTACAGTACATTATGACTTGGACTGCATGGTCACAGGAAATGACAACTTTCCTAACATTTAGTCTGCTGTATGGTCCATTTAAAATGTTATCTGCTGTATAGTCTGCAGTATGGTCCACTTGATATGATAATCTAACCAAAGTTCTGGCTTCAAACTATTCTGCATGTGTCTGTATTTAAGTAGCAGTAGCAAATTTCCCAGACTGGCATTAATTACAGACTGGCATTAATTACAGACTGGCATTAATCCATGTGATTAATGTTCGATATTCCGCAGTAATTATGTACAGATCCAAGTAACTGTACAGATGCATGTGAACAGATCATTTGTTGTTATGTAAGTACAGAAAAACTGAAGACTGGTGATTCACACATTTCTTCTTTAATTATTTTTATACTTATATACTTTTAATGATATGTTCTGTTGCTTAAAACTTTAGTGAATGGTGCAAGGTCAGAACAAAATTGGAACCATTACCTTATCATAACACAAGCATATTATTACAGCTATGAACGTTGACATGTTCTATACAAACAGAGACCCTCATACGCATCCTGTTATGTCAGAAAGGTCTTGCTGGAAAACCCACAGTTCAAATAAATATGATTACACTCATCCTATTACACACGCCTAACACTGAATACACTGCATACATTGTTAATGTGTCATTATACAGTCAATAGGCACACGTAATACGATGTATGAGTGAGAATGCCAGCTTCAGGGTACATATTTGCCTTTGGAAACACCACAAAAATTCCCAAAGGTTGTATAACGTATTTTGCATAATGCATACTGTGCTTTATAGTGAGAGAACATTGATGTAATTTACCTGGAGCTGGGATTTGGGGGTTTAGGTGGCCTGGTGTGAGATGTTACTCTGAATATCAACATTTATCTCACTATTTTTTACTACTCCTATTTCTCCTTCATGAGGTGTTCAAGTAAGGCTTTTATGGCTTATTTGAATACAGCTGGGTATGCTCAGAGTGAGCAGGTTGGTGATTCTGTATTTATGAGATTATTGACACTACATACCACCACACACCAAAAAGTCCCAAAAAGGGTTATCGGGTTTGTCCCATGGGAGAACCTACTTTTAGTTCTCTAAAAAAAGTCTTTGATGCTTTTTACAAACAAGTGAGGCTGGAAGGTCCCTATAACACAAACGTTATTTATGTCCTGCCCCAAGACATAAAGGTCTCTACAGATAAATGTCTCTAAAGATTAACACCATGCCTTACTGGCTTGCATTCATTGTTTTCTTCTCCTTATTTTTCTTCTACTTTCAGCTGCTCCCAATTACGGGTCACCACAACAACTCAACTGTCACGTTCCTTCTATCCTTTGCATCTTCCTCTTTCACACCAACTGCCTGCATGTCCTCCCTCACCGCATCCATAAACCTCCTACTAGGCCTTGCTCTTCTCCTCCTCCCTGAAGCTCCAACCTCTGCATCCTTCTTCCGACATACTCAGAGTCTCTCCTCAGCACATGTCCAAACCAATGCGATCTCACCTTTTTGACCGTTCCTCCAAAAGGTCCAACTTGAGCTGTCCCTCAACTAAACTAATTCTTGATCATGTCCATCCTCGTCATTCCAAATTCAAATTTTAGCATTTGTATTTCATTCATCAGACCAAAAAACCTGAAAGGTGTTCTTGAAGGAGGTAGTATAGCATTTCCAGTTGTTTTAACCATTATCAACACGCATTCCTGGAGAACAATCTGCCTTTCACAAATTTGGTGTTCTCCATGTTTCCAACACTCCTGATCAAGCAAAGCACCCAAGTAATAGCAAATCCTGAGTTGAAGTCAGTGTGTTAGCACAAGGAAAGCACTGAATTAAGAAGGACAGAGAACGGGAATCTGTGTTCTAAGAAACAGAAATGCTAAGAAAAGTGTTGGTGTAGGAACAAATACAGTCATGGCCAAAATTGTTGGCATCCCTGAATTGTTTCCAGAAAATCAAGTATATGTTTTGCTATACACAGGTTTATTCTCTTTGTGTGAATTGGAACAAAACAAAAACAGAAGGAAAAAAAAGCAAATGTCACACAAAACTCCAAAAATGGACTAGACAAAATGATTGGCACCCTTAACTTAAGATGTGGTTGCATACCCTTTGGAAAAAATAACTGAAATCAGTCGCTTCCTATAACCATCAATAAGACCACTCTTTGCTCTCTGCTCCAGGTCGCTCATATTGGACTCATAGATGGCCACTTCAACTCTTTGTTGCCATCCATTTCTGGTGCTTTTTGAAGTATGTTTGGGGTCATTGTCCTGCTGGAAGACCCAAGATCTCGGACGCAAACCCAGCTCTCTGACACTGGGCCCTACAGTGCGACCCACAATTCTTTGGTAATCCTCAGATTTCATGATGCCTTGCACACAGTCAAGGCACCCAGTGCCAGATGCAGCAAAACAACCCTAAAACATCATTGAACTTCCACTATGTTTGACTGTAGGTACTGTGTTCTTTTCTTTGTAGGCCTTATTCCGTTTTCGGTAAACAGTAGACTGATGTGGACAGATGAGACAGATAGAGAAAGATAGAGCTTTTTGGTAAAGCACAAGACATTTTCCCAGAAAGATTTTGGCTTACTCAAATACATTTTGGCAAACTGCAGTCTTGTTTTTTTATGTCTCTGTGTCAGCAGTGGGGTCCTCCTGGGTCTCCTGCCGTAGTGTTTCATTTGATTTAAACGTCGACGGATAGTTCACGCTGACACTAAAGCTCCCTGAGTATCTGCAGGACAACTTTCGTTGGAACTTGTTGGGCTGCTTATCCACCATCCGGACTATCCTGCGTTGCAACCTTTCATCAATTTTTCTCTTCCTTCCACGCCCAGGGAGATTACCTACAGTGCCATGGGTTGCAAACTTCTTGATAATGTTGGCACTGTGGACAAAGGCAAATCTACAATTTTGGTTCTCAAGTCCTCACACAGTTCTCTTTTCCTCTTTCTGTTGTCCATGCTTAGTGTCACACACAGACACAATACAAAGATTAAGTGAATTTCTTTCCTTTTTATCTGCTTTCAGGTGTGATTTTTATATTGCCCACACCTGTTCCTTGCCCCAGGTGAGTTTAAAGGAGCATCACATGCTTGAAACAATCTTATTTATCCACAATTTTGAAAGGGTGCCAAAAATTTTGTCCAGCCCATTTTTGGAGTTTTGTGTGACATTAGGTCAAATTAGCTTTTTTTTCTTCTGTTTTTGTTTTGTTCCAATACACACAAAGTGAGTAAACATGGCAAAACATGTGTTAATGCAATACTTTTATGTGAGAAATACTTTATTTTCTGGAAGAATTTCAGGGGTGCCAAGAATTTTGGCCATGACTGTATTTGCTTCTGTTTGGAGTGAACTTCTTGCACGGAGATGTTGTTTAAATTATATAATTGTGTTATATATGTTGTTGAAGAAAAAAATCTAAAATGTTAACTTTACAAGAGATGGAAAAAACATTTTAACCTCAAAGTACACGAATATAAAATTGTTTTATTCCATGTCTTCTATTGATCTGTTCAATGCCAAATGTTCACACAATGTTGAGGGAAGCCTGTGGTTTCAATTGGAGTAAAAAAAAAAGAAAAAAATGCCAAAACCACATCATTAAGATATTTTAACATGACAGTAACAAATATACAACATTACACCACAGACTATATACACAAATGTTAAACAGCAGGTATCAGCAGGATGGTGTGTACAGGTCAGTCCCACTCACCTGAGTGGCCCAGTTCTGCTCTGCCATTGGTCGAGCTCTGGATCTTCCCACCTACTGACGTCATGGTCGGTGTCTTGTGAAGGCTGTTGCCTTGGTAGCCTGTAGTCTTGACAACCGTTTCCAGCTGGGTCTGCTCACAGCAAGTTTGGGGCCTGAAGGTTGGCAACACAGAGGTCAAATGTCAAATTATGGGATTCTTTACAGTATATATATCACCACACACCAAAAAGTGCCAAAAGGGGTCTCGGACTTGTGCCATAAGAGAACATAATTTTAGTTCTATAAACATTTTAACGGATGGTTTTTACAAGACGAAAGAGACAAGATGTGTGAGTGCAATGTTGACTGTTGTATTATATGCAGTCGCTTGTATTTATTGTATTTATTGTATTTATTGTATTGCTGCACTGTCTAATGTTAACTGTATGTAGTCTGTGGGGAAGCACTGAAATATGAATTTAATATTGCGCATTGTACACTGTACTTTGGATAGTAAAAATAAAAAAACTCATGAATCTTGAATCAAAGAACTTTTAGTTCAATGAACGTCCAAGTTTTTAGAACTAAATAACTTTTACATTATGTGAATTTACAGAACTAGATCTACAGAAAAAAAGTTTTTATCACCTGTCATGAAAGTGGTCTTTTTTATGCTTGTGCTTTTTTAAAGAATACATATTCGTTCATTTCACAGTGAAAAGCATCTAGCAGGGTGGTGATAATGTAATATTTACCTAAGACATCCACATTAATCTCAGTATTTAACTAACTGCTACTATTTCTGTGGGATAACAACCCACAGTTTTAAAAACTTTCACATAATCCAGAGGTTTAGAGATCAATCTCTAAACTGTTTTTATACATTTAAAAGGTTCTTCACACTCACTCTCTATCCAAACATGGTTCTTTAAATAACTTACTGAAAAGATATTTAGGGAAACAAGCCTGATTTTTCTATAGCATCCAAGCAAAGAACATTTTATGGCACCTTAATTTTTCTACTTAAATTTCTCAATTATTATTTTAGCTAATTTCTCATTTAGAACTCAATGGTTATTTCTTTTTACTTTGCTAAATAATTAGAACATATCTACCACCTAATACTGTAAGTACACTGAAAATGTACTGGGGACGAGTAGTTTCATAATATAATGTATTGAAAAAAGTAGTTTATTGAAAAATCACACTGGTGTAAATTAACAGCCATAACAGTTCTGTTACGTATAAAAAATAGCTCTTTACAGTAAAATAAATTGTGGTTGTAAATGAACAGCCGTTTGTGGTAGTACGTAAAAAAATGGCATACTCTTATGCGACTGACATCAGTTATGAACTCAGACATCATTTTATTCAGCAAGTGAACCAGATATATACCCTCATTTGATTGTATCTTATTTTACATAGATCAGTTATTAGGAACAGTGCTTTTCTGTACTTTTTTCAGTCTCGTTTTTTATATGCTCTTAACCCCTTATCTGCATTTAAAAAGCATTAACTGCAATAGCTTAACTCAGCCTTATAAACTGCTTTGTCTGGGGCCTGTTAATTAAGTTAACTGGTGATCGCTGCCCAGCTGTGTGTGTGCTGAGAGTGTCAAAAGTGAGTGTGTGTGTGTGCCTGTGTGTTTTAGTGATTGTGTGGGTGCACCATATAAAAGAGATCTTTATTATTAGTGCTCTGCACTGACGTCTGATTACAGCATCCTCTTTCAGTATTAACTGTGGGAATTACATTTCTCACAATTACACCTGGAAATATCAGACTTGTCATGTTTCCATCGCTCTTTTCCACAACATGTTCCAGCACGGTAGCTATGCAATGACTCAAAGGGTTCTTTGGAGCCAAGTTAGAGAAGAGCCTTCCTGAAGATACTTTCAATGGATGGTTCTTTAAGAAACAAAAAGAACCCCTTTTGTAAATATCATGTGCAACAATGATGAAATTTTAAAAATCCTTTATTTTAATTTTTAAAAGAGTATCACTTATCTGAACAACACCAAATCATTTAGTGCCATTTTGTGCCACCAAATCATGTATCTAAATACAGTAGATTTATGTTAAGAATTTTATGATCTATTGTATTTATGAATTTATTATACATGAAAGTGTAGTAGTGGCTTTGCCCAGAATCCACTACGCATGAAATCACTTGGCACAAATCTTACAAATGGGAATAAATGGAGAAAGCTCCATGAAGCTTCTATTATGCTGTGAATAGGTTTTGTGTCTCTGAGTGTGTGTGTGTGAAAGAGAGAGAGAGAGAGAGAGAGAGAGAGAGAGAGAGAGAGAGAGAGAGCGAGAGCGAGAGTGTGTGTGTGTGTGTGTGTGTGTGTGTGTGTGTGTGTGTGTGTGTGTGTTTATGCGGGTTTTAAATGCACAACTGGCCACCAGTTCCACAGAAAAATCCCTCCTTGAGAATCTCTGTGTCACTCTTCATTAGAAACAGAAACAGACATGAGGCAATGCTGTTGAGGCAAACAACAGTATTGCCTCATGGGACTTCCATGGCAGAGAATAAAGTCAATAATGTGCATTAGACTTATCAAAATTTCCAAAACAATGTTCCAAAACAACCCGTCAAAGGACGGAGAAAAGAGCTTGTTACACAACATGTATAACAGTGTGTGTAAATGTTCGGACACATTCTCCAAATCAGTGAAATGATCAGCATTTCAGTGCTAAGCGTCAAATAAATGGAAAAAACAATACAGTTTTCTCAGAAATCTCATTAAAGTCTCAATCATGAAATACCTAAATAACCAACACACTTATTTGATAAAACAAGCATTCTTACTATTAATATATATATTTATATATTAGGCGTCTGAAACTTTTCGGCCGAAAATGGCAAAAATGTTTTTTTTAACGCGCCCGAATGGATTAGAGTCAACATGTCTGCTGTGTGTGCGCATTTCGATATATATCTAAGAAAGACGCACAAAAAGCACTCAATGCCAAAATTTCTAGAGGTGGTGCATCCACAAAGACTTCCTCAACATCAGGATTAATTTATCATATAAAATCATGTAGAATATGAATCACAGAAGAGGCAAGACACTTTGAGCACACCCACTCCGTCTGTGGTTTTGAAAAGGCAAGAAAGGTTTCCAGTGATTTTAGTTGATATAAGGGCTGTGCCAGTCTTTGTTTTAATACACTGTTTTGTTATAGGCCTACAGAGAATGTTGTAATATCTTTCAACAGTTTTTAAGCACTTGTTCTGAATGCACTTTGTTCATGTACCTTTCTTTCAGAATATTAAAATGCACTTGAATTCACTATTTTTATGAGAGAACATATTTAGTTGTATAATATTTCACATATCTTACTTTTAAACTATTCATGAGTTGGGTCAAGTAAAATATTTTATTTAAATTGTATTTTAAATTGTGCATTGTTTGAATGCTACATAAATATTTTCATAGTTTTGTAACAGATTGACCAAAAAAATACCATTTTGGTGCATCCCTAATATATAAGAGCACCTGCACATATTGAAAACCAAGTTGTTGTGTTTTGGTAAAAAAAAAAAAAAAGCCTAAAAATGCCTATTTTAATAGTGTAAACCCTAAATATGCCCCCAAATATGCTCGCAGAACACTTTAATTTCATTTTAAACTCAATTTAATGCATTACCCTTAAAGAAAATGTAAAGGTAAATAAATAATCCTATCATCAGTGAGGGTGTGAGAGGGAGAAATAGAACCCGCTAGCATTAGCAGTTAGCATTAGCAGAGTATAAAGACTATAAAAACATTGAAATAACTCTCTGGGGGGAGGGTTAAAACACTCAAATATGAGGACAAGACACAGAGCACTGCAGCAGGCTTCTTCTTCTTCCTCTTCCTTTTATGGTGGCTGACAACTATTCATATATATATATATATTAATACTGTGTGATACCGATGCTGGTATATCAGTATATGCACTGTTTCACCCAGCACTAGTTGCATCTGAGTCATGATGCGTATGAAAAATCCAGTATTTCTCTGTGCGGTTCTCTCACCAGCAGGGCTGTGGTGCGCAGACTGCAGAGAGATTACAGTGAATTATCTGAACTAATCTCAGATGTGGACTGTTTCAGAGGCTTTATGCGGCTCTCGTTATCGATTAGCCCTGATTGCGCCAGATGCTCCGAATGGAGGCTGTGTCTGCTTAATCCTGCATTCAGTTAAATTTTAGGAAGGAGAATTAAAGGATTATTTGAACACAATTTAGCACCGCTTTTCTTTCCAGAATAATGACTGGCTTTTCCAGTCTTAGCAACATTTAATAATCTACTTTAATCACACAACTCTCAGGGCATGAGTGGAACAGCAGAGAACAGTAACTGTGTGTCTGTATATGAGTGTGCATGAGTGTGTGTCTCTACACATAAAGTGCAGAGTGGGAAACGCAGGTCATCAATTCTGATGTCATAACCAAAAATGCGTATATAACCATCATTAGACATCATTCTCCTCACAGGAAATACAAGCTGATAAAGTCACAGACAGTTCTTTTAACAGACAAACGGTCATTTACTCTTCAGGCCTGAAGGCACACTGCTCTCGTAATGCAGGGCTTTCTAAACGACCATTGACCTCAAATTGCAGACAAGGCCTACGCATCAGAACACTCCCAAACCACTGCAGTTTTTCCAGTGTGTTTTACAAATTGCAAAAATGGCTAAAAACATCATTAAAGTAATTGAAATAATTTGAAACTAATTACTTCCCACCCATAGCTCACTGAAAGAGATTATGTAGAAAGAGCGGACCATAAACTTTTAATCAATACCACACAGGCCACAATTATTACATAATAGTTTGACTACAGAGAATTTCTTCAAGTATTTGAGCCCCGCCCCCCAAAATGTTTTTTTTTTAAAGAGTGCAAATTAGTGTGAAAAGACTGTTTAAGTTTCATACACTCCCCAGTTTATACAGTCCATATAAGTAGACCAAGTTCCAAAAGCAAACTGACTTTGACTGTTTGGACTGTTTTGTGATGTGATGAAAACCAAGACATACAAGTATTTCCATGTATTTCCACAATAAGTCAATTTGCAGAGCTCATTTACATATTCGTCTTAAAGGCACAGCAACGGAAGCAGTCTATTTAACAGCTTGTTTGCAGTTGTGTGATTCCAGTGAGGCACGAAATCCAGATGGAGGACTGGAAGTGAAAAGCTGAATGGATTTTCTACATTGTAGATTAATATTGAAAACAAACAAAATGATGACGGAACAGATGGAATTATGCAGAAAAGACAAAAAAATGTTTAACAAACCAGAATATGTTTTATAATAAGGTAATGATGGACTGTTGTTTTTCTTACTTACTTATGAGGTTCTTGCCATAATGTGGTGTACAACCAAAGTTGAATAGGATTTCTAACTGTGTACCAAGCCTTCATCCATCACAACTGATGCAAAAGACATTCCAAACACATTCGCTGTGTCCGAAACCGCGCACTTGTGCACTTTAGTGCGCGATTTTAGTGCGTAGTGCGCTCACACTGAAAACCAAG
>JBBJLR010000111.1:7969637-7980743 GCA_037577145.1 Brachypetersius gabonensis
TGGTAATTAGTTACTTTTATAATGATGTAACTCAGTTACTAACTCAGCTACTATTTGTGAGAAGTAACTAGTAACTAACTAATTACTTTTTTAAAGGTACGTGCCCAACACTGTTCGTAAACCATGACCCAGCCCTTGTTTATATATTAGGCCTCGTCCACGCGGACGTTCGAAATGAACGCGTTCTGAAAGCAATAGGCGTTTTTGTGGCGTTTGGTAGCGACGCTTGAACAACGTCAGCAAGGCGTTTGACTGGCGTCTGATGCCGTTTAACGCCAGCCTGACGCCCAATCTGTAGTTTCGTGTATTATTTTGACACCAAGAAAACGTTGCACGCAGCGTTTATTTGACGCCATCCGAAAACGCAGCCGGCCGAACGCCGGTGCTGAACGCCCGTGTGGACGCTTTGATTTGCTTCAATAAGCAGAAAAACGGGCGGCGTTCAATAGGCGCTCACCTGGCGTCACGAACGCCAGAAACGTCTGTGTGAACGAGGCCTTAGTGATTTCATTAACATCACAAATTAAGATTTATTTCTAACAAATTAAGATTTATTTCTCTGATGTCTAAACAGGGTTATTTAAACAATGGTAGTAGTGACATACAATTACATTCACATGAAAATAAAATGCATGTTAGGCATGAAAGTGAACATGGGTTCAGAGTTAATTTTCAGAAAATAACCTAAACTGAAAACTGTCATGATTATTTAATTATAATTTCTAACTCGAATCAAGTAACTCATTTAATTTAAAATTCTATGTTGGTGAACTGCCTTATTAACCAATAGACTATAAACACTTTTGCATTCTACACAAAGGGGAACTACTAAAACCATAGTAAGTGATCAGCACTGAGAAAATCTCATTATTGCATAGCTTCTTGTTAATGTAGTAGTTTCAATATAGCCTCATGGAATTTGTTTTTCTGCCTGAAGTTCCATGTATATACAATCAAATGGAATGTTATAAATTGTGGGAATATGATTGGTATATGGTATGGATAAGTATTTATTACTTGATTGCCATTATAATTGATACTGACAGTCATATTTAAATCATAATGGTTATCTTGACACAATGGTCAGAATATTGGGCAATTAGATATTTTCCTTTAATTAATTAGCCCTAGACCATCTTCGATCACAAATTCCTTCACTTGACAAAGGTTTTCCTACACTAGTAGAGTCTGGAGCTGTGAAACGATTCCCATCCTAATTTTTCAATCCTCCCCAGTCAACCACAGACTCAAAACAGACTAGACATCACTGTCTTTGCCTATTTTTTCAAATAAAAGCAGTAAAGCTGCGATGCACCATCCAAAATACAGAATCAGTATCTGCACTTGCTTTCTAAATTTTATCAAGCTTCCAAGCCACAGTCTTTTTTGCTTTAAACTGCACCAACTCCGTTAGCCATAGACGTCAATCTGTCCAACAGTGATTACGTTTGTACATGAACGTCTTCTTTCGTTAGATTTGAGTCTTGGTTCCTTCCTCCCAGCTTAGGGAGTTTTCCCCTCACCCCTGGCACCCTTGGCTCGATTGCTATGGGCTCGGGACTGGACTCTGTAAAGCTGCTTTGTAACAACACAGGT
Source organism: Brachypetersius gabonensis (assembly GCA_037577145.1). Lineage (NCBI taxonomy): Eukaryota > Metazoa > Chordata > Actinopteri > Characiformes > Alestidae > Brachypetersius > Brachypetersius gabonensis. The sequence goes on from JBBJLR010000111.1 coordinate 7,971,234, forward strand.
TGTAAAAAGTGCTATATAAATAAAACTAAATTAAACATTTTTTCCAAAAGTCTGTGCACATACAGAAACTGTCTACATGTGCAGGTCACAATGCTGAACATAGATCCAAACCTCTGCATTCTCCACAGTTTCATTAAGAGAAGTGGAGGAGGCAGGACCCCCCAGGAATGCATGAGAGAGACACAGTGAGACAATTAGAAATTCTCAGCACCCTAATGAACCTCTCCCCCAGATACACTCCCACACTCAATCACTTTCTTTATCGAAGTGATTTACTGAGACATGTTGCTGCATCATTATCACTATGATTACACTTTGCACTTCATTCGATTTTCACAGTTGTTAAAGTGAAGGAAACTAGAAAACAACGGCATGAAACTTGAAGAATTTTCACTCTACAAGCATTACAATATTTAGCTTTGAGGTTAAGTTAGCTAAGTTAGTACAGACTGTACATGACCGTAGTGCCACATTTAAATTAATCACTTGTTGCCACTTTAAAGTTAAATTCTTGTTGGAAAATTAAAACATTGACTTTATTCAACACTGCACTAAATCCAGTTAACACGACAAATTATGCTCTGTATGTTTTGTACTCTGCAGTTTTAGCTATGCCCGACTCCACCCTCAAGCCATTACTCCCCAGATCACATGATACCTCCAAAACTGGAATGGTAAAGGCTAGCACATGCTCCCTCCAAGTCACATGAAGCATCTGCAGCTAACGCAACGTCACTGGGCAATAATTTATGATAATTAAATGGGAGCTGTGGCAACGGGTGCTTGGTCGAGTGTTTCGGGCAACAGGGAGAGTTGTTCACGCTAAACAAGGCTAATTTCATTAGGGTTTTCACCTCTGTGCTGGATGTTGGTAGTCTATGTTGTCTTTGAGTAGTCTGACATGGGCTGAGAGAGGGAGCAATAAGGCAGAATCCAGAAAAACAAAGAGACCGTACAAAGATCTGTATAATTGTTAAACGGCTAGGAAGCAGAGTTTTAAAAAGGTTAATTGGAACAATTCATGGAACTGAATGAGAGGAGTCTCAAACTCCTCTCAAATCACACACATCCTTACACAATAAGTGGTTTAAACAAAAACAAAAGCAGCTACACTAGAAAACCTAAAGAAGTGGACTGTACCTAAAAGCTCCTCTGGGTCCTTCACAACTATGTGGGCATTTAGTTCCTGCAGCTCTTGATGCAGCTCCTCCACCTTCTTGCTGGACTTTTTCAACATGTTGTCAACATAGGCCAGACTTTTCTTGTCTGTGGTGACTTTCCGCAGGTTCTCCGCTCCTTCTTTAATCTTTAGCTCTTTGCGGATCTCACGTTTGATCTGGTCCTTGATCTCGTCTAGCTTCTGCTGGACCATGGTATCCGAGAGGTCCAGGTTGTGTCCCAGGCCCAGACGGTCTGACACCATGTGGGCTCGAGCATCACCCTGAGGAATGAGGGAGAGAGAGAGAGATAATAAATTTTGAATGTTCAATTCTGTTTTGAAAGCATAAAAAGCATAAATGCCTATATCAACATATTTTGTACAAATTTTCATCAGTATTGGTTGAAACAAGCTATGATATTAAAATACCGAGCTGTTCACATATCAATGAGCTGTTGCATACTTCTCAAATCCTTAATACCCTCTTATATGGGCACATTTTATTCTCTGCACAGTCGTATGTGGTGTCCAATTGCATTTATTACGTAATGGTATAAAGTACAAGCTAAGCTGCTGGGAAAGCACAGGAGCATCTACTACACATTAGCCAGAAACAAGTAAAAAAAAACAACAAAAAAAAACACTATGCATTGCCCAGCAACGGTCAAATAGGTACAAAAGACTATGATATCTTCTTTGGTGGAAAAAAAGTTGCCAGTGATGTTCATAAACAAAAAATAACCAATAATGAAATGAATGCTCTGCACAATGTGACCATGATCTTATGCAATTCATGACAGAAATTTTAAGTGATTCCAGCGTATACTTTCACAACTCACTCCTGCATTCAGTTGCTCAAAGTAAAGTCAAGAACACATACAACCAAAATATCACTGCAAATGCACCCCTTGCTAGAGCCCTATTACTGGGATGGCTAGACACGACCTAGAAAAAAAAAATAATGGGATATTCTTTATCTCGCAACAGCACCTGCCCTATGGCGATTATCGTAAATGTTTTTGAGTCAAGAGGTCATGTTTTCTCCAAGAATAGGAAAACAGTGAAATGTATTATCTCTCCCAAGTTGACTGTCTGCTACAGATGCAACAGTCGGTAGTAGTGGGTAGGACACTTGCTTCTAGACCAAGAGGTCATGGGTTCGAATCCTACCCTCAGCACACCACCACCCCCATAATCTTAGCATCTGTAGTATGTCATAAGTTATTGTGGTATTAATGAATCACGGATTTTATCAAGTGTGCTGTGGAAAAGCCTGTGGGTCAAATGTTGAACCTTTTTGTGATTTAGGATGCCGTAAATGTAAATTATGATAACCATGAAGTACATTTTGTAAACTCTACAAAAATCCTGGCCTCGGAAGGAGCCAAAGTTTGCTTCTGTACAATACTTTCCTACTCTTGTAGTGACTCTTTTGTCAAGCACAGATAAAAACATATGGTTTCCCCAGTAGCCCCTTCTAAAGCTTTTTTTGCTGCTGATTTATAGCCGAACTGCAAACACCGAATCTACCCTTCACTGAATATGCTATCAGCAGGGTGGGGTGAGCATGCACTGGCCGCCAACTGAGGAGTGTTGCTGCTACAAATCAGCCAGGCAGAGCCACACAAAGCCCAAAACCCCAGGCCAAGCCATATGATTTAAACTGGAAGCACCCCAAAATAGGATAATGAGAAGACTGTGGTAACAGAGGAATTCCAGATGGTGCCATTTTGTCAATCCAAAAGATTAGCAGAAAGAAAAGTTGGGAGTTTGCACCCCACTTCCAAGATAGTCAATATGAAAAGCCATGAATAGCCCAGCCTGAACTTACAAATAAAACAGGGAGCATATAACTAATTAAAATAACTTCAACCAACATTTATAAAATGACTGACAGCATTTAACTTCAACAGAAAAAAAAGGACTTTCATACCAAGACTTCCACCATTCCTTCAGGGCACATGGATCCCAGCATTTTCAAAGGCTCTTCTCAGCTCCACAAAAACAGCTTAAAGAACCAGAGGAAGACCAAAACGCACGGACATCCCCACTCAACACAGCAGGAGCTCTGCTCTAATCTGTGAGCTGCTCAAACTGAGGCCGCTCAATGGAAATCAGAATAGAATCTAAGCTAGCCTTGGCAGAAAGAGGTCCTGTTAAGCCTGCCGTGGGATAATCTTGTGGTTAAGTGCAGGTGACGGCCACTGTGGTAGGGAGGTCTTAAAATAACAAAGGTGCAACAAGGCCTCAGACAGGCTGCAATACACACTACAGAGTCACCTCTGCTAATCCAAACATGGAGCACAACATTCAACAATCCACCACCAGCGAACACTGATAGTAACATGAGCAAATAGAGAACGACCGTTACGCATGCTGGGCCATACCTTAATACCTTTAAGATGAAATCTTATTACTGTATCAAGAACCTGTTTCTTCTAGGCAGATGAAAGCAAAACCTACATGGTAATGGTTATACTTATGTGCACAAAATAAAATTGACCCATCTTTAAACGCAACAACCTCCCAAAAATGGGCAAACAATCTTTTTAAGTGCGTTTATAGTTCTGACATTTATGCATTCATTAACTAAAAAGTGTCAAAGGTTCATAGCCACACCAGGCCAAACCAGAACCACTCAAGTGACTTTGTTCTATGTACATGTTCCAATTTTTTACATAGGTAGCAACAATGCATTAATGGTCAGGTGAAGTTCAGTGGCTCTTGCATCATAGTCACAGATCCAAAAAACTGAGCAGAGGACTGGAGTTTTTGGAGCTACAGGCCCATGCGAAAGGGACCACCATGAAAATGGTGCTGATTGATGTTCCCTTCCTCATTCACTACCAGAACTTACTGAACAAACAGGTTTGAGCTCTGAGCTCCCAGTTTTCTCACCAGAGACTGCTACTCTGATAAGTATCATTATCCTACATTTTTGACATGACTCTTCAAACTTTGCATGCCTTCATACCAACCTCTTTCTGTAAATTTGGCCCTGGACATTTTTTTGTTGTTCACTGATTACTTAAAGTGCTCCAACACGTGATTTCTGGAATTTCTATCCTTACAGTTTCAACTGCTGTATTAAAAGCATGCAGTTTGGTGTGTGTCTATGTGAGGTGGACGCCTAAAAAGAATCATATATAATTTAAAATGTCTTAACAGATGAAATATATTTCAGATTAAGCTTCAAATGTTGTGACTTTACTAAATTATGAAGACGAAATGGAATCAAATGATTCCATCACAATTTATAGTCTTTAATGCAACAAATACAGCATTAAATGGCTGAAAAACACTGAACTATTCCTTTAAAGGGTGCATGTGGTGTGTTTGTTTATGGGAAAGGAGGAGAGGGAGTGTGTAAAGCAAAAGGGTGTGAAACTGTGGATAGAAGATGAGTCACAGGCAGGTGAATTGGCAGGTGCTCTGTTTCGGAATGCAAAAATGCTCAAAGTGGATTAACAACAAAAAAAGTTCCTTGTCTGAGAGAGCCAAGAACGGCCTGGAAGTCCTTGCTCGGGCCTCCTGCTCTTTCTCAATGCTCCACCCAGCAACAAGGTCCTGGCTCAGAAACAAATCCACTCACAGGGGCACACAGCCGCCACATTGCATAACAAACTAATTCCCGCACAGAGGATAACAGGTGGCCACGTGCCCTATAAAACGTACAAGTTAAAAGACCTTTACACCACTGCTCTCTACACCTGCTAGCTACACAGACAACTCTGTTACTAGCAGGAGCGAGCAAGGCGCAAGCTATGAAAAAAGGTCAGCTTTTACAGTTTTCCTGTAAGTCATATTATAGTAAAGGCCCATGAATGAAGTCATTTGGATTAGGACCTCTAATTCTACACACCAGGCTCTGAGGACAAGCTCAATTAGACAACACACACACAGGACACCCACGTGTGAATGGAGGTGCTGAAAACTACAGGACTCGAGGCGGTGAAATAAAGTCTCTTTTTCACTACTAGCTTCCTTTCCCTCAAATCTTGCATAGTTTTTTAACTTGGAATGTCCAATATATAAAGTAAATTTTGCGGGCTGTTACGTTCCAAAAGCAAATTGTGAAAACAATTGCTTAAAACATTACCTTTAAAAATACCCTTAAAAATATAAATGTGAACTTGACACACAGGAACTGTTATGAAGCGAGAATGTAGGACTGCATATGCCAGAAATGTGACACAGGGCAGCACCCAATCAGCAAAGAGAAATGAATAATGATCTCGGATTGGGTACTTTCAAACTTCCTGTCTCTGTATATATATATATATATATATATATATATATATATATAAAATGTAATTATGTACTATGTACAACAATAAATGCAGAGAATATATGCGGTTTCCACAAACAATTCTATTCTAACAAGTCTATTAGTTTGGTTCTAAGAAAAAATCTGTGAATGACTGAGGCCACTGTGACTGTAATGTATAACTGCAATGTATGTAATAATTTCTGCCAGTGACAGAAAATGTAACATTTATTTGTAGTGGCTTAAAAAAGTAAATTGAATAAAAATGCAGAATTTGCAAGCTAGTATTCCGTTAATGTATATAGTCCAAATAACTGCCAATTCCAACTTCACTGTATGAATTTAACTAAACCGGGCAAACTGTCCAACTCATAGTACAAGATGAAACAAAATGCTTATTTTCCTAACTTTTCCTAAAAACCAGATTTTTCCTGTCTTCATGAATATAACAAATACAACTGTAACATCAATCTCCCCACATCAATGGCAAAGAGTTTCTATACATTAAATAGACCAATGTTTCAGGAAAAAGAGAAATTTTTCACAGCTGTTTAATTCTTGTACAAATAGTTCACACAGGATAAGCTGATTATGTTTACAAAAAATGAAAGGGTTTGCCATACAAAACGACTGATAAAAAATTTAAATACACCTAGTGGATAGCTACATACCATTATCACGATAAAAGACAATACGAAATCTTCTATGGTGGGTACCAGTCAAGCGTTTCTGCGCACACTGAGCAGGTTACTCACTACGTATTTACTAAAAATACATTCACTATTCTTTGCTAACAAATACATTTACAGTTACAATAAAAGTACCATTATTTTATTAATCATTACTGACTATAAAAAGCCATCTAATATAATGTGAATCACTAGACACCGGGTAGAGGGTTAACAAGTTGATAAGTGACAGCCAATAGGATGAAACAGTTGAGCGCGTTTAAAGTTAAATGTCTATAATTAAACTCTGCATCACCACACAACCAGTTTATGAAACAAATGTATACATGGTAAAAAGCTGTGCTCTGCTTAAACTTAAATTGTATGGTACATCAATTGTGTACACGTATGATGTGTCCTGACTGAGACCACTGCAATTTGTTCGAGGAGTATAATAATTCTAGGAGTATAATAACCATTCCATGCCAGTGTCTGTTAAATTCCTACACAAGCACCTCATTCTGCTCTGATCAGGTGAACCTGAATCAAATCTTATTTAATGAGGAAAAGTATGATCAACACTCTCCTTCTGCAATGTGACCAGCTGGATGGCAAAACACTACTAGAAGTACACCAAAAGTAATTATAGTCAATTATTGAACAAGAGATTTGTTGTGTTTTTTTTTTTTTAAATATTCGAGTTCTGTAAACAATGCATCATTTCTTATTTTGGTGTTTGGTCATTCATATGAGTGCTCCACTAACTTCCCACCCGAAGGCTGAAGTTAATGAGTCTCTCTCCTTCAGTAAGTCAGCTGATCTTGCCCAAGATAAGGGCAATAAAGAGGATACCTGTCCTACAGTGCGTTCAGAGCCAAGGTGCCTATGCCCCTCAACACTTGGGCTTAGAGTATCAGTTAACCCGCTGAGTTTCAGTTGTTTCTGTGGGGAGGAGTCTGAGCCCAAACACTGCCATTACTTCTACCCAAACCAACAAAATGACAGGAGCTTTTGAATTCATCACAGTCTAAAGTGCTCGTAAGTTGTAATGAACGGCTTACACTCCAATTTTAGACATGGTTGACAATTTACAAAGCTTTTGAACTAAGCCACAAAAGACCAATGTTCTGACATAAAAAAGCAATTCACTAAAGCTACCTAATAAATTGCTTTTAGTAAGGACAATTTGAACTTAAAAACAACACATTGAAGTTTAAGACTGCCCCGTAATCCACAACAAGTAGGCTGTGCAAGTAGGCTAATGAGAAGAGCAACATTAAACAGCAATTTTGAGAAGTCAGCAGCAGATCTTGCAGCAGGCGAAGAGCCAAATTATGAATCTTATGAAGACAAACTTTCCAGAATGACATTCTTACTTGCAAGACCTGACTGAGCACACACAATCATGACAAATGTGATCCTGCCTGAGGCTACTGCTCATTTTGTAGAGCAACCAAAAGCCAAATCGGAAAACCCTCTTAATGTTATGTAGTCAGAAACACTGAGAGTGGAGGACGACTGCACAGTTGAAGTCAAACAAATGACTCAGTTTTCCATGGAACCGACTCTCTCTCACGTACCCCAACGCTGTCCAGCAAGTTGGTTTACAAGGGAGTTGCCAGTCTGGTATGGTACAGGATATGCTGCTAATAATAGATTTTGACTCGAGTTTTCCCCCTGCCCCTGGCCCTCAAGAGGCTGAACGTTTACGACACACGGTGCCAAAACATACGATCCCTCCAGTTACAGTACTGAGTCTCCATTAAGCCATGTTTCAATCCTCCAAAACAGCAGGAGAGTCCAAGACTGCAGCTCAGCCATGCCAATTGGCAGACACTGAAAGGGAGGGGGTAACATTATGAAATGTTACTAGTTTGAATTCAGTCCCACATGGTATTAATCTGGTAAAAAGATGAAAATATGTGGGTTAATGTGAGCATGTAACAGGACCATCCATGTGTTGTGGGAGCCTAGGCTGGTTTATTTGTTTTTGACATTACCTCAGACCTAAAGTATCAGACACTAAGCCCATGGGTGTGACAGCACTGCTGCTCTGCCTCTGTCAAACAAAAACACTCCCAAAGAGAAGAAATATTCTCTCTATGGCTAAAAATGTTAAACTAGAGAAGAAAGCAATATAAGTCATAATACATAGAAATGAGTGCCAACTGGCACTCTCATGCTGCTTCTTATGGCCAAATTTCTTAATCCCTGAAAATTCAGAGATGCTTTATCCCCATTTTAGACAGTACTAGCTGCTGTTAGTGGAGCAACGGTTGTGCTGGTTTCTGATTATCAACTGGGAGTCTCTTGCTGCATCTCTTGGTGCTCCTTATAGCCTAACTTCAAATTCCCTTGCAAATTTGATATACGTTTTCTATATAAGGCCTTTTATATGTTATTGATTCAATAAAGCCGAAAATGAAGCTGGGGTTAAGAATATTCCCCATATTAGACAGCCTGGGTTGGTAGTGGAGCAACAGTTGTGCTGGTTTCTGATTTCCTTAGGCCTGTGGCTCCTCTGGGCCAGTTAACCCTTTAGGGTCGGGTAACGGAGCACTAATCACCATTTAGGATCCAAATCACAAATTCAAGAGAGCTTAAGACAACTTCTTGAGAACGAAAGATATTTAAAAGTTTGTGGGTGAAGTTAGAGAGAGTAATGAGTGAAAGAAAAGAGGAGAATTGACATTTTTACCTGCACGGAGTCGGCCGCCATCTTGCCCCCTCAACTTTTGAATCAAACTCGGGAGAGAAAAACGGGAGCCCAACTCCAGCTCTTCTCCTCTGTATTGATCTCGCTATCCCCTCGAAATGAGTCAGAAAGACATCGAAAACACGTGGGGAGCAAACGGGAGTCCACCTCCGCCACTTCTGGGCACGTCTTCTCCTATATTCTCCTGAAATAAACCATCAGGAGGGAGAAGAGAAGTCCAGCACTTCTCCCGCTCCTCCTCTCGATTTCTCCTCTTTTCCAAGTCATTCAGTTAAAAGAAAAAACAGGACGACAAACCAAGACCAAATTGCAGACACGTCAAGATCCCACTATGTTCCTGCTGAACCAAGAAAACCCTCAGAAGATGATGAGGAGCGAGAGTTTTCCACGGCTCGGTCTTAACTCCCCACTCTCCATGACGGAGCCCCGCTCAGACTCCACCAGCAGGAGTGAAACGTCCTGGAAAACAAAGTCCACTAAAAAAAAGTCAAACAGTGTAGAACCGAAGACGTTTTTTTTTCTCGTGTGTGTGTGTGTGTGTGTGTGTGTGTGTGTGTGTGTTTAAACGCCTCTCGCCTGCTGCCCCGCTCCGGCTTGTGCAGTCACGTGACCCCCGGGTGTACAGGGGGGGCAGTTGTTCATGAAGCGGGACGAAAATGAGACCCCTCTGTACAGTCAGAACGACCTTCAACAGCCCTGT
>JBBJLR010000111.1:8011063-8025117 GCA_037577145.1 Brachypetersius gabonensis
ACATACTTTGCAATATCAGTTCTGTTGCTGCTCAGTATAATGTAACATGTTGCTGCATTTTCTCTGCTGTTGTTTCTACTTCTGTTTTCACTTTTCTGTCAGCAGGTATGGAAGCAGATTATCAGTTTGTTTGGGTTTTTTTTCTCTTTCTTCTCTCTTTTTATCCTCCTTTCCCTTCCTTTCCTTTTTTCCCCTTATTCTTTCCTCTCTCTCCCTTCATGTGTTGAATCCCCCCATTTCATTTAAATTTTTTATCTTTTTTCTCCCTCTCTTCTGGGTTTGTGTTCCTTCCCTTTCCGTGTGCCCTGTCCGGCCTTGTCTGTCAGTTTACTTAATTAAAATGATTTTAAATTAATAAAAAAATAAATTATTTAAAAAAAAGGCTGTGAATGATGATAGCACAGCTATACACACACATCTGTGTTATCTGTGTTACTGATAGGCCGGGGAAATAAGAAAAAAACAAAAAAAACAAATACAAATAAAGTACAACCAAGATGACCCCCACCGCCCCCCAAAAGGAAAGGTTCTGTCAGGATAAGATAAATTATTTGTCTGTTCCCACATGTAGGAGCTGTAAAGAGGTAGAGTAATAAACAGGCATCTGTTTTGCCATGTATTTGTAATTACTTGAAGAGACAAATTTAGAAGTACAGACTTGAACATAGTGTTACATGTAAATGTTATTGATTATATAATTATAAACATAATATCATTATACCAATAAAGCAAAACATTACACAACTCACACATAAAGCAAGTAATACTGAATGTCTCATTGCAACAAAGTTCTCTGATACATTAGACAGAAAGAAAACATGACAACAAAAATGATAAGACCAGATTTGAGCATCTTCGAAATGGCAAGGCCTTAGGATGCTAGCAGTCAACAGTGGTGAGTACTTATCAGCAGTGCTTGGAGGAGGGAAAAAAACACGAACCAGCGATGTCGTGATGGTTCAAGAGCAATGAATACTATCCCATCTGGTCTGAACCGACAGAAGGGCTACTGTGGCAGAAGTCCTTGGAGCTATGGAGTCTTGTTTCCTTTTACTACATGTGCAAGGCTAACTCCTCTTCCAGGGATTCATGTTCAAACTGTGTCACCAATCAAAACAATCCAGAGAGGCCTCTCTTAGCACGCATTGTTTGGGAATAGTTTAAGAAACATGATGAAGAGTTTCGGGTATTGACTTTGCTTTTCCAGTCCCTCAGATCTCATTCTGATGGGGCTGCTGTGGGATCCAACTAGTCTACACTTCACACTTTACAGGGATCTGCTGCAAACATCTTGGTGCCAAATGACACAGGACACCCTCAGAAGTCTTGAAGAGTTCATGCCAGAGCAGAGGTGTTTTGGTGGTACCCAGCAGCGTGTTAAAGTGGTAGTAATAATGTTTTGGCTCATCTGTGCACATTTATATAGTATACCAATCCAATAGACAATCCAAAGACTCTGCGTCTGACAGTTCTCTCTTTAAAAGATTCCAAACTGCAAAGCTAAAATCAGTGCTTGTATGTTTATGTTTGAGGGGTCTTATGAATAAGAAAATGCATGTATAAGGTGAAAATGAGCTCTCTCCAAGGCTCCAGAGGCAATGCATCTGCCATGGGATCAGGCCTGTAGTGGCAGCCATCCTTAAGACTCCATTCAAAAGCATGCATGCTGTGTCCCTCTTCCCCCTTCAAATCTTTTCCGCCCTGCTGTTCTGAGTGGACACCCTGTCACATTTCCACAAGGACATGATAATCACTGGTATTACTGGCACTCTGCTCTGCAGCAAAAAGGACAGCTTTGTTTCTATATTAGGAAGTGTTCTTGCAAACCTTGGTGTCGCTGCCTCAACAGGGGGTAAAAAATGACCTTTGGAAGCGAAACATGTTGTGGCATTGTCTACTTTAATCTTTCTATTGCAGTTTGATATGCTATACGAAAAAAGGGTTTGGTCAGGAGAAGCAGGAACATAATGTTCAGAAGGGGCGAACTTGTGGAGACGCCTGGGATTGAACTATTTGAGCTAGGAGGAGATAATGAGGGACGAGTAAACAGAAATTCCACTCAAACGTTAAGCTGTACATGCATTCAATCAAAGCTTTCAGGCCTCAGTTTTCGAGCTAATCAGTCCCTGATTAGAGCTGTAAAATCAAAAGGACACAGAGATGACAGACCAAATACACAAATGTTCCACACCAATTTTCCAATTTTGAGCGGTTTATGCAAACTTTGGTTCGTGTGATGGAAACAATAATTGGTTGGTTTGACCACTTGAAGATACAAGTGGGTTCTTTTGATCACAGTGAGGCTTATAGACACTTTTTCGTCATTGTATGGGAAATTCCAGGCTGCGGTGACAAACATGTCAAAATAACATGACTACACGCAGTAACAAGCCCCCTTTTGCTGCTCGTTGCATAATTTACTGCACCGCTGCTTGATGCTTTTAGGCAGTAGTGTTTTACAGCTCTTCTGCAAGTCAGTCATATTCTTAGACAAGGAGACAAGTCCATACCTCATTGCCTTCTTGCTCTAGCAGTTCACGTTCATTGTACTGATGTGTGTGTCATCAATTTCAGGTAAAGAAATTGTGGAAATTGTGTTTGTGGTGGAACTCGGCAGAAGATGAGCGTCGTTGTCACTGTGTCAGAAGCTATAAAGAGCTAATCTAACTCTCACTGGCTGCTACTTTAGCTCCACTGACAGACTCATCTCGCTCTGAATCATGATGTTTTCCTGCCTAGCATTGCTGTGCATGGATTCTACATGACATCTACCTCATAAATATATGAGTAAGTCTGCACTCATCTCACTCTTCATCATCTAATAACTGCACACCTTCAGAGCGCATGAATTCACCCATGCCTAAATTCCACAGTTATTACAGAGGAGTGCTGGCCCAAGATGTAATTCAATAATAAACGGGACAGCAGTTTACATGTCGCAAGCTCAATGCGGCTAATGGAAGAGAGTGGCAGACACTCAGATCCTTTCTGATGGTCGCATAACACAATAAATGCGGCTGCTCATTTCATCATAGTCCTTTCGCACAGAGGCAGGCCAGGATGCTAGGCTAATGACCCGTGAGCAATAAGCAAATGTTTAAGTAAATGTACTCGTGGGCAAGGCTTTTACCAGGCAGCATATCAATATTTTAAAATGGTTTCCATTGCCGTCTCCTCCTAACTTGATTAGTTGTGTGATGTGTCCTGACAGCGCTGTTGTTAGGGATACCCCATTAGCTGCGTCTGTCATCCAGTTTTCCCTCGGCACGCTGCAAAACACCCATATATTTCATAATTTGTTTTGCTATCAGGGCTGATTTGTAAATGCGCAAATTCTAATTAGCGGCAGCTACTGTTCCTAATTTATTAAATATTAAACGGATCCTGTGGCGGACGCTTTCCTCCACCGTTCCCCAGATGGAAGTTTGTGCCGAGCAAATTCATCTCGCCTTTTAGGTTGTCAGCACTTTTTAAACGCTGCATTCTTTTGACCAAAACACTCGAGCCCCGCACCCACCCCTCCCCCCAGTTGTTTGTTTTGCGTCTCCAGTCTTCTTCAAGTTAATATTTATTTATCTTAGATCTCCAGTTCTCCTTTTTTATTCAATAAAACCGTCACAGTCCGCTGGGCCTCCGTCCCGCTGCTTTGTTTAGCTTCATTAGAGTTGTCTTAATCTCAGGCCTAGCTGGTTACTTTAGAGGTGCCATAATTTGTCTTCTTAAGTCACTTTGTCGCATTACCAATTGGTTTGTCCTCTCACCCCCTCCACACACAATGGATGCCAAACCTCAGCAAGTAGAAAACACAAACAAAATTGTATGCTGATGGCTTGGACTGATACAAAGCAGCTTCTAGTTACATGCAAAGGCACACATAAAATGAATGATTCAAAGGTATGTACAGACTCTGAAAAGAATTTTGTATGTTAGTGTTAGTGTTTGATATCTGTCCCCACAAACTGCTCATTAATTCTTCGGGCAGTGGTGCACCCAGTCCATCGTCAATGCCAGAATCCTTCTTTGACAGTTGTTTGCAAAGTGGATGTGATTTGAAGAGCTTTCAGATATTTCATTTGTATTGAAATGCCAGACATTTATTGAATGCCCACTTATCCCAAGTGAACTTCAGTCTAATTAAGTTTCAAGAAACACATCCATCAAGCTATTGAGGCAGTTAATTTGCCATTGCCTCCTGGATCCGCGTTCCCATCCCAAGTGACTGGAATTCATGCGTGTGCCGTTTCATCGACATTGCATGCTTCTCCTTCCCTGCTGGGCTGCAGCTGGCATGGGCATTCATAAAGCAAGTTCACCCCACATGCTATTAAACACTCTTCAAGAAAAAAACCTCTATTGTGGACACTTTTGAAAGAAAGTCCCTCAGAGCTTGTCTTTGTTGACGGCCGGCTCAGTAAGGAAAGGGATATTTCATTAAAGAGTTGTGATTCTAGACTGGAAAGGATGGAAGCTGCTCAGGCTCAAGGCACAAGGTCGTTGATATAATTCAGGTCAGCACGGAGCTGCTACTGTGAAATTACAGTCAGGGAGTGAGAAACCCCACTGCGCTCTTTTTAAAACCTCTGTGTAGAAGCATTTTAAGGTTTTTAAACGTACAGCTTTGCAAGAGAATCTGAGTTCAGGCCAATTCATCCCATCAGTGTTCACTTGGGAAGTACGTACTTTGTAATATGTGAAAAGCATTCAAATGTGGCAATTTTCATACATTTGTGAGCTCTCTATGTACAACTTTACTGATTACAAATGTTTAAATGAGAGAAGGTGCGGTCATGGCCTGCTGCCATCATTATATGACATTCAGATGATCAATAAGCAATTATTTTTGTTATTGCAAACATAGTGAAATGCCAAAAAGTCATGTTTTCATTTTATGATCAGCATAATACAGTTAATATGGAACAGTAAATGTTAGACAATGCTATTTGGAAGAACAGTTTTAAAAGATATCATTTTTAGCACCTGCATTTACAGGTTTGAAATTGACTGATGCAGGATGATGTGGGCTTTGAAGCAGGAACTGCTTGTTGCTGTTTTAACTCTTTCTTCAACAAGTTACAGCTGTGTCCTCCCAAGTCTGTTCCTTTTAAAGAGGTTAACTGTCACAGAAACTGCTACCCACACACACCTCAGCTGCCTCACATTTCTTCCTCTTACGCTCTTAAAAATCAGGGTGTCAGAAACACTTCTTTGCATAAGAACAGGGAAATAAAAGGAAAAAGAAAGGCTTTCCAAAACAGGTTAAAAATGATTAATCCTAACCCATTCCTAATAACCATACAAGACCTGGTAGATCAACAAAAATGCCTCTATAATCAACACTTTTCTTCAGATCGTTAAAAAATCCACATATGTTTCTGTCCATCCTTCCACTGTAATGAGAGTGAAAGAATGTGTAACGTTTAAAAATCTCTTTACTGAGATCAGCTAAACTGAACATCTGACATGTGTAGAAAAGTTTTATGAACTGAACTGAACTCCGTTACTTTGGAATGATGAAGTAATGTAGCCTGATATTATTCTTTGTAATTGATGTTGGTTCCTTTGTCAACACGTGTTCTTACAAATTCAAGAGTGGATGCCATGCTTGTGTCACATGGGGTCAATAGGCACTGGAAATTACCCCGCGGAAGGTATAAAAGTGAGAAGCAGGTAACGTATGGCACACAGACATTGAAGTTGCATGCTTCATGCCAATCGTGTTCATCCCAGCTCATCTTCACGGTACCGTAAGTACTTCAGCTCTTCGCAGCGATTTGAGCCTTAACCTTTGTGTGTCTGAGAACGCTGGTTCATTTGGTGCAATTCCTAACTCCGATCGGAGCGTCCTTAGAGACCTTTCAGTCTAGTTCCACTCGTGACAACTTGAACATTGGAGAAATGTACAAAAAATTAGATACATGGTTTTCATTTGACAGTGACCATAGACTCAAATTTTACTTCAGGACATACACATTCCACAACCAATCTGCATCCAGGAAAAGAACTGTTCAATCAATACCAAAATAATTCCACTTTTATTGATGCTGAGCTGTCAAATTATTTTGTCTTTGTCTCCTTCGTCTTTTACCCCCGGGTTTGGCGAGCACACGCTGGCAATCTTGATTTCCATTTGTCTGAATACATGCTAAATAGAATATCATTTTTATGCTGTTGTAAAACAATAAGATAATCTTTGCAATCCTCAATGTTTGAAGGCTGATAATGAGCTAATAAGGGCCAATGGGTGTTTTAATTATAGTACACTACATGTGTGTGGCAATTAAAAAACATGGCTATTAACTGTAGGTAGCATGAATGAAGAATTAGTTGCACCATCTAATTGGCAATCAGTTTGGTATTCTAGGTATACATGCAGATGAAAACGAATAATGGGCTATTAAGTCTTTTCTGTAATTTTTGCTGAGGTTTGGTTAAGAATGCATCTACATAGTAATCAGCACAATCACTCAGTGCTTTCCTTATTAAGCGTGCAAGTTGAATCTTTCAAAACTTCTTTTTTCAGTTTAGTTGTACAGCTCATAAAGCACGGAGTCACAGACTACACAGTGTCATTGTTACGCTTCCCTGGGAGGAGATGAATTATGGACCTAATTTTTTAATTACTCCGGCATGGGAGACAGTGATAAAATCCAACAGGAACATAAGAGCATTTGTATAAACCCCTTTTGTGTTAATCAAACAATAGAGAGTCCTCTGATGATGAATCTTGCGAAACTCAGATAATTAGGTAGTGGGAAAAAGGAGAGGAAAAAAAACCCTCATGTGTTTGTTTTCCGTCTCGTCTTTGGAGTGTGTCAGCTATGCAAATGATTCCCTCCATGAAGGTTCCTCTCCTCTGCACGGTGAGTCTTCTGAACATGCTAACAGGAGTTAGCATTGGAACCACTGGAACACACTCTCATTAGTGCAATTATGCTCGTGAGCACAAACCTGCTTCGTCTTTTCTTCTCCTTTTCTGCCTATCCCTCTTTTCTTCCAGCCTCTGCACCATTCTCCATTCACACCACCACCCTCCACCCCCCGCCCCCCCTCAACACTTCACTTTGTCATGAAATCCCTCATTTGCTGGATCCCAAGGAAGGCAGATTATGCTTATTTTTCATTTGGACAGAGGGAGATGGAGCCAGGTGTTTGGCAGCAGCGGAGTGTTCAGGTGTAACCAGGCCGGCGACGGGACATGACGAGCCGGGCCCGATGAAGGATGAGGCGTAGAATATTTCGGGGAGTGGGGCACCCCGCTGCACGTTCCCTCAAGAACACCGCCGTAGATTGGGGAGAAAGGGGTGGGGGGGGTGGGCACTTCTACCTCCCTAATCTGCTCACGCCGTGATCACTTTCTGCTGCCTTAATTAGCTCGTTTCAGCCTTGATGAAAGTGCAAGGCTTGCAGACACTAACGCTGAGGCCTGTTATTGTGCTAAACTCATCAAGATCGCTTTCAAACTTTCAGAGTCTCAAGGTGATGGCTTTTAAGCCGTTCTACAGGTCCTTTATTACTGCTGCTCTGCATTTCCAGAGAAGGAGGCCGCTCATGATCTTTACTGGCAACTGCTGCAGTGTGGTTCAGACACAGCTTGTAACCTTATTAGAGCTGTAAAAGCGAAAAGTTTTGGTGCAGTGTTTCATTTAATTTGCTGCAGTTAGCATCTAGTCTATATCTGCTATCTGTGACAAGATGTTTCACCCTAAATCAACATTAGTAAATTGGCACAAATTATGAGGCTGTTTTTATAATGCGTGGCTTGATGTAACAATTAACATACTGTTTTAGTACCACAGCTTTAAGATTGATATGTAAAAATGTCTAGGTTTAATCGATTTTTTATTCAGAAAGTAGTTCCGGCTGACATTTTATAAAAATCACATAATAATTTGGTGGTCTTCAATGCTCACCAACCCTGGTCCTGTAGATCTGCCTTCCGGGAGAAGTCTATTTCCAACCACAATATGCAACACCTGCTCTGGTGCTTAAACTTCTTCAGAAGTGCCTGTTTGGCTGGAGCGAAAAGTAAGGTGGAGGGGGCAGCATGTTAGATGCAGATTGGTGAGTGCTAGGTTACATGATGAGGTAATACATACACTGTTACTTTAACATACCCAGTATTCCAGGTCACTCAAAATAAATGTCAGCCATAAATCATTTGAAACTGAATTGAAATACATTTGCAAAAATGGGATCTTTAAGGTTTTTTTAAGTCTAGTATTGAGTGTATTATATAATTAATTATTTAACTTTGGCAGCATAGGCCAACATTTTCCAGCATTTTTTTTTACTGAAAAAAGCAGGACATTTGGTTTTCCATGAGATGGGCCTTTTTAATTGCACAGAACTATTTGGACATTCCCATTAAACAGAACAAATCCTAGGAGGAATAATGTGTGTGTATGCATATGTGTACGCTTGTGTGTGTGTGTTGTATGTGCGTATTCATTCTGCTCACTCAAGTGGTAAATTGCTATCGGACTGAACTTGATTAAAGGGAGTGTAATGTATGTATATTAACCAATATGAAGATCGGTGCTCATTTCATAGGCGGTCATTTCAGGAATGAAAGTGGCATCTGGACTGTAAGACTACTTTTGGCAGTAATTGTGTTAATCCAATATATTTTATTCATGTGGAAATGATGTATATATTTGAAGCCAATAAATTCAGTGCATTCCTTTTTTTCAGAGAGACATGCTGAGGAGTAGAAAACGAACATAAACAATCATGCCAACTACCCAGAAACAAGCATTTCTTATTATCCAGCATCCAGTTGCTGAGTCATGCATGTCTAATAGTGCAGCTGATCTGCAGTCAGTTCTCGGTTCTCCACTCGTCTCTCAGACCTCCAGTAGGAGAGGATCTCCCTGGAGTATGAGGCTCAGGGGATGGAGGAACATGTCTAAGCAGCATCTCCCTGCATCAGACCGAAGTCGTAGAAGGAAACACATGCTGCTGCCTGAAGGAGCTCAGGGAGTGGGCCCACCCAAAGCCTCGGAGGACCTCCAGTCTCAGAGGAGAGTACACAGAGCAAACTAGGGAGAGGATACACTTGCAGCGTAAACATCGCCATAACACACGAAAGTGATCCTACAGCAGAAAAAAAGAGAACCATTCCCTGAAAATAGTTAATCAGCCAAGACACGCCGAGCCTCTGAAGATAGCTTTGTTAGCTTTGCTAAGAAGTTTGCTGCAAGCAATAGAAGCTGGAGTAATGGAGGATATTCTACTAATTATTCCACCAATGAGTATCTTGCAAACAAAATAATTTAAGTAAATAAGTAATTAAGTAAATGTGAAGGACTGCTCTTCAGTACTGTATGATGAACTGCGGAGTCCCTCGTTGACTTCAAGCATCATCTGAGGACCCACTGTCATGTCGGCTGAGGGGAAGGACACAGCAGCAGGCAGCATAAGGTTTCTCGAGAGGGTTCTCTTTATTATATTCATCAAAGTTCAGGCTTACAAACATGAAACACAACTGAAATAGACGTAGTGGTCTGTTTCCTTGGAGGACCTTCTCTCCGCGACACTACCAAGTTTCACGCTAACCCTCAGATGCTCCGGAGGAACTTCACTGCGAAGAGACCCAAATAGTTCACACCAAAGCTCAGTCCGAGAGTCTCTCAACTACACTCTTGTTGTGAGCACTGCGTACGAAGCTCCACTGCGTGAGAGAATACAGCATGCCTCATCACTCCTGTACGGATTACAGACAGAGCGAGAGATAAAGGCTGGCGGGGGGGTATAAAGAGGTCACTGTTCGAGCCACTTGTCACACTGGCACTTCCCGGCTCGTTGTTGTTCCTCTCCATATGTCCTGTCTGCTTACAACTACAGGTTCGGTTCCTTAGTTGAGCACGCAGCACACACCCGAGCAGAAGAGTTTCTCTGGTACAAGTTCACAAGCACACAGCAGTATGATATAGTTTCTCTATATAGCACACAGAAAATCAGCAAAGCGATACTGTTTCTACCTTCATCTCCAAAACACATTTCCTCCAGCCTCTTGCTCCATGCACTGGCTCTCTGGCTCCGCCAGGCTTTAAACACACACACAGCCAATCACACGTTGAAGAAATTCACAGATTAACTTAGACTACAATTAGAGACAGTTGGACATGTTGTTAGATACCTAGCAACACAGCGCCTGCTAAACTGCAGCTCCTCCACACCTGTGCTGCGTCCAAAATCACATACTACTTGAGTAGGTACTACATTTGAATTTGAATGTACTGCTCTGCCGCTAAAACAATACGTTCTATATAGTATGAATGAGGGTAGTATGAATGGAATTCGGACGTACTGCATCCGCTGTGTTGATGTTGTCACGTGTCGTGTGTCATCACAACAATGGCATTATTTTTTACATTTACAGAGGTCATTTTCTCACAAGTGTAATTTAACCACAACGAACAACGTTTTCCTTAAGGTGCTTACACTTGAAAAGAGCCGTGTCTCCGTTTTTTCTGCCATTTTTCGATTATGACGCCACCTCTCCCGATGCCTTATGGAATAGTGAAGTGTCCATCAAATACCTACTACAGAATTCGCATACTCGCATACTGTTTTTTGTGTCGGGAAGAATGCGATTTGGGACTCAGCGATCGGCTGCATCAGCACCTAATGACCACACTCTCCTCACACACACACACACACACAAACTCCATATCCAGAGCTGTTCAGTGTGTATGAAATCGTACTTTTAGTGCGCAATTTTAGTGAGTAGTTCGCTCACACTGAAAACTAAGCTAAAACTCAGTACACTGAAAGTACCCGGATGGTGCACTGAAATCGTTCAGAAAAGGCAGTACGGAACGATGGACCCCATTTTGACCACGTAGCACAGGGGTCGGGACTTTCAACGTATTTTCAAGTTGGACAGTGGCAGCAAACAGTGAAATACAAGCCCAAGTGAAGGCAGCTGGTTCGTATAAATGTCAGTAACATTAATAAAATTATTGTGCACTGACGCTAGCGTGCGATTTTGGACACACCCAGTGTCTCCTAAAACTCTGAGGACTGGCTTCTTAATAGACGAGGCAGAGGTTTACCAGACGTCACTCCCACCTCTTCAAGGAACACCTTGGTGACCGTGCCTCAGGACCATGCCTCATGCCTCTCCCTTCCTTCCTTTTGTCTTTTCTTCTGACTTTTCTTCGACATGTGTTATTTAGATGTACTAAGCATGCAGTAACTTGCTCTGGATAAGAGCGTCAACTAAATGCCATAAATGTAAATGCATGACGTACTGTTATCGATAAAACATGAACAAAAGTGCATTGCGAAATACAGCAGTAGCATCTGTAGTCAGATTCAAATCTTTATTGCTCTAAACCCTTACAAGCAATCATTAGTATCTGCTTAAAGGGCCCATGTCATGTAAAACCAAATTCCGTGTAAATAGGAAAGGTTACTCACAACCCTCGTAAGGAATAAGCAGAATGAATGAATGAATGAAATCCATTTTTAATGGACTGTTTTCGCAATGTCTCAAGAGTGAAGGCATTTACACTGATCAGCCACAACACTGACAGGTGAAAAACAATAATTATCCCATTACAGTGGCACCTGTCAGAGGGTGGGATATATTAAGCAGTAAGTGAGCAGTCACTTCTTAATGTTGATGTGTTTGAAGCAGGAAAATGACCAAGCATGAGGACTGGAGTGACTTTGACTAAAGACAGATTGTGCTGGTTGGACCACTGGGTCATAGCATCTCCAAACAATCAGGTTGTCTGAGGGTTGTTTCTGTTATACAGTGGTTAGTACCTACCAAGGGTGGTCCAAAGAAGGACAACTGGTAAACCGGTGACAGGCATACAGATGTGTGAGGCGAGCGAAAGCTAGCTTGTCTGATCTGATCCCACAGAAGATCTACTGCAGCACAAATTGCTAGAAACGTTAATGCTGGCTATGATAGAAAGGTGTGAGAACACAGTGCTTGTGGTGCATAGTCCTGCATAGCGGCATACTGGTCAGAGTGCCCATACTGACCCCTGTCCACTGCAGAATGTGCCTACTATGGACTTTGCCTACAGAATCATGGAGTAATGGAAGAAGGTACTACCCAGTGTTGCAGACCAAGTACACCCTTTCATTCCCCAGATCTCAATCTAATCAAGCTCTGTAGGTTGTTCTGGACGAACAAGTCTGATCCACGGATGTCTCAGATCTCAAAATACATCACTTAAAGGATCAGAGGTCTTGTACGTTAGATGGGATGATGTGTCAGAGCAGCGTATGAAAGGTTAAACAATGGCACATTTGTTGTTTTTTTTTTACATGAAACCTACAGTTAAACAAAGCTGGAAAAAAGAATGTAGGAAGCTGTAAAATATGCCTCCTTCAGTGATAATGCAACTTGCAGTATTGTCCCGATTATAGGGAGGGCATGCTACAAGAATGTAAAGTGGTGTCATAGGAGTGAGAGTATGTGTTTGATTTTGGGGTAACAAAACTGTGCAATATGCATTTTTTGACAGTTATAACTTTAACTGTAGCTTAACAGCCAGAATACACATCTCAGTGGTGACTGCGTTAATCCTGAAGTTAACGCCTAGACCTTCTGGTGATCTGGAGAACAGAGAACTGTCAGTGGGCCTCTGTCATGTTCTAATTATCGTGGAGTCATTTCAAATCTGACCTCACGTGGGACAGAACCTGGTAGCTCATAAGAACCTGCTGCTCCTGAGACCAAAGGCGAGCCACAGGGAACGTCCATACACACTCATCTCATTCATGTATGTACTCTCTGATTCCTCTCTCTGTGTCAGTTGAAACAGTTGCCATGCTTGTTTCAGGAGTCTCTCAGATCTATTCGCTGCCATTTGTCACAGTACGAAAAACCTCTGGGTTTACTTTTTTTCCACCTCTCCTTCCACCGGAATTCATTACACGGGCCACATTAATGTGCCTTTGTCTGCTCTTTCCCAATACAAATGTTGCCTGCGTTATTGTGTAAGCATCCCGAATTGAAACATCCGCCTTGTGAAATATTGACTTTAATATCTCATTTGAAAAATTCATGAAACCTTTGATGTTAAATCCATACTCAATTTAGCAAAATGCCACTAAAATATGCAGGGTGGGGGCTGGAGGGGGCCAGAAAGCATTATTGTCTGTGTTTCTGTGGAGAAATTACATTTTATGGCCGTTATACCGATCTTTCCTGTGTTTTCCTTTTTTTTCCTGTCATCTGGGGGGAAAAAGTGGAGGCGACCCATTAGAGGCGAAATGAAAAGAGCTATTGATTGGTCTCTTATTCCTCCACTCTTTGCCTCATTTCCTAAATGCATGGTAATAAGGGCTTAGCCGTGGCGACACACAATGAGCCTTAATGAATGAAACTTTAGAGAATTAGCGATAGTGTGTGTGTGTGTGTGTGTGTGTGTGTGTGTGTGTGTGTGTGTGTGTGTGTGTGTGTGTGTGTGTGTGTGTGATAACTGAGCATATGTCGGCCTCAGTGCCTTGCCTTGCATTTTGATTTGTTGTTGTTTTTTCCCAGCTGCTTTCTCTCTTTATCAGGAGTGCACCCACTCCTAATAGCATTGTAATGCAATCATGGCCATATATGATGATTTCTATTTATAAAGAGGATCTGCTTGTTTCTGCATGACTGGGGTGGGGAGGTGGGAAGGGTGTAGTGCTATTTTAAAGCGACTGTGCCTTAGAATTAGATTTCTTGAGGCTAATTATGATCAAAGTGGCCTTTTGAAATGAATCGGGGTTACGGCAGGTAGGAGCGAGGAAGCTTTTAGCAAATGGAGTTTTGAAGAGCAAGAGAGGAAGAGTGAACGAGTGAGAGAGGCCATTGAAATGAAAAGACACGGCGATGTTGTAAAATCCACTCGCGTGCTAATAGAGCTGCATTTGCCTTTGGTAATTTGTAAGCACTTTAGCCCGGCCTATCGATCAAGCAGGAGGGAGAAGAAGAAACAAGACTAAACTGCATTAACATGTAGAGCAGTAGAGGAGCTTCTCTCTCTCTCTCTCTCTCTCTCTCTCTCTCTCTCTCTCTCTCTCTCTCTCTCTCTCTCTCTCTCTCTCTC
>JBBJLR010000111.1:8036990-8048952 GCA_037577145.1 Brachypetersius gabonensis
GTATGTGTGTGTGTGCGTGCGCGTGTGTGTGTGTGCGCGTGTATGTAATGTGGGATCCAAAAATATTTTTTGGAAGACTTAGAAGTTTAAATTATGATTTAAAAGATAAAAAGAAATTCAAGACATATTTCAAAGATTCAATGTTTTTTATGCAAATAAAATAGTATCAGAATTTTGAAATGGAAGGTCAACTAAATGCATTGCTGTGATGTTTTTAAATTTAGACCCCACTGTATAATTGGTCTCCTGGAGACGCACCTGTATGGTTAAATGTATTTGTTTATGTAGAGGTATATGTACAGTGCTGTTGAAAATAAGTTTCTCCTCCCACTGTTCCACGAATTTGTAAAAGTGGGGAACATGGTTGTATGTGTATAATTACATAGTTTATTATGTGGTTATATTTACAAACAAGAATTCATGTTTTTATTTCAGAAATATTTTATTTACATTACATAATTAAGCCATGATTGATCTGTATACAGAGCCGGCTCTTTCCACAATATAAGAATAGCTTCTTACAACAAACACATATGTTGTCATATTAAAATTCTCCCATTTCAATAAGTTTTTTTGTTTCAATGAGCTTTGAAAGAGAAATAAACAAAATGTGCAAAGGAGTGGGAAAAGTGCTGCACTGACTTGCACTGACTTGATTCAAATGTGGACATCGACACAACTACTGTCAGACGGAAGAGAAAGTTCTTTTGGTTTTATTTATGTGGAAATTATGTATTTGAAACAAGTCAAATCAATACATTCCCTTTTGCATCAGTGTGTACACGCCTGACTGTCTCTTGCCTTCTTCCGTGCAGTTCTGAGGGGGAAACTAAAGTCAGACTCAATGACTGGGCAGTGGTTTTAAAGAAATTACAGCTAATGTGGAATTATAAAAAAGGATCTTTCTGTGTCAAAAAGACATGAAATCATTGCTTTAGTCCATTAAACCCTCTCTCCACCATCCTCTCTCTGCTCTTTTACCCTACTCACTTCTGTGGAAAATGCGTTTTATGTATAATTTTCGACTAAATAAGCCGAGGTCCAGATGAATAGGTTCTTGACAGTTATGAATGAGGGGCCCAGCTGCATTAAGCCAGTGGAGAGTGGGGGGAGGAGTGAAGGTTTTAAACTCTGTTTGAATAAATCATCATCATGGCTTATTGTGCCGCGCTCGACAACCCATCCTGAACCGAATGTGACCAGGCAACCTTCGGCTTCCCCAGTAACTCCAGTCCTCGGCATCCTTCGGAATTTTAAAAACAATCGTAAACAAATTTTGGTGCCGGTGCAATTTGAGTGGAGAGCGATGCCTGTGACCCTCATTAGAGCTCAGGCCTAACCGAGCTACATCTACATACTGTGATAATGAAGACCCTTCTGGGAGAGGGAGAGAGAGAGAGAGAGAGAGAGAGAGAGAGAGAGAGAGAGAGAGAGAGAGAGAGAGAGAGACAACAAGAGAGAGGAGCAAGATGCAAGAAGAGAAAAAAGAGAAAAAAAACAAGAAGAGAGGGAGACAGAGTGTGACAGAAACTATGAGAATGGGAGACAGAAAAGATGGAGTGAGGGAGAGATATGTAGAGAGAGGGTGAGGGGGGACAAGGAAAAAAGAAAATGAGGAAAAAAAGAAAAAAGTAAGATAAAAAAGAAAAAGAAAGGAAGAAAAACAGAGTGAGAAAAAGGAAAGAAAACAAGAAGAGGGTTAAGGAGAAAGAAATCAAGAGAAGGGGAGAAAGAAAAAATGAAGTGAGTGAGAGAAATGAAGAGAGATAGGGAGAAAGAGAGAGAGAGAATGATGGTGCTGTGGGTCAGAGTATTCCACCGGGTGCCCATTCTGAAAGGTGAAATGTTACGGACGGCTCACCACTTCCTGCATTCTTCTACTTTTTCATCATCTTCCTCTCCTCCTCCTCCACCTCTTTGTTCTAAACTTTTTCTTCCTCTATTGGAACTCCTGACAGTTATACAGTGGCTCAGGCGTACAGTGAGTATATTGAAATGACAGCATGACAAACAGTGAGGATAAACCATTGAAGATATGTGTGTGCTTTAAAAAAACACACCCCATCTCCCCTACAGAGACACACACACACACACACATACACACACACACACACACACACACACGTATCTACACACTTCCTTTATGTTTCTCTTACATATACACAGACCCAGGTGTTCAAAAGTTCAAAAGAGATTGTCCTTTTGATCTTTTTATCTTAAAACATCCGGGTCATAAAACCTAATTTTGGGGAAAACAATGCTGATCTATGTTTATGTTCATGACAATTGTGGTTTTAAAATGGTTTTGAAGTTGCAATATCCCTCAATTATATAATGTATAATTATAAACAAAATACATTAAATCATGTAATAAAATATTCTATATTTCAGCTATTTCAGGGTCACCTGAACAAACTATCCATTTACAGTCTTTCGTTGCTATTTGCCTTGAGATTTGACCACTGCTGTTGAAACTGAAGTATTGTGGGGATTTATTATTTATCCGTTATTTATTATCACTTAATCACTAATTCATATTTTATAAGCATTTCATAACTGCATTCATCATTCTGAGGAGAACAAACTGAAGCCAATGAATTTCCACAGGAGTAGCAGCATAGAATCACTGGTAACAAGATTCTTTATTTGTCACATATACATCTATACAAATACAACGTGTAGGGAAACGTGCCGCTAAAACGTCTATGAGCCTGTGCAATAAATTAAAGAAAAAATATATTCAAATAAACAAACATTATAGTTGCAAATGCAATGTCCAAAGATCTGCAATGTGCAAATATAGGCTTATAAAGGCTCCCCATGTCAGAGCACCTTTGATTGATTGTCAAAATACTGATCTGAAGCCAGTGAGCTGAAGTGAATGCAGGCATTATTCTGTACAGAGCCAAAAACAACAGTCGACCCAAGAGCAGTTATTTTGACTTTGGTAAACTAAAGGCATGAGTGATCAAAGAACAGGAAGGACAGTCATCCACATTTTTCCTGCAGCACATCATTTCTGTTGCAATGCTTTCTGAAGCACAGCAGGTTAGTACACACATTCAGAGACTTACAGTTCAATCTGGCAATAGAAATGGGATCATATTATAGCATTTTAGCTTAATCTAGCATAGTCAAAATTCTTGTAGGGCCCCATTGTACATACAGCCATTTAGTGGCCTATCACCAAGTGAGCATAGAAGGTTAAAACAATAATAAAAACAGTTTGGACATTAGATCCAAACTGTAGATCATTTACAGATGCTGAGGGAAATGTGGCACTGATTTAGAGCATCATCTCTAGTCATCGACAGATTTATTTTATTCTTAACGAAGACCAATAGTTTTTGTGCTGAGGCTGTATCATCCATATCCAACATGAGTTTTCATTTTTAATCAGTTATGCGTTGTGACATGTGGCACATGAATATCTGAGCTTTCTAACAAGGCCCATATTATGGAAAATCTTATTTTTCTTGTAACAAAAGAATTTAAGGTATTTTGTAAACAGTTTGCAAGAGGTTTAAAAGCAGTTGACTCAATACGACACACAGTTTGTATATAGAAACCAACCCGCAAAAAACAGAGTATCTAATTTGTCACGGCTGTGATGTCACAACCACAATTGCTCTTGCATATGACCATCCATTCAACCTGCAGAGAACAGTGTTTCGAATTTGTCATGGTTGTGATGTGACAACCACAAACACATTTGCATATGACCCTCCACTCAGCCTTCAGCAGATTAGCACTAATGCTTTAGATTGACATGTAGTAGCTAGGCTAATATTGCTAACCATGCTTGAGCCAACTAATGTAAGGGACAGGATGAGAAACCAACATTAGATCTACCCAAAGGAGAATCATCAGGGGAGTTACAGCAAGTCACCAAAAGTCAAGTCAAATAGGTGCTGATTGTCATTTTAACCCAGTACACAGTGAAACAAAACAACAACAGGACAGTAGCGAGAAGTGTACAGCATTCAAGGAGAATTATAATGAATTAATGGAGAAGTATATGTAATCCATGGAGAAGTGTAAAGAATTCATGGAGAGGTGTAAAGAATTCATGGAGAAGTGTAAAGAATGCATGGAGAAGAATATAGAACCCATGGAGAAATGTACAGAATCCATGGAGAAATGTACAGAAATAACTGAGAAGTGTATAGAATTCATAGAATTCATGGGGAATTCAAGTTTCTTTGCATCAGAGAGTTGAATATGAATCATGCTCAAGCACCAAAAACCAAAATGTGGGGGGCCCTTCTTCTGAAGTACCACTTCAGACTACATCGCTCAGGCAGATTTTTAGCCAAGGCAGCGTTTTCTGAAGCCCAAATGAGGAAAGTAAGGCAGGCTTTCCGTGATTAAATGAAGAATGTGATGTGCTAGGTCCTCCGCTCGTGCTCTGTGTGACCTGGAGATTTGGAATGACATTGTGTTTTTGCTGATCCATACTAAAGCAGGTAAGTGGATCCCGGGGAGAGAGAATGGAGCAGGCATATAGTTACACTGCTGATTCAGCGTGGATTCGAACCACCAAGTATCCATATCAGTACTTAAAGAGTTCAAGTTCAATAGTTGCGTACTGTTAAGGGTGCATGAACTTGACATGTGCAATCCACCATGAGGCCATAGACTCCTACAGGACCAGTGCTGCAGCACAGTTGAGGGATAAAAGCACACACCTGCACGGCCATGTGGAGAACTGGTTTTATTAGGCAAGAAATCACTGTATTAGACCCAAACGGTGGACAGGATTTCTAACTCGAAATGTAACTGTAGTAAATAACCTGCATAAATGGATGGGCCCAGCAGATGGGACTGTTAAATCCAATAGGTAGCGTCAACATTCCTTAGATCTGGATTTTTTTTTATTTTTGCAATGAAACAACCTCAGCCTTGTCCACATCTTGTATCATTCTGACTCTGCAGTCTCTTATTGCAAGGTAAGACATCTGGGGAGCCTAAATTTCTTCACGGTGTTAATGGAGCCAGCAGAGTGCAGTCGTGTTCCGAAGTCTTACACAGACTGCAGACATTACAGTTAACAAACAAGATAATGTAAGACTTGTATGATACACACACACAAACACACAATAAGCTTAAACAAAGACACTAAATGCTGAACCAAACAGAGCCAACCCCAACAAGCAAAAAAGGTTATGACCATACACTATCCAGGCCTGTTAAACCACAGACCACCCAACACATTTGTGTTGTTTTCTTACTTTTAAACTAGTTTAATAAGAAAAAAATTACCAACATTCCACACTAGATCATCCACTGGTCCTAATACAAAAATGAATAGATTAAAAAAGACTACAGGATTGTCTACAGGCTATAGGATCGAAGGCCTAAGCTAGACTGACTGTTATCTCTTCCAATAATGAGAAACATACGGCTCCAGTAGAAACGAGTCCTTAGTATGCGTTATGTTTTCTATTCAAGCTAAGAAAACAGCTGACAGAAGTTTGATTTTTGGGTGGCCTATGAAGCTGATTTGTTTGGTTCCTACATAAATGGGGGCAGGAATACAGCCCAGAACGTCCTAACCGCACCATTGAAGGTGCAACTGGAAAATTCAAATGCAAAGCTAACCTAAAGTGAGGGGGCCAAGTTATAATTAAAGAGTTCAGACTCTTCTGTTCTCTATTCAACGTGTGTTCTTTGCATCTAGCCAAGTACAGATCAAATACCGGACAGTGTTCTCAGTTCAGGGTTTTATAAAGATGGTTCAGGATGTGACTTGTGTGGACAGGATTCACAGAATGCATTTAAAGTCAAAGTAGTAGCAATACTGGCAGAGGAAAGATCACATCACTGGAAGATTTAAGCAGCCGGTCTCAACCCGTTCTAAGCAGTTTCTTAAGGGTTTATTCATTTGTTGTGCTCCTGTCTCACCAAAAACACAGTAGTTCCACCATAACTATGAACCGTGTGTGTGTGTGTGTGTGTGTGTGTGTACACACTACCAATCACACATTGAGATTTTCAACATTTGCATATTACTCACTTAATATTATTCAACTCACTAAAAATACTTCATATTCTTTGCTACCAAATAAACCTTTATTACATTTATTAGTCAGAAAATGTCACATTTTATCCAATACTACTGACCAATTAAACGCCAGTATATTCATAATTATAACGTGGATCACCACACTGGGATGAAACAGTGGACGATTGCATTTAAAGTTAAAGGACAGGCTCCAATTCTCTGCATCACTGCACAAGCAGTTGATAGGATGTCAGACATGCACTGCTACAGATTCATTACATAAAGGAAGCCTGTTTTGTTTGACATATTTTCATTTATAGTTGACAACTATAAACAACGTTTCAATGCTTAATAAGAAATATAGTCTGCAGTTTGTAAAATAATTGGATAAGTGGTAAAAAGATGTGGAGTCCAAAACTTTTGACTGTAAATGTGCATTATATTATACTGTTTTATATGTTATTTTATTGTAAATATCAATTAGGTTAAAGCATGAGGTCTAAAGCCTTGAGTCAAGACTGAATTGTACAAGAGCGCTACTTTTACAAATGCAGATTGAGGGACCTGCATCCTCCCGGTCCCTGGGAGTCTGTACTCTTAAGCTGGACTTGATAGATATACTCGACATGCTCTTTACTGAAAGCACCCCAGGTCGTGTCTCCTATTTGCCCCAGCTCAGCCCTTTCCTTACTACCTCCACCTGTGTTATGTTTGTAGCGCTGCACCTCAGTCATCACTCTCATCTGTTCCTGGTTTATTTCAGTGTTTATACATTTCTTGTGTTTCGGTCTATGCATCTCATTTCTCAGCTTTTGTTTAGGTTTTATCCCGTGTTTTCCTCATATTCTCATGCATTTTGTTAATGGCTCAACCTTTTGTTCCTTGATTTTTCTTGCTCTAGTCGTCTCGGACTGCTGTGCTCCTGAAAACAAAAAATTAATAATAAATGGAACAAGCATATTCCTTCAGCATTTATCTGTCATGTCAGCCTTCTCAACACACCTAAAATATAACAGGGACGCTGCCATGTCCATTACATTTAGGGCTCCAAAATTTGCTTGTATGTAAAATATGTATTTCTTTCTTTTTTTTTCTGTACCCCTGTCTGATTTGGCATGATTTAAATCAAATAATCAAAATAAATAAAAATTTCAGATTGCAAGAGGGGCATAAACCTTTAAGCCCCACTTGGCAAAGCAAAGGTATCTGGCACACCAAGGCACCCAGCTTCATAATCTGTCTGCTAAGATGCCAGACATGACAGGTAAAAATAAATAAAATAAATAATAATAAAAAAAACAACAAACGTATTTCTTTATGAAAATGAATACAGTACACTTGTTTTGACCACAGGCATAATGTCAAGGCCACCGAAATGCATTCACGTACGTACAGGCCACCGACACAGAGTGGAAGTGTGTTCTGTACAGCAAGCAGCCCTTCAATTTCCATCCTGAATTAAACCACTTACACTAATAACCAGATACAAAAGACGGGATCTTTTTGCTTCCGACTCTCCGTCAGCTGCACTCGTGCACACATGTGTGCGAGTTAATCAGGGCTATAAAGAGGGTGCTGATGTCCTCAAAGCCTGGAGGAAGTGGATTTATTGACAGCTCCGCAAATCAATTAGAAAGAGCTTCCGAGCCGCTACACGATCCGCACACAGATAGCAGACACGGGTGTCTATCACACAATCCATGCTATCGTTCTCTTCTTTATACCTGTTTGTACCCCAACCCAGGCCTCACATTTTGCTTTAGGCCAGAAATACACTCAACACAAGAACACAAAAGTAAAGGACAATGCCTGGCCAAATTCTGTTCAAAATTCACTGTAATACTCTCAGAACTCCAGGGGGCGATAGAGGACAAATCACTGTTATCCCAAAAGTCACATTCACTAAGCATGTGGACAGTTAAGGAGGGCGTCCTGCCACTACAAGAATAAAGAGACAATGATGTTCTTTATAATAAATACATTTATACACGTGAACCAGGGCTGCGACATTCATATACACATTTATTTCTGGTCTGATAAGGCTGTTATACAGACACCTTGGCCAGTCCTGGCTGTGGCTACAGTTCACCTTGCTGCGGCACTCGGAATCCAACATGGGTTACATTGCGTCGTAACCCATCGTATTTGCATATCTTGACAAAAGTATTGGGACACACCTGTTTTTTTTAGTGTTTGCACTAAAACCCTAACCCTGACCTCAACCCCATCCAACACCTTTAGATTGTGAGCCAGGCCTTCTCATCCAACATCAGTACCTGACCTTGTAAGTGCTCCACAGAATGAAATGGGCACAAATTCCCACAGAAACTACAAAATCTTGTATAAAGCCTTCCAAGTAGAGTAGAAGCTGTTATAGCAGCAAAGGAGGGACCACCTCCATATTAAAGTTTATATATTTGAATGCAAAGTCTCTGTCAGTGTAATGGTCAGGCGTCCCAATACATTTGTCCATATAGTGTAATTTATGATTGGCCGTTTTTTCCCTGAAACCACATTTGCAGGTCTGTATAACATCACCTACCAGCTCAACACAGTTTGAAGCAAGCGTGTGATGATTTAGATCCAGGCTTTATGTTTCCATTACTTATTAGCTATACAAGCCTTGTAGCTCCGTTGCAACACTAAAGAAACTTTTGACAGCAAACATTAGTCAAGTCAAGTCAAGTAGAATTTTATTATCCTGGCTCATTGCCCACACTGAGTATATTAGATTTTAAAACATTACTTTAAAATCAATAGCTGAGCAATACAGGAGGAATACAGAGATCATTTGGGGTTGTTGTTCATGATTGACAGGGGTTAATGCCTTGCTAAGGGTATAAAGACCACAAATGCCAGTAGATAGGGATCTACAAGAAACGCTGATGCAACCTTCCAAAAAGATAAGATGAGAGTGTTCAGCCGACTCAGTTATCTCTCCCTGTGGTCTGAGTGGAGAGTAGACATTAATGACCATCAGCAGGGTCTTCCTGATTTCTTTGTAATAAATCAGTCAGTAAGAGATCCCAGACTGATTGCACTCTGCTTAACTGCATCATTACGGCAATATTGCACAGGTAGACAGCTTAATAAAAAAGAATTCCTTATATGTTTCTGTAGGCACAGAAGAGCAGTTAGAGTGAGGCATTTGCTTTGGTTAAATATTCAAAGTGAGGGAGGAGAGGAGAGGGCAAGCTGAAGCAGCAGAGCAGGCGCACACCATAGTGCTTATAAAAAGTGGACAAGGACCTCTGTTAGAGAAGGCTCTCTCTTTCTTTCTGTCTCTCTCTCTCTCTCTCTCTCTCTCACACACACACACACACACACACACACACACACACACACACACACACACACAATGACATACAGAGCTAGTCTGTAAATGTGTGTAACACATAGACCTAGCTTCTGTACACACAAACACACATTCAATTCCTTTATCTTCAGTAAATTTAATGTGAACACTGCATTTACTCATCATACTTAACAATTATCATTCCCTTTCTCCCACGTACACCTTATCCCCTCTCTCTCTCTCACACGCACGCACGCAAACTGTACCTTATCTAAAGTAATGAGTTGTAAATGAGTGTAAACACTTCATCAGTATAGGTATCAGTTAACAATCTGTCTCATTCCTTCTCTCTATCCTCTCTCTCTCTCTCACTCACACACACACACACACACACACATACACACACACACACACACAGTGATGGAGTGTCTCTTATCCGTCGCCCCCTGCTGGCTGCTGTATGAACCACACAGCAGAGCACCC
Organism: Brachypetersius gabonensis; assembly: GCA_037577145.1. Taxonomy (NCBI): domain Eukaryota; kingdom Metazoa; phylum Chordata; class Actinopteri; order Characiformes; family Alestidae; genus Brachypetersius; species Brachypetersius gabonensis. The sequence continues at coordinate 8,046,773 of JBBJLR010000111.1, forward strand.
CTATGACGTCATACTGATAGCGTTCATTCACATAGATTTACACACGTTTACAGACTCTTTCATTCTCTCTCCCCCTCTCTCCCTCTCTCTCACACACACAAACACTCTCTGTCTCTTATAAACACTCTTACTCTCCTTTCTCTCGCTCTCATTTCTGTCTCTCTCCCTCACACACACTCATTTCTTTAATTTTTGGTCTCTCTTTCTTTCTTTCTCTCTCTCTCTCACTCACACACACACACACACACACACACCGTTTTCTCTCTCTGTCTCTTTCTTTCTCATCCACTCTCTATCCACCCATCTCTATCTCGCCCAATTTTTCTGATTCAGTGTAAAGGGGGCATGGCTGATGCTCTTATCCAGAGCGACTTACTCTCATTAGTTACAGGGACAGTTCCCCTGGAGACACTGAGGGTTAAGTGTTTTGCTCAAGGACACTGTGGTAGAAAGTGTGTGGTGTGTGTGTGTGTGTGTGTGTGTGTGTGTGTGTGTGTGTGTGTGTGTGTGTGTGTGTGTGTGTAGGGGTGGTGGGGGGGTACCTGGAACTTTGTGGTCATCGGGTTCACAGACAAGTGTTTTACCTACTAGGCTACTACCTCCCGTCACATCAGTTTTATAGTACTGAGAATTTCTCTTTGTTTATAAACATTTATAATTTGTCGTGAGAGATAGAGAGAGACAATGAGGTACAGAGAAAGAGAGAGAGAGAGAGACAGAAAGAGAGAGGGAGGGGGGGGGTAGAGTGTGTGTGAGAGAGAGAGCCGGGGGGGGGGGAAGATGAAGATGAAGGCTCTGCGGTCAGGGGCGCGTGCTCGTCTCTCCTCCTCCGCAGTGCACTGCTGGGGGCAGCGCGAGAGCGCGCGCACACACGCTTCCTCTGCTCTCTCTCTTAGAACGCTGGTGAGGCGCGCGGAGGTCCTGAGCTGCACTCGCGCGCAGGAGTTGAGTATGAGACACGGAGCAGAGTGAGGCGCGCGGAGGACACGATGGACACGCGGCGCTGGACACTGCTCTGGGCAGCGGTGAGCACACACACACACACACACACACACACACACACACATACACAATCGCATGCATCCCTGTCCGGACTTTTTTGCACGTTCGTGCTATTGGAGAACTCATTCCACGTCATATGCTTATTACCTAATAATAATAATAATAATAATAATAATAATAATAATAATAATAATAATAACAATAATAATTATATGATAGCGCATTGGTAATGGCACTGATAACAAATAAACACAGTCTGCTATTGACATATTATTGCTTTTATTATTATCATAATTGTTATTATTTTGTTGTTGTTGTTGTGTGTACAGTAAGTAGATGCTCCTCCCCTAGTCTGGAACAGCTGTGAGCTGCTGGTTTTAAAGAGAGAATCATGGTCTTCTGCTGCTGGTGTTGTAAACTTTTCACTCTCTGAGAATCTGCCTAACTCTCACTGACCTGCAGCTGCCTGGACTGGCTCTAGCCTCAACGCTGCTGTAGCAGCTCCTGTCATTTATCTGTTTCTGGATCAGTAAATAGAACCCTGAGAAGAGATTTTAACACTGATGCATGTGTGTCCAGATAACATCAACAGAACTTGTGAAGCAGTGCTGACCCTGACAGCAATTTCTTTGGTATAACAGTAGATGAAACACAGAGAGAGAGAGAGAGAGAGAGAGAGAGAGAGAGAGAGAGAGAGAGAGAGAGAGAGAACACAGATGAGAGAATGTCAGAATATGAGAGACAGAGAGAAAAGCAATAGGCAGAGAGAGGAGAGAAAGACAGAAAGTGAATTACAGAATGTGAGACTGAGGGAATAAAAAAAGAGGCAGGGAGAGGAGACAGAGAACTGAAAAGAAGAAATAAGAAGAGAAGAACAGAGGGAATACAAAGAGGCAGAAAGAAAAGAAAGAGAAGAGAATAAAAAAGAAGAGTGGAACAGAGAATTAACAGAACGTGAGTGACAGAGAGAAAAGAAAGATGCAGAGAGACAGAGAATAAAAAAAAAATAAGACAGACATAAAGGCTACTTTATTCATTGAAAATTTGATAAAAGCTTTGGCAGTACTGTCACCGAACATGGCTCTGCCAGTAACTAAATTAAGAGAGAGCGAGAGCGAGAGCGAGAGAGAGAGAGAGAGAGAGAGAGAGAGAGAGAGAGAGAGAGAGAGAGAGAGAGA
>JBBJLR010000111.1:8079525-8089785 GCA_037577145.1 Brachypetersius gabonensis
ATAGATAGATAGATAGATAGATAGATAGATAGATAGATAGATAGATAGATAGATAGATAGATAGATAGAAACTTTATCGATCCTTTAGGGACGTTCCCTTTGGGAAATTTAAGGCATCATTTTAAGGTTGTGACTCACTTGCTGAAGCCCAGAACATCACGGATGTACGTGATACACTTATACTAGCACCACACACAGAGAATGGTCCACCCCCCAAATAGTACCTCATCAAAGACTGTAATTGCACATTGCAGAGTAGAAGGAGCTCATAAAAGTTTCTGTAGAGTACAGGCAGGAGCTAGAGGTTTCTAACTGCTTATTAGATAAGCATTTGGGCCACATGGAACTCTTTCTGGCTGGTTTAAAAGGAACCCTGACCATTGAGACTTGCAGACCTTAATATGCTATAATTGCCCTCTCCTGCTAATACATATGGTTAGACACCAGATTTTCACAGTTTTAGAAATCCTCATCATTTAATACATACTCTGACCTACGGAAGGTGTTGCTGGTTATAAGCGAAGATACAATTGTCTCCCACAAGGTGTCCCTTGGATAGCAGGTGAAACATCATAGACATGAGATGCTGGATGCTCTCCTGCTCGATTTTAACGGCCTGCTGCTGAAAAACAATTTGACATTACCCTGATTTTGAAGTAACCTGACAATCTAGTCAATTCAGCAGTCTGGAAGTATGGAGATTTCTTCAAGCAAGAATCTATGCAACATCTTTGATGGACGTAGCGCTTCAGTGGCCAGAGGATAAGCACTTGAGCAACTTCAGACCATGTTTATGCAAGTGAAAGGAAACTGAGGTGGATAAACAAGTAGAGGAAAGCCCAGGATCTGTAATTCTCAGACGATGAACCTTGAAAGGATAGTCAGTCACATTACAGTCAGTCTGGTCCGGAATACAATGTAAGTTAATCTGCCCCTCTCAAAGCCCCTGGGATTCACATGCTTCCACTAACACCCAAAAAAGACTTTTAGATTTTAAAGAAGAGTTAAAACAATTGCTTCAGCATAGTTTAAAATGTGACTCCTTGATTGTCAAGCATCATATGAAAGATCTGTAATATGAAACATCACAGCTGACACTAGAGCTCACTTGTGCAAATGGCTTTGGTTATAAATGACAGTCTCAACGTATTCTGAGTGAAACAAAAGGGATAAGAAATCTGCTTTTGGCAGAATCAGAATCAGAAAACTTTACTGATCCCAGAGGAAACTGCTTAAGGCATCCATTTTTGAACAGTTCTGCCGTAACATAAACTTCAGAACAATAAATAAACACACTGATGTAGATGTTTGTGTTTTCTATTAGCGAAAGTACAAACTATAGAACAATGTGCAGACCTAAGTGCCATGAAATCACAAGGACTTTAAGATAACACAGCTGCACTCAAGTTTCAAGCTCGGAAATCAAAGATTTAATGACGTTCTCAAAACCATAAAAGAAAATGGAGTAAAGGTCTTGACCATCTCCAACAAAAGACTCCCACAAACTGTTAAAAAATTGTGTATAATCCAGAAAAAACACCATGTGTTGCTTGGCATGAGGCAAAAGGAAAAAAAACTTGCTGCTGCAACTAAGAACATGGAGCGTGAAGGCCTGAGAGAATGGATTTCATCCATTATAAAATATTTATGTGGAGTGTATCAGTAATACCACCATGTTACCAACCAACACAACTGGCCAGGAAATAGACACTATCGCTAATTTGTAGAGGCCCTTCATGAGATGAGATGGTGAAATAAGCTTTGGCTATGGCCAGGATCTGAAGCCCACGAAGAACTCATGAAGACAGTGAAAGACAAGCAGCTTTTGAAAGTCCAGGATCATCTGGTGTGCCTCCACAGAGCAACAGTCACTATGAAACCAAATCCCTTAATTTTACCCCTTAAAATGACCTTAATTAAGGAGAAAATGCACAGATTAGGGCCAATTAAGGGGTAAAACTACTGAATTTTCCTCTTACTTTTTCAAAGTTGGCCCTTAAATAATAGAACATCCTGAATATATTTCGTATATTCAAGATTTAGGGGTTTCACACTTGTGCCTTAAATCCACTTTTAAGGTAAAATGAAGGGTCCGCTTCCCAAAGTAATGGCCATTAATTCAGATTGCGGGGGTTGGTGTATTTTCAGGTGAATTAAGGTAGAGTTAAGCACATTTTAAGTACATTGTATTTCGTAGTGAGTAGAGCTATAAAGTGTTACAGAAGGTTACACCTTAACAAAATGTGCTGGTATTTGTATTTATGGCAGGATGGGACTTTTTTAATTTCAAACTCAGATTTGATTCAGATATATCATTCCATGTACATCAAATACATTTAAAAGAGAACACATTTCAGACATGGTGTGATGATCCATGCCTCCATGCTTACAGCTTTGGATCATAACAATGCAAACAGGGAAAAGGAGGTTGAGCTATGATCATTCCTCTCCTTTGTACGCACTACGAGTCACAAGATACGGTACACCAAACTGTTCCCGATAGATTTATATTTAACCTATTTCTCATGTTTCCATGGTTGAACAGTCTCTTTTTCAAGATTTCCAGAGTGTAGGTTAACTCAAGTACCTATTCAGAGCAAGACCAGCGGTTGTTGACCAAGACTACATGACCTTTATGGTGGCATATGTGCTCTCTTCTGTGTGGGATTCAAACCGGGATATGAACACAAGAATGAACCAAACACACACACACACAGCAGTTTTCAGGTTTCAGGTAGTTGCATCATTCTAAACACATGATGTACACACCAGAACTGTGCAAATCCACATCAACTTTAATATTACATTGTATTCAAAAGGTTTCAAGCACACTTACTATTTCATTAACGGCATGAAAAACATACATGCATACGAGAGAGAGTGTGTGTGTGTGTGTGTGTGTGTGTGTGTATGCAGAACACATTTATACATTTTGCTATGTTGTTATAAACAAACATATGCATAAGCATTCCAAAAATTACACGTTGTTTCTTTGTTAATTGCATGTGATGAAATGACTGTTCTTATCAGGATATAATATTAAATATTTGTGCAAAATAATTCAAAGCTGTTATTTGGTGTGATTTCACACATATTAGTCAGAAAAGATTACAAAAGAATAATGTAAAATAATATACATGAATATAAGTATTAAATAACCAGGGATTAAACTAAATTGAATACATGACACTTTGTTTGAGATAACTTTAGCTATTATGAAATATATTTTTGTCCTATATACAATATGATATAAAATGCATAAAATAATATACCTAGAGAACTTAACAGCGAACACAGGATGCTATTGTTGACTTTCCTATTGGTGACCAGGTTCAAATTTAATAGGCTAGTATTCTTTTGGTCATGGAAGCTAACGAGGGCCTTGTAGGTGCTTTCGGTGGTGGATGGGGATCAGAATGGACAATTTGAGCAGTCCATGTAAAAGGAAAAAAGTGTTTCTTGAGGAGAACCATAAACATAAACATAAGCTTGTTATGTGCTGCAGTAGACTAGCAATCTGTCTAGGGTGCCCTATGTGCCCTGGCATAGGCTCCAACAACCAAACACCACCCCTACCCCCACCCATGACTCTGGTTAGTATGAGGGTCTTAAAGAATAAAAAATGTGTTAGCGGGGTACTATGTATACATGTTCCTTTCCAACCAGCCTCATTTTCATTCCCCTATCATTTCATTTATGGGGATGTGAGGACGACTCAGATGTGAAAACATATTTCACAATTAAGGCAGTCAGACTCATTAGGGAGAGACTTGGAGGCAATGGAGAGAACCGAGGCACAAGAGCCAAGTGCTGCTCAGATGAAACACTATTCATATACGTCCATTTTTATTAACTAACACTGCAGTGACTCAGTGGCTCAGACTAGCAGACCACGACCAGTAGAGTGCAAGTGTAATTGCTCACATGTGCATCAGAGTCATCATATTAAGTGCTAGTAGCTTTAAAATAATCATTATTTCCTCTTTGCTAACTGCAGGGAATAATTTGTGGGTCTCAAGATCTCATAAAGGTCACTTGTGCTTCAATGTTCTAGTTTGCTGTTGGTTTGTATATGTCATTTTGTCCCTAAGAGTTTAAGCCTATTATGAAATGTTCAAACAATATGAAGGGCAGAAGGAACTGTAACTATACTAATGCTAAAGTTAAACAAACACTAGCCTATGTGAGTGGAGTACATAATCCTAATGAGAAGGTATTTCTTATTTTCAGTATTAATATTTTTATCAGGCATTCACTCTGAATATCACGTGAACACAGACCGAACATCAAAAGCAATGGAACTAATTTCCCAAGTAGGATTTAAGCCAGTAAGCCAGGTAATGCTAATGCTAGCCAAAGGCATTTGGATTTATTTTGTTAGATAGCATTGTCACAATTAGCACTGCACATAAACATGTAATGTCAGATTTTCCCTTTTCAGCTAGCACCTGATGGTTCCACTGTCTTCATAATAAGATAATATTAGCAATGCTACTATTGTCATAACCACAATTTGCTTTTGGACTTATTTTGGAACATGAAACTAATTCACGAGACAACTATATAGCCTGCATCAAGCACAGGGTCTTTTTCTTTTTTTGACAAAGCTCTACACAAATGAGCTATTTTGGATTCGAAGTGTGACTTTCCCTGAAAGGTGGCAAGTTTGCATCCTTGAAATTATGTACAAGATCCACTCAGTGTGTCCTCAGCATACAGAATCCTTCTATAGGAGGCCAGGGTTCAGTGCTTTGTGAAAGAGCTTTTATGCAGCTCCATCAGAGCACTTCAGAGTTTTCATCATCAGAGATGTTTTACTTTTCCCTGCATGGTTAACCTCAAGTGATCCTTTAGTCCATGAAAGCATGGAACTAGAAGTGCTAGAAGTGCTTGTGAGTCAGGATTGAAAGATGATTTCTAAACGACATCTCGAGGACTGCAGTGGAAAATGTAACGTTTTGCTTTTAAAAGATTTAAAAGGATGATTTAGTACTGGTCACACAATGGTCACTCCAACATAAAATAATAGCAATAACAGCAAGCCACTGAGTAGCCACATGTAAACAACAACAACTATTCTCTCTACAACTGGAAAATGACACGTTTAATGGCGAATTCACGGTCATCTATGGACGGGAGTCCAAAAAAAGCACAATTGACCTTGCTCTGTGGGTGGGTAGGATGACCCTTCCTCTCGCTCAATTACTCAGCATGATGTCATTCATCTGTCCATTGACGCTGTAGTAGCAGCAGTTTGAAAAAATGTGGTGGCACTTCACATGATTCAGAGGAAGCCTGTGCTGCTGCCCTTCATCCTCCCAGTGTTGGTGGTTCTGTATGATTGGGAGAGGCCTAGCTACTGGGTAGAACTGGGCATGACTAAACTGGGAAGAAACTCAGGGAAATTATAACTATATCTCTGTTCGGGTGAAAATTAGTTGGTGACAGAAGGTGAAGATGAAACTAGGACATTTTTACCCATCACACATGATGTTTTATTACAAAATGATGTACATACAAGTTTCACAAGAACGCATAATGGAAAATATTTCTCTAATAAACTATCATAATATAACACTGATTTTGCTTGCATGTCTAAAAAGCTCACCCTAAAAACAGAAATCAAAGAAAAGTTGAAATGGTCAGTGGTGTATTTTGGAATGCAACCTGTCTTTAAAGCCTTTGTCTGACACTCTCATTATACTGTTATAATTTTTGTAAATCATGTTAATAATGTACAGTGATTATATGACAATTCAAACATTTTATTGTTCAATAAATAATAAGTTATTTTATCTTCTTTCACAAGCAGTTTTAGGTGTTTAACAAATTTTAAATGACTGGACAGTCCAGTGAGACCTTTTTTCTTGAGATCCCTTTATGTGAGTAAAACGTCTACAAATGTGAAGCACCCACCTCATAAAGTAAAATTATTGGCTGTATTGTTTATATTTGAGTAGTTTTCTCTTGTGAAGATGTAAGATTCGCACTACAGGAAATCTCTAATCCAAGGCCTGTTTTAGTGTGAGTCAGAGTCTGGATGTAGAACACTAATGCTCATCTCACACCCACTCCTTTCTCCTTTACAGATATGTCCTGGGTTAGAATATGTGTGAGCGAGAGTCCTCTCAAGTAGAGCCAAGTCCAAATGCAGGCTATTCTACCTCTGAACACACAGCGAGGTGGTGTGGAGGAGGGTGTGCAGAAGGTGGTTGAGGGGTGGGGAGGGTGTATGGTATGGGGTGACAGCTTCTTTTCCCTTAGTAAGCCTTAGAAATAAATCTCCTGCCTCTCTGTTTGACTTTTTGATGAGAAAGTGTTGTGCAATAACGCAGTTCTGAAAGGAAAAGGCACTTAGGAGGCTGAGAGGTAGATTAGCAATTTGTAAAAGCTATTTATAACCATAAATCGCAGCCTATCAGGCCGCCCTTGTCTTTTATTGGGAGGGTGTTTGAGCTCCATAGAGTCGGCGCTCCAGCCTGAAACGCAATATCCGGAAAGAAACAGCTGTTCCAACATACAGGCAGCGGAAAGGCGGGTGAGGAGAGGCGGAGAGAGAGGAAACGAAAGAAGGAGAAAGAAAGACACATGTACAGGCGTGACCTTATCAAAGTGACTGGAGTCCTGCACTTATTGCCCAGAACCAATTTGAGCTGACCAAATGCAGTGGGTACATCACGGCAGGGGGAAAAAAAGGACAGCTCTCTCCTCTCTCTCGATCCACCCCCTCCTTCCCCCTCCCTCTCCCTCACTTACAGTCAGCCAAAAGAGGCTGAAGATTAGCATATGACATGACAGATTACATTAAATCACATCGTGGCAGTACTTTATGGCATTAGCCTCTTAGCCCAGGCAGCTAGGCACATGCAAATGCTGCTCCAAAGCCCTCTTACTTAAATCTGCTGAGTGACATGACACCTTTGATATGATTATTAGTCATTTGAGGGACTGGGGTTCACTGGAAGCAGAGACGGGGATGCCACGGAGAAGAGGAGAGAGATTCAGACACTTCTGAACAAAGAAAAAAGCTGTTGAAAAGAGGAGTCTTACAAAACTCCAGTCTTTACCCCCCCACCCCCCCACACACACATACTCTTATCAAAGGTTGGGATATATTAGGCAGGGAGTGAACAGTCGGTTCTTGAGGGTGATGTGTTGGAAGTAGATCCTCAAGCAAGCATAAGGATCTGAGCAACTTTGATAAGGACCAAATGTTCAAAGCGGCAGGTCTTCCTGGTGTTCCTGGGATGCAGTGGTTATTACCTTGTCAAAGGAAAGACAAATTTTGAACTGGCAGCAGGTTCCCAAAAGTCACATGTGGGGTACACACCTGGTCTGATCCCACGAGTGCCAATGTAACACAGACTGGTTCCATGCTGACCCCTGTTCACCACTGATAGCGTCTGCAACATCAGAACTGGACCATGGTGCAATAGAAGAAAGTGGCACCGTCTGATGAATCACATTTTTTTCATCATGTATATGGCCAGACGAGTGTGTAACTGGGGAAGAGGCAGTGTGACGTTCTGGACAACCTCAGGTCACGTACCACCTACCTGAACATGCCAGTTGAGTAAACCCCTTAAAGCAAAACTGTTCTCAAATGCCAGTGGCCTCTTACAACAATAAGTGCTGATACACTGCAAAATTGTTCAGGAATGATTTGAGGAAAAAACAAAGACAAAGGATCTGCAGCTAATGTGTATACAGTAACCCCAGTAATGCGGTTCAGTGGTCGGATTTCTCTGAGAACTAATAATTGTTTGCAGAAACCAACGCAATAACGAGGAAGCTGCAGATATCCTATGCATTTTTTTTTATTTTGTGATGTATGGGCCTCATCCGTCACGCCCCCTTGTGCTCGTGTTGGTTGTTTATATTTAAGCATGGCAGTAAAACACCTGAATGGAATGAGCCCAGACATAAACAACTCTGCACGAGGACGAGGGGTGTGGTGGATCAGGCCTGGACGTCTCAACTTTTTCGTGGCAACATTTTATATTAATTTTTGTGATAAATTATTAATACCATTTACTAATTTTGTAACATAAATATTGTCAAATTCAGCTACATTTCCATAGCAAAAATAACTATAAAGTTTTTGCTTCTTGAACACAAAGAAAGCGCATTTTAGTTTGGTGAAATACTGCTGTACTAAGAAGCAGGAGGTTTTAAAGTAGCCAATCCAAGAACGCTATTTACTTCTTCTAGCTGCTGATTGGCTGCTGCCCTTTGACGCAGCGGCAGGCCAGAATCTCCCCCGTGGAGCATCTTGAATGTTCTCTTGTTTTTAATTTTGTTCTTCTTAAAGTCCTGTATTTTTATCACAAGTTATTACTGTATTTACCTGCTTATACCAAAGAAAACAACAGTGCATTCAAAAGAGCAAGAATTACAGTACAGTCTATACAGGGTATTTTGGTATTTTACTTTCTAGCACTGCGGGAGACAGCAACTGTACAGTACAGATTACACTATAAAACCGGGCATTTTTAGGCATGGATTGGACTGGATTTGGATTGGCTACTTTCAAACCTGAGTACAGCAAGGGATGCATCAAAAAAGCAGCAGCCAATCAGCAGCAAGGAGAAATAAATAGTGTTCGCAAATTGGCTACTTTAAAACCTCCTGCCTCCGAGTATAGCGGTATTTCACCATCCCAAGACACACATTCTTTGTGTTTCTCTCCACAGTACCAAAACATTTTGAACTGAAATGTGGCTAAATTTGCATTAAAAATTCTGTTAATATAAAATAAAAATAAAATTTTTAAAAATAATTTAGCACTTAAATGTATAGAAATGTATGTATTGCCATGGACGCGGTGCTTTGCAACCCAGCATGAGCATGAAGGGGCGTGGCGGACGAGGCCCTGATGTCACAAAAGTAAAAAACAAATTATAGGAGGATATTTGCAGTTTCCGTGTTAGTGTGGGGTTTCAGGGAACATTTATTAGTTCGGGTATCAGAAAAAATCCATGGTTTAAATTACTGTAATCTCTCGGTTTTACACGGATCAGCAGTCTCACGCTGATTTTTTTTGAGAACCAAACTAATAATTCTTCGCAGAATTCCCTGCACATACATGGAAAAGGCAGATATTCTCGCATTTTTTGAGCTTTTGTAATGTACGGTCCTCTTCCAACAGCCCCTCCTACTCTCGTGTTGAGTTGCTAAGCGCTATGTCCTAACATAAACCCTGCAGAGGGGCACGGCAGGAGCATTTGCAGCACAGTTGGCCCAGTTATATGTGTTTTTGTGAGTGTTAGAGGGGGAATAAATGTTTGTGAGGTAGAGTTAGTGAAGTAATGTGTGTTTCTGTGTGTAATTTGTGTGGTTGAGCCCGTCTCGCCAGTCACCCTCCTCCAGAGTGTTCGCTGCTGGAGTATCCTGAGGACTCCAGAGTTCTGGGTGAGATGGGCGCAGAACTGGGGCGTTACAATTGGGGGCGCAGTTCTCTCTGAGTTGCGAATGTCTGTTCAAATCTGTAACGGTTGAGAATGAAAGACGATTTGGTTGAACGACAGTGTGTTATTGCATTCTCTCTTACACTCGCCACGGTATTTACTTTCTAGCGCATTTGGTGACCAGTGTAAACTGTACATCACGGATGTGTATTTATCTCCATGATATCTTCAAGGTTAATGAGTTTAAAATGAAATTGAAGTGTTTTGCGAGCATGTTTGGGAGCATATTTAGGGTTTACACTATTAAAAACAGGCATTTTTATTACCAAAACACAACACAGTCTTTCACTATACACGGGTGCTCTTAGAAAGTAACCCCCACGAAAAGCGGGGGATTACTGTACTAAGTTCATTTGTCTGTTAATCATTCCATACATGTCTAAAATGTAATGGTTTTATTTAAAGATTTGATTTTCATATTTCACAGTACCATTATATTTTATGCATGTAGCAAACTCAGTTCTATCAAAACACTGAAAAATAGTCTAGAAATGCATGTCTTGAGATTTATCTACTGACTTTTTCAGCCTAGGATTCAGACAGAAGTGACAATCTGTGTTCAGTCTGTCCATTTTGACAGTGTTACATAACAATAGCAATGCATTACATTTCATTCCCTTAGAAATCTATCACTCCCTGTCAGCCTCACATCATCTGTCTCCTAAACCATGTTCTCTCACCTACAGAGTGTTTTTGCAGCAGTGTATATGTGTGATTGTATTTCTGTGTGTGTGTGTGTGTGTGTGTGTGTGTGTGTGTGTGTGTGTGTGTGTGTGTGTGTGTGTGTGTGTGT
>JBBJLR010000111.1:8116955-8140183 GCA_037577145.1 Brachypetersius gabonensis
TGTGTGTGTGTGTGTGTGTGTGTGTGTGTGTGTGAGTGCTCTCGCTGATGGGGGTAAGGAGAGGACCTGTGATTGCTGGGTGTGGAGCTTGATCAAGGCTGACAGTATTTAACATAATTATGAAAAGCTTCAGTCACGGTGGCATTAAATAAACACCTCACCAAGAGAGGGGAGATCTGATGAGAGAGAGAGAGAGAAAGTGAGTGTGTGTGTGCACATATGTGTGTTTGTGTGTGTGTGTGTGTGTGTGTGTGTGTGTGTGTGTGTGGGAGAGAGAGAAGGGGGTCATTTCTCAGTCACGAGATGAGATGTGTGTGAGTCTTCTCATTACTGCACAGCTTGAGACACACACACTTCCTCTGTCTCTCAGCAGTACTTACACACACACACACACACACACACACACACAAAACCACAAATGCTAAGCTAACTGATGTGATCGAACGCTAACATGACTTTCAACCTTTTTTTTGTTCAACTGCTGTTGACATCAGCGAAAAAAAGACAAATGTATTAAATGACAAACACTAATAAGTCTCACCCCTTTCCAGTGTTGCAGTGACCCTTTACAAACTTGTTCTGCTTGTGCAGCTGAGATGTGCACCACTGCAGTCTTTTGCTACGTCTACCCCATAACGTTTTCCAGTGCCCCAGATTTTTTCTGGGATAAATTTTTTTTTTATTTTCATATTCAGTACAGTTTATATTGATACATAATAAACATCTGAGTAGCTGAAACATTTCCAACTCTAAAATACGTTCCTGCAGAAATGAATGGCCTGATGCTCATGGGCTTCAGCTGATATCCTCAATGAACTGATGATGGCAAAATGAAAATAAAAACATCAAATTCTAAACAAGTCCAATTCTGTTCCTTTCTGTCAACATTTACTGGCCTTGAAGTGCATTGGCTTGGAGACTAGATGCGCAAATGTTCAATTTTCAAATAAGAAACATTGTTCTCTAAAGAATAATTTTAAAGGAAATAAGAGAAATCAGAAAAAAATGCTCTTATAAGAAAATAAGAGAAATTATGCAGCACTTTGAGAACTTGAACAATTGAAAGAAAGCTAATCTCTTAAACAAAAAAGTACTAATGACTTACTTCTAGTTGTGTTTTGCCATCCAACTGGTCACATTGCAAGAGGAGAGTGTTGATCCTCATTAAGTAAGATGTGATTCAAGTGATCACTAATCAGTACCTCGTAAAGCAGCATGAAGTGCTGGTGGAGGACGCTGGCATGGAATGGTTGTCAGATACAGTATATAGACAAAAGTACATCCCATATCTAAAAACAGTAGATACTGTGAAGCAGTGTTTCATACTGAGTGAGAAACCACAAACCTGTTTAAGATCACTTACTCACTGTCTGATTGTTTTTAATCATTTTAATAATTTACAGTTTAACGATGCCACAGTTTAAATTAGCGACATTAGCCTTGTGGTGCAAATCTAAGGCGCGAAACCTTTGACACCAGACATAGATTTTGTCGATGAACAGTATCTGGTGCACAGGGACAATTTGGTTATTCACTATACAAAACTTGTCCTTTAAACGTCAGTGTCTTCTGTCAGATTCTTACTAATCAGTCTTTTCTTTACATCTCGCTCAAAAGTCTTTTAATGGCCTATGATTATAACCGCATGTGCTCCTTTCGCCTTATACACTCTGAAGATAAACCAATTGCTGATATTATACACACAGACTGGTACTCTTTATCTGAGCTGAAACTCTTCACTTTGATCTTGGAAGGGTTGAACACTGTGGAAGCTGAAAGATCACTAAAAACAAATGAACCAAAATATGTTTTTCATTTTTGAACTTTTTAAGAATGTGTTTAAAACGTAGAGGAGCACAACCTAATGTAAAGGTTTAAAGTGATTCCTAGAACTGTGTGTCTAAGCCAAGAACTGTGTGTCTTAGCAAAATTTTGTTTCAAGAGTAGGTTTAACACAAAGCTTAACAAAAAAAAAACCTTTTGTGAAAAAGCAATTGCGTTTTAAACAGGGCAGCAGTTGAGTGCTTGTCTCCAGTGTATGACAGGCCTTCATAGACAAAAAGCCTCTTTGCATTCTTGGTGAACGTTAAGTTCCAGCATCTCTGAAAGCTTTGATGTATATGGCGGCAAGCGCTGGACAGCCGTGCAGTCTGGGGACGGCCTGCAGAAGGGTCTGCCACTGTGACAAAAAACAGAGCCGCAGACACACACTCCTCCACAGCGGCGAGCCTGAGAACAGCCGTTTCTGCTCCTCTTATGCTGCAGCTTTGTACTCCAGACTCATAATGGAAAACATGTGAATTACAAAATATATACAATATTCCTCATAAACAAACACATAATCTGTCCCCAGTTTAAGGATTTTCTTCACTTTCTTTGGAAACTGAACCTGTCTCACTCTTACTTTTCAGTTTGATGTTTAACTGTAAAGCATTGATGCCATACACTACTTTAATACAACCTATTTTATAACTTCTGACACAAAGTTTACCTTTACGTTTACGACATTTAGCAGACGCTCTTATCCAGAGTTGTTTGAGGAAGATTCATGGTTTTAAACAAGCAACCTGCACATCTCTGCTTCATTTAAAAATATAATTTTTTTTTTACTTACCACTTACTACAAAAGTTCTTTTCATGGTAGTAACTGCTGTGAAAATTCACAGATATTATTGGTATGGGGATACAATGGACTTGAGTAAAAGCATGTTCTGATTGAACATTATTAGCAACATCAAATATCGAAATTATATTGTGCCCTGCTCTCTCCAACAAGTAACTAACACATATATGTTAAATGTTAGTTTTTACAGATGTTATTTTATATGAATGACATGGTAAATATGATATTTGGCCTATTTATCCCCCAGTGAAGTGTTTGAATCTACTGTGTGCTGGAACATGCGAATGCTGTCTTGGCAGTTTGAAATGTGGTCTGGGAGGATATTTAGGGCTGGTGGCATATTAGTGTGTCTATGCTGAATCTGATATTGTTAGATAAATGGATCAACAGCCAGTGTTAGCCGACTGCTAACACTGTTGCTATTTTGCTTTAGTGCTCAGCTGTAGTCAAAAGTCTGTAGTCAAAGTAGTTGTTTACTTCCAGTGTGGTTTAAACATCTGAAATGCATGGTATGAAGCTTTTATATTGCAAAACAAAGAAAGCAGGATCATTTGTGTTACTTTCAATAGATTGATGTCTATGGAAACACAGCAGGGACATTTGCATTTGTTTGTTGCCATTTGTGTAATTTGAGAGTAAAGTCAGCCTTGCATGAAACCTGGCCATCGAGGATAGGCTAAGAATGAAACTGCGGATTTTGAAATGGATCTGGAATTGACATGTTGGTCATATGAATGTGCCCTCTGTTTATTCTAGGGCAAGGTTATCAGTCATTAACCCTAGGCTCACTTAGTGGTGATAATTAGAGTTCGTCTTCCGAAGCTCCAAATGGATGACTTATTTAGGAGCTCCAATACTAATTCTTCTTATAGTCCATAATATTTGCACAGCAAATTAAACTGAGATAATGATTTTTTTTTTCCCTTCCCTGAAAGCACTTAGGTGTTAATGGTTGATTAAGTGTTCATTAAAGGGCAGCCATTGCCTGATGTAATTGCTTATTTTTGCCGCAGATAGCTAATGTGTTCTCTGTTTATGGCAGTTCCATATAATTTTCCGTTCAGAGCCTTACTGAGGCAGCACCTCAAGTGAATGAGCGTATTAATGACTTGACAAAAACAGATTCCCGTCAATTGCTGTTAGGCGTGACAAAATGACAAATTGACAAGGTAATAAGCAGCTTGCACAAGGCAAGGCATAGAAGATTTACTCCCACATCTCTCTCCGCATGCCCTAATCAAATAATTGCACAGCGCATGGTTAATGTTGCGCAAATTATGCTTGCATTAACCCAATAATGGACAGACACTAGAGACTGTCACAGCATTGAATAATGCGAATCACTTTCAGCTCCTTCTTTTATCAGTGCTGTAATCATCTCATAGCTTCAAAGTGGTGACAGACTGGATGGGCTTGAACACAACATGACCTTATTTTAAGATCCTGCAGCTCGTTTTTAAAGCAAACTCCTACAGCTCAACCATCTTTGACAGTTTCTCTTGCACAGACACACTCACTGTCCTCTTTATAAGAACCACTGTGTCCCAGTTCGTGGCATGCCTAGTCATCTTCAATATCTCTCTGAGCACCACCGCTGTTCCAGTGTGCTTCAAAACCACCATCATCCTCGTGTCGTCAGTGTCGTGCCTCAATAAATACTGTACTGCTGCACTCACACCAATCATCATGAAGTGCCACATAAAATCACAGTTTTTCCCCCTCACTGCAGTTTGGGCAGCTGGTGGTCTAGTGGTTAGGTAGCTGCCTGTGCAATCAGAAGACCGTGGGTTCGAGTCCTAAGGACCAAGATACCATCCCCACACACACCTCCTCGGGCGCCCCTCATTGGCGGCAGACCCCTGCTTCACTTGGTGAAGGAGTTAAATGCAGAGAAAGAATTTTACATTGTTCACACTGTGTGTTGTGGTGTGTTCATGTGTGACTATAAGGAGCCACTTTTCCTATATTGTCCCAAATGCTCAACCACCCTTCATCTGGCCTTCACCCGCCTGGACAGAAAAGGCACTAATGTGAGAGGACAGATTTTAGATGTCTTTTCAGCATTCAATACCATGGGAGAACTTGGTAGGAGCAACATGTTCAGTAACACCACATTGAGCACTGCTGCTGACTTATGACTGTGCAGCAATACAGAGCTCACATCACATTATCACGTGTGCTGATGACACGAATGTGGTGGCTTCAGTGAGGATGAGGTGGTGAACCTAGTGGCGGAGCAACGGCTAATAAACTGGTGCAGAGCCAACGGTCTGTCCCTGAAAGTGGACAAGACAAAAAAGATGGATGTTGATTCAGGAGGGCATGGCATGATCACACTCTGCTGAACATCACTTTGGTGTTCACGTTGCCGAGAACCTCACATAGACCCTCAAGAGCAGCTCCATTACTAAGAAAGCCCTGCAGCATCTCTATTTCCTGTGAAGACTTAAGAGTGCGCCTCCTTGCAACATTCTACAGAGGGCCTACAGTCAGCGTTCTCTGTATCATGGCATGGTACAGAAAAGTGTAAAGTGAGCGTTTGTCATAGGTGAGCACACCACAAAATTCTTTCTCTGCATTTAACCCATTCACCAAGTGAAGCAGCGGGCAAACAGAAGCACATCACCTGGGGAGCAGAGTGTGGGGACAGTACCTTGCTCAAGGGTACCTCAGAGGTGCCACTAGCAGTTCTGGGGTTTGAACCCACAACCTTCTGATCACAGGGTTCCTTAAACACTAGCCCACCAGCTGCTGTAGGTGAGAGCGCTCAGTTTGCAAAACCTGACAGAGGGTAGTGAGGACAGCTGAGCTCGAGGGAGACTGTGCCCTGTAGATAGGGAATGGGAGTCTCTTTGGATACAAGCTGCTACTAAATGCCATACATGTAAATGTAAATGTCTCTGTCCCTCTGTCATGAACATTTACACCAAAGGCTGGATCCACAAAGCCACCAGCATTGTGGATGACCTCACACACCCCTCAAACACCCTCTTCTCCTTCCCTAGGGTTTCAAAGCATACAGACCTTCACAGCCAGAACAGGAAACAATGCCTTTCCTCAGGCCATCTTAACTGACCTTGCTCCTTCCCCTACATATACATACTCATCTGTTTCACCTTAAACAGAACAATGTACACCCCAGTTGTCCTATATTTATTATATACTGCACATTCTATGTCCTGCTGCTATTATTTGTGCAATTATTATTTATTGGTGTCCACTGCTATCTTTTGCATTTCTGCACAATCAACGACTCGGCTGCTAGATTACAGTATCTGTCATAACTGCATTCAGTCAAACATATTCTGTAGCTTCCTTTGTTGATTACACTCAATGCTGTCTATTCCTGTTGGATTGTTGCTCTAGCAATTTTCTTGCACTCTCTCTCTCTCTCTCTCTCTACATGCACTCTATGTATTTTGTCCTGTCTGCACTTATGTAGTCTTTTGGTATCCTGTTTTTGTTCTTGTGTTGCTGCCTGGTTCTGGAAGAATGTAGCTTCATTCACTGTACTTGTACATTGCTGAAATGACAATAAACCTACTTGATTTGACTTGAGGCCACATGTGCTGATTTAACTGATTTTAAAACTCAAGGGTGTTAACAGTATTAGCTCCATTTGCTGCATTAACAATCAAGCTTCCGCTAAGAAGGTGTTACACTAGATTTTGGAATTTTGCTGTGAGGATTTGGGGATAAGGGAGGTTGAGGACTGTTGTTGGGCAAATAGGCCTGGCTTGCAGTTGATGCTCCAGTTCATGTCAAGGGTTCTGGATGGGTTTGAGGTTAGTGCACTGTGTATTTCAAGTAAGTTCCTATGCAAACTCACCAAACCATGTCTCCATGCTGACACGGGGAAAGGCATTTTTCAAAGAACACATTATTTTAATATTACCAAAGCCAGATAGCCTCTGTCAGGCTGAAAGACTGGTGAACATTTCAACACTTAATGTTTCACATTTTCTGAACTCATAGGCCTGCTGTTATTCCCCTTGAATATTCTCATGTCACAGGAATAAAAGCTGACAAAGGCAGCTCTAGCACTGCAGTAATTTGAGAAAGTAACTTGTGGCATCCAATGGCAGCATCACAAAGAAAGCCACTGAGCTCTTCAACATGACCCATTCTACTGTTAATGTCTGTCTATGAAGACTGCATCGCTATATGCTGAATTTTACCTGTAATCGATGGGTGTAGCTAAACCTACTGAGCACACTAATTATGTCTACACACTTTAACCCTCTGGTGCATATCGATCACCACAGTAGGCAGCAGTCATTTTCTCCTAAATGCAATGGTTTCTATGGTATATCAGCTCTCTGCTGCCCTCCTCCATTGAGTTTCATTCAGTGGTTAGTTGTTGTAACTATAAGTGAACCTCCTCTGAACCCAAGATGGCTCACAGACAGCCCCACTTGTTGACAACTGCTGGAATATCCTGTCAATCCTTCTTTTCTAGGAGAACCCAAGAGGTAAAATCAATATGATGATATGCAGGAGCATCTAAATAACAATATAATTTTTTTAGTTTGTAAAATTTCTTTTTCAAATAAGTAGTAAAGCAGCGTTTAATAGACGTCATGCATTACTAAGTATATTTCCAACATGAATCATGTAGTAGATTCATCTTGTATAATGAAATTTTTTGTGCAGATTAGTTGTAGTTTGTGTTCATAGAAATTATCATTTTGTCATCTTTTTAAGTGTGTGCTCAGTGTGTGTGGAGTGTACAGAGTGTGTGTGAAAGGATCTTAAAGTGGTTTTCAAAGCATACAGTTTGTAATTGTGCATGGATTTTTGATAAAACTCAGTTTGATTGAGTGCTTGAGTGCATGTAGCCCACTGATGTGGACATATCTGTACATTTCTGAAAATATCAAATAAACAAAAATGCCCCAAGAAGAGTAAAAATATTGACTCAAGATTTCATAATGTACTATATAGAAGTGCAATTACAGGCTGTACGCCTCTGACACTTTATCCCATTCATTAACTGTGAGTTCCTGGTATTACTGGGGTTTTTACTGCTAGGTTAAAAGCGGCCCATCGCCCAAAATATCCAGCTGAGAATAGCTCTCTGATCAGAAATTGACCACTTATAATGAGTGGTTAGAGGATACCTAAAACTATTTATGCCCCTGTGGTTTTGCTACAGTTAAACTGCAGGTGAAATAACAAAGTAGTTTCTAATTAAGTCGTCTGTGAGTATATATTGCTTATAGACAGTGCAAGTTCAAGCCGTCTTTGAATGGATATTTATTTCTTTGTTTATGTGTGTTGGCAGAAATGCCAGAGTGCTTTATCTGCAGAGATGTGCAGCTGGTGGAAGGAGAACCGTTAAGGAGATTTTGTGACTGCAAAAACCTTGTGGCCCACCACAGTTGCCTGCTCACCTGGGTCAAAAAGGTATACCATGCTTTGCTGTATACATACACACACACACACACACACACACACACACACTTCTGAATTTTCACTCCTAGTCAAAAGACTGGGGACACTTTCTTTGTTGGTTTGCCATGTTGCAGAAAGCACCTTGATATACAACAATGATATAAAAGGATTTATTTAGGGTAAAACAATGACTTTTAGGAATGCTAAACTGGAATTAAGGTTTCAATCTTTGCTTTTAACCATAGTTTTACATCAGTGAACCAACTGCTGGTATTTTTTCTCGTTCAATGTAAATTAAAAGTGAAATTTAAACATTAGAGGAGACACTAGCACAGAAGGTGTACCCAAACTTTTGACAGGGCGTCATGTGCTATTGTTAGCCATGTATTTTTGAGCAATGTTTGGTCTCATCAGGGCAGGGAGAAAATGAGCTTACAGGGTTTTCACTGCACCCTCTCAATTTTTCTTCCTTAATTAAGGCTTCAGAGAGGCCGGAAGAATGCAAGTGGTCGAAGGTGTGAGCGGGTGTTTTTTATCTTAGAGCCAGGGTGGTGTGTATGCCCTGCTACTGCATGGGGTCCTGGAGGTGGAGGTGGTAGGGGGTTCTGTACTCACTCCATGACTTACAAGCCAGGCCCAGTGTGAGCAGGCCGAGTGATGAATACACACAAGGTATCGTCCATCATGGCTGCACCCCTGCCATCAATAGCCCGCTGCAGTGATTAACTACAGCCGATAGGTCCCATAGTTAGTTCTGTTTAATTAAACTGTGTGCTGAGTGCAAATACAAATGGATTCAAACCTCAAGAAGGGAAGAGAGTCGTCCTCAACTCCTTTCTTCCTCTCTCTCATAACTACGGAAGTTACATGTTAGTTTTAATACGAATACAGTTGCACAAAGAAAACTTTGTTCACCAAAACCATTAATTCCATCCAAAACCTTTCTGGGACTGCCCCTACTCATCGGATTTTTTGAAGAAAATAATATGGTGACAGACTCTAACCACAGGTTTGAAGGTGAATTCCATAATTGTTCAGTATTTGAAAACTAACAAAACTGTAAAGGAACACATGGAATTATGCAGTTTTTTTTTTTGCTTAGTTAAGTGGTTCTTGCCATAATGTGCAGTAGAACCGTAGTGGAACGGGATCACTAACTGTGCACCAACATTACCATCACAACTGATGATCCCAAACTAGGCAAGAAACTCCACTAATGAACTCTTGAGGAAGAAACTCCTGTTAATTAAACACCATTCCAGGTCGGGACCTCATGAATTGAATTGAAAAATTAATTGAAAGTGTACAAAGCTGTCATCAGAGCAATAGGTGATGTTTTCAATATTAAACTACAATGGGCAGCTGGTGGGCCTAGTGGTTAAGGCATTCGCCCTGTGATCAGAAAGTCCAGGTTCGATCCCCAAGACCGCTAGGCACCTCTGAGGTACCCTGAGCAAGGTACCGTCCCCACACACTGCTCCCCGGGCGCTGTGTTCATGGCTGCCCCCTGCTTCACTTGGTGAATGGGTTAAATGCAGAGGAAGAATTTCGTCCTGTTCACACCGTGTGCAGTGGTGTGTTCACGTGTGACAGAATGATCACTTTCACTTTCAATGTAGCCATTAATAAAAACACAGGAAATCATTGAAGGAGAAGGTGTCCAAACTTTTGACTGGTCGCATTTCTGACTTTTTGCTATTCATTTTAATACTGACATGTC
Source organism: Brachypetersius gabonensis (assembly GCA_037577145.1). Lineage (NCBI taxonomy): Eukaryota > Metazoa > Chordata > Actinopteri > Characiformes > Alestidae > Brachypetersius > Brachypetersius gabonensis. Next base: position 8,126,693 of record JBBJLR010000111.1, read on the forward strand.
AAAAGTACAATTGGCACAATAGTACATACAGTATAGTAATTACCTCTCAAATTTGATTCATCATAACAGATTTCATCTACTACTTACAACACAGCTATGATATAGATCGAAAATTTCCAGTTTGGACTTTTGGCTGATTTTCTCTGCCTGCTTCACCGAGGTACAAGTGAATCGTAATTCCTTTACAAAGTACAGTTTTATTTTATTACCATCAGACTTCTAAGGGTTAAGCCCTTAAACCTTTATATCCTCACTCTCATAACTACATAATACATAATAATATGTATAAGTCTCATGGTATAGTAGATACTGAATAATGAGTCTTAAGTTTAATAACGGAACAAAAGCCTGCAGTTCGAGAGGTTAATGTGGGCACTAGCTTCAAACTTTCCCAACTTTTGAACTTTAAAACATCAAGGAAAACTGATGTAGAAGCAGCGAGTCTTACCTAGCGGCACAGCTTTTATTGCTACAATGGGAACGTATCTAAGGCTCAATGTATCTCTATCAGACAAGGATTGCGCAGGCAAGAGATTAAAAAGGAGCCTCCCTGTATGTTTAAATAATGGGGGTAATTATCAGGACCTCCCAGTATGAAAGCGCATAAGCAGAATAAAATGAGAGCGTCGAGTCTCTTTTTGATTTTGTGTGTGTGTGTGTGTGTGTGTTTTAACGCTGTGCTGTTTAGACTGCAACTGCAATCTGCCAACAGAGCCATCAGTTGTCCCAACAGTTAATACTGCTTTATGGGCTTTGTGTCTTTAGATGCCGGATAGGCTGAAAGTCTCGCTAAACCCTGTTTATGCAGCGGCCTTTCCATAAACACACTCACTCTCTGATTCTGAGACCGCCTCAAATCCCACCATGCTTTTCCAAAACAGTTGCACACATAGCCAGTTCTCTCTCTCTCGCACACACTCACACACACATGCATATACACATGCACACACTTACTGGACCAGCCTATTGTTTTCCACATGAAATTGAAACCAGCAGATCTCCCTGGCCATCATGCCTAAACTATTCCCAAACAGAGCACACAAATCCACAACGAGATTATAATGATCAAAAGGAGCATTTTCTCCAAAGTGACAAAGACTGTCAAAGGATTTGTCTTCATTTTATAGTCTGCTTAGCTCATGCCGGGGGATCCATTTTTTCCCCCTGCTCCTTTAAAAATGAGAGTGTAGTTTTACAGCACATGCAAAAATAAAATAAGACTTTTATGTGCCTAAATCACATAGAGAGTTAAGGGCTTTCAACATTTTTGTGTATTAATATTTAAAACGGCACCAGTGTTTGCTCAAGCAGTTTGTGCATACACCACTGTGGAAAAGTCTCAGACATCTGGGAAGATTATATGTAAAGCTGTTTATAGGGCAGTGAGTATTCATTTGTCATAATTAGACAGAACATTAGAATAGAATGTGTGTGACTGTGTTAGCTTAAACTTTTCCAAATCTCTTTTTAACTGCATTCTTCTAATGATGATATTAATATCGGTTTAAAACAAGAAATTAGATCATAGTGTTGTTCGAGTTGCATTTATTCAGATTGTACATTATTTTATACACAACGATTATTGTCTAGTTTTAAAAGTTTTCACTAGAACTAATGTCTTCTCTCTTCTGACTGAGAAAGGATCCATTATAAATCTTACATCATTAAGGTATAGCAGCGCTTTGGCACGTTTGGGTTAGAAGCCCAAATTAAGGTTCTTCTCTATAGTGGAGGTGTAAGGATGCTAACATTTCAGTACACACTAGAAGCCGATATTCACCCAAATCATTTTTTTACTTGCTGTGGTTTAGGACACAGTTTGACTACAAATTTGGTTTACAAAACAGAACTAATATTGGATCAGTTTCCTCAGTGTTTATGATGGTCATAGCCCCCAAAACTGGCGTTTTTTTGAGGTGGTTTGTGAAAACAGACCCTGCTGTCTAAAACGGCTTAGTTTAGTTCACAATATACAGTGTCCAGCCCCACATGGACAAGTCTGCACCAGCTTAAAGAAGAGCTGGACATTACTTGAATGGGTCTGTATTTATGGAAAAATGATATTAATTACACAGGTCAACAAAAACATTTTTTTGTAATCATCAGAAACCCTTTTCTAAACCTGATTTCAGATCTGCTTTCCGTTTTTTCCAGTTAAATCAACTTTTTGAATCATGAGTAATATTAGATTTGCAATAGACTTGCATGAGGATTTTATTAAAAATCCTGCAGGCACCAATCAAGTAACTGTTTCAATATTTGTGAAGTCAGACAGGCCACACTGTGGCATAGATATAATGATCAGTGTCAGTCAGCTACCACTGTTTCTTCACAAACACTTAGCATATGATTACTATAAGATCATTATACCATATCATGCAATAAATAACTAGCTTCAACACAAACACTGTACATGCTGGGGAACAACTAAACATAGATTTGAAATCAGCATGAAAAACTCTACAGAACCCACAGAAACTTATCTCTGGTGATTTTGACCTGTTGACCTTTGATATTAGTGAAAGCCTCTGAGCATCATTTGTCTTGTAGCTCCAGCACTAAAGTAAAGAGACTTAATGTGGACTCTTAACATGACTATTCTGACTAACATACATTAGGATTTCCTTTCTTCTCTATACTTAGTACATTACAGATACAGGTTTCTATGATAATGAGGCCATTTGAAGCTCTAACGTGTGTATATGTGTGTAGATGTGTGTGCAGTTTTTTCTCTTTTGTGTAAGTGTTCCTTGAAGTGTTCAGACTCAAGCACACGCACACACAAACTGGGATTCACTGTGCTACATTCTTGCGTCCTCCCCTGGCTGTTTCTGGGCATTCTTCTTCTCCCTCTGTGTGTACGCGCGAGAGGAAAGGCGGCAGTGTGTGTCTCTGACTGTCCAGCTGAAATCAGTGATTGACCTGTCACTTCTCGTCTGATAGGCCTCTCCCCGAAAGCAGGTCAGCCGCATAAGCCTAAAGTGCCTCTTAACCGCATTTTATGAAGCTAGAAACTGTAATCCAATAACCATTTGACTTGTGAGTGCTGTGTGGCATGTGGCTACCGGCAAGAGCGCCCTGTTACTACTCTTAAAAGCAGCTTAGGAGTAGAAAAGAAAATGCGGACAAGGAAGGCAGGTGCTTATAAACATGCTCATCTAATTTCACTCGGGACATTCACTGACCGGTTGTTTTGGCATAGCAGCAGTATCGATCTCTAAGATCCTTAACGAAAAGCTGAAAAAGACCAACCAGACCACTAGAGGTTTTTCAGGCTGATTTTTATGGGCAATGTTGAGCTGGGATTTGTTTTCCAATGAGACTTTTTAACGCCGTCGATTTTACACATTTCCTCTCTCTTGCACACTCTTTCTTGCTCAATCTCTATTATTCTCTTTCTCTTTTCTAGCTCTTTACATTGGATTCGTTCGGATGTGCTCTGGAATTGAAGGGGTGGGTGAATGTGTCCCTCAGTTGAACTACGGATGATAAGAGGGGTGTGTTGGGTTGTTGGAAAGGTCACAGTGGTTCCTAAATGTGTCACGCTCTGGTTTACAGTTGATCAGAGGTGAGTGGAAGTTCCCTCTCAGGTTTCATCAATTCCTCTAAAATAGAGTGATGTCACTGTATTACCTAAGTTCATTCTAGCAGGACAGTTTAGTCACTCGCCTCTTTGATACAGCTTGTGAACTGAAACAAAAACATTGTAAAAACACATCTGCAATCATTTCAGAAACAGAATTTTTTTATTGATCCCAGAGGAAATCGCATACACGGACGGAGACACACAGAAACAGAGACAGGAAGAATATGTCTCTGTGTCTCTGTGTTTAAATAAAATCAAATTAAAAACTCAAACGAAAAACACTACGCTATACACACAAATGCTGGGGTATTTCTATTAGGGCTTATGCGTGACCTTCTAGACTAAAAAATGGCAGAGCAACTTCCCCTGAAAACAACTGCAGATTCAAATGGGTGGATTGTTTGCACATAATTGCAAGATTGCATCAACATCATTGCTGTCTTCCAGTGGACTTTATTTGACAAGAATTGTGTTGATGTCATTTGAGTCATTTATTCATGTTTGACATGTTTGAAAGGCTCAGGCACATTTTTTTTTTCCAACATAGTCCAAGACTAGACTTAATTCATGGCTTGAGAAACTGGCCTCATATTCACTTTTTCTTTAGATGCAGTATCTGGATCTTGCTAGCGTTCTGGGTGTGAATTGTATGTGACATGACAGAGATTAAGTTGTATGTATACTGCATTTTTTTTTTAGGCCAGCTCTGTTTGCCCCCTCCCTTTCCTCCCCTCACAGGCTCAGCGAGACAAATAGCATGGTGCAAAAACTAATTAGCAACCAGGAACTAGTTAAGAGATGGCCTCTGAGACAGCTAGCGGAGAGCTAGAGGGCTGATTTAAATATAGGGCCGGAGTCAGTGACTGAGTGTGCCTGGGAGATCCTGGCTCCTCTAGGCACTCCACATGCTGACCCCTGACCCTCATTAGGAGGAGGGCGCTCCTGGTGGGGCGAAACCCTTTCGGTGGCGTACAAGGGCGTAGGAGGCGTTAGGACAACCGCAATCAAGCCCGCAGTGGTCCAGAGCAGGGCCCGCTGATAAAACACCCAACACCCCATAGAACAAGGACTATCGTTAAGGACATTACAGCTCAGCATCAAGCTCACGTCAAAAAAGCCGCAATCATTCGGCTCATATACCGACTTATAAATATGTTTTCCATCCTCGAGAAAAAAAAAAAAATTGCCACCATCTGTTTTCAGTCTACAGCAGTAAATGGAAGTCATCTCATGTGAAAAATAATACTCTTTCCAAAATATGTAATTCAATCCATATGAAATAGACCTCAAAGTTGTGGAGCAAATGACATGGGGGGGGGGGGACAAAAAGTGGATATGATTATGGTTGGCCAGATGCAGCGCAGTCTGTAAAATGCTAACAACTAACTACATTTAGCCCGCGCTCAACAAGAGCCTCTGAGATATGGACCTTGTTAAATAACAGTCGAGATTTTCAAAGACAGTTTTATATGTTTGGAATCAGTAAACATAACTTAGGCAACCTGCTCCTTGAGCTAAAAGCTCTCTGTATTATGTTTGGAGATTTTGAGTTAAGATATAGCTCAGTCGGGGTATTTCTGATCTTTAAGTGCAATAGTTTTTTTTTCCGTTTATTTATTTATTTATTCATTTATTTATTGTGCTGCACTCATGAAACTTCAGAATCAACAAAGAACAAAACTAATAAATGGAAAACAGTGGTCCTTCAAAAAATAATAATGTTTAAATCAGGCCTTTTTATTTTAATTATTTAGTCATGTGTAATCTTTTTATTTTTTTTAAATTAAAAACAGCTATGATCAAAATAATCCATATTATTTTATAGTTTTCTTCAGTTTTCATAGTTCTCTCTCCATCTTTTGTATTTCTCTCTGTCCTACTCTCTCACCCTTGCTATTTCTTTCTATCTTTCTTTCTTTTTCTTTCTTTCTTTCTTTCTTTCTCTCTCTTTCTCTCTCTTGTGGCTCGATCATTCCCATCATTGCAAACATACATGCATTTCCATTCATTAGCCAAACACTCTCAGCAATCAGGCCACTGTGCCGGGGGCCACGGGCCTCTTGTAAAATCACATCGCTTAATAGCACTGTTCTATAATTATATGCCATTAGCATCTATCAAAATGAGCTCCCACATGTCATGCATATAAGCTCCGGATTTAGCGATTGTCCCCCTCCGCCTTTCTCTTATTCATTCTCTCTCTCTCTCTCTCTCTCTCTCTCTCTCTCCTAGCAGCTCTTTCCATTACGCCGTCCAGCATTTATAGGGATAAATCCGTCTAATTGCAAATGCGCAACATTTATACTATTAGGGCACTTAATTATTGAGGTAATTAATTTTAGTTGTATTTTGTTATATGGACCACACAAGTCTTCTCTGTTAGCTTGTGCATGTTGTGGCCTGTTGCAAAATGATATGCCATGCATAAAGCAAGGCTGAAGCATATATGACATGGTCTGTGTTTTTGCTATTGTAAACGATTTGTATCTCCGCTGGTGCGTGATTATGAAGGCCTGCTGAGGAAAAATCAAGGGCATTTAAAGCAGGCCATGTGTCAGTGCCCTTTTACACCTTTTTCTCTGTGTTGCAGGGGCTTGGCAGTGAAGACAGACTGAAATGTAGCGCGTGCAATGCAGAGGTGAGGCCCTGTTTTCTTCTTTATCATTTTGTTTCTTAAGCTAATTAGATCTTCTCTTTTACTTTTGCTTCATCATTTAAACTGTGCAACACACAAACAACCATAGAAATTAAACATCAGCAGCACACAAGCTTACTAGCAGGTCAAAATATATTTGCTAATATAATAGAACAAATTTTAATCAGATTTAATGAGGTAAAAGACACTGCACTTACATGAAAGTCCTTACACTAAAGTGAAAGATTCAAGCTCTTGAAGAGATTTAATTTGTCGCCTACATAGTGACACAAGTACGACATGCAGTGAAATGTATCCTATTTTTTATGACTGTGCAATATTCTAAAATATACACAGATTTTAAATTGAAAAGGAAAAGCAAAAAGAAGTAAAACAACTTAAACAAGGAACAAATGAAAGGTAAATTATGAAAGTTAGTGTTAAGTTAACTTAAGTTAGTTTTAAGTTAGAAGTCCTTTAGTTCTTTAGTTAGTGTCACGGCGCGGTTCTGGGAGGGAAAGGGGCGGACGCCACAATATGATTATAGATAATGTTTTAATAAAGGTAAACACAAACAAAGGAGAATCCTCGACTCAGGGTCAACATAAACAACACATGAACACAAAAACAGAAACAGGAAAAATGCAAAACACAATGGTAAACACAGTTAGGTAAACACAAGACTAAAAGGGAGCACGGAGAAAAGCGGAAACAGGAAATGACACAGGGAGACACGGATGTAAACAAAAGGGAAACGGAGAACGGGAGTACATGAGGTGACACGGAGGATAGACGAGACATGGAAAACATAAACAAACACACGGACATCAATACTCGGGGGAGGAGGAACGCACTCTACTGGGTGAGAGCGAGGTGACCGTTACAGTTAGACCTTGTTCTCTAACATAGCAGAGGCCTAGTTGAGAATGTTAAATCAGGTCTATCAGATTTTGATCTTAATCAGAACGAAAAAAATAGAAGTATTGTTTTTAAAATGCATTATTTACGTCCCTACGTCAACAATTGTGCCCCCAGGTAAATTAACAGCACCATATAAATACTTACATTTGTAAAAGTATATTCCATATTTTTTTATCTGGTATAAATGAAGTACCTGGGAACTTAAGTACCTTTCCTGGGAACTTAAACATCACATATTTTCCACAGGTTTAATTCGTTTGCGGATTTTAGGGCAACATAACGATGGCGTTCTCATTCATTTATAGTGTCTAATATCTGTGCTTGTTGTTGGCGTGTTTAATCTGCAAGCGCATCTTTACTTTTGTGTGCTAAAGCATTTTACAAAGCTTATTGCCTTTAAATGGTAGATAAATTTGCTTCGTTTATTTACTTATTTAATTTTTAGCAGTTGAAAGAGTCCAGAGATAAAGTTGGTGTCGCTTTTAATCCTCCTGGCCCAGCAGAGGGTAAACTCTGCCAGCGGAAATGCAGTGCCAACATCACAAATCTTGTGTGTGCCCAGCAGCGCCTGTGTGTTCGCGGGGCTGTTCTGTCTTCTCCCAGCAGACAGTGTTTAAGACATTAATGGGACATGGTCTGTTGGAACAAACCAAAACCTGAGGATCCAGGCCACTAACAGACCTAATGAGCAATCAGCTCTCTCCCTGCTGCTCTGATTGGGACAGGTCTGCGAGCAGCCATGTTGGCCATGCCTTTTATAAGCCTCATGATTAGTCACTAATAATGTGGCAGGACACCTGCAGTGGTTGGGCGGGGTATAAGAAGATCATAATATTTGGTGTGTTGGCGATTGCTATAATTTGCTGATGCATATTCAGCTTGTGCACTCAAATTTAAGCATGAAGCGCTGCAGGAACTCATTTGTGAGAAATGACAGATGTTGATGTGGCGACACACAAGAGGTCAGCCGCTCCGTACAGCGCGCGCGTGTGTGCGTGTGTGTGCGTGTGGCTCAGCCACGCTGCCTTCCACTGACCCATGTGTGTTAGCGTTAGCATGTGTTCACTCAAACATATTGACTGAATTCAGTGAAAGGCCATAAACAGCCCAGATCCAATAAAAGATTGTAAAAGACTACATAAGAGCTGTTACTTTACTCACTGAGCGGATGATCAAACCCACAAAGATGCAGCTGTTTGGTTTTGTCTCCTTTATTGCGCATTTCTTCCCAAAGTCCCTTTTGATTTGATCCCCACTCATGAAAGACCTCCATTTGAAACACTGGCCTTGTTATGAAACACAGCCTAAGTTCTTTTAGCAGCTTGAAACAGCAGCAATGAAAAATCTAATCCTATTTTTTCACAGGAAAAATACAAAACATAAAAGATCCAAGAAAAAGCTTTGGATTGAAGCCGTCATAAAAAGTATTCTTTGAAAAACCTTTAAATGGTTAGTCCTTTAAAGTTAGTCCTTTAAATAAAGGTTCTGTACCAACTGAAGGCTTTTCCTAGAACCATACAGGAGACTTTATTTACACCTAAACTGAACCTAAACTGACTATTAAGCAAACCATAATCAAACCTAGGACCTTGACTCCTCAAGGCCAGTCTACTCTCTCTTTCTCTCTCTGTGGCCACACTGTAAAGATATCTGAGGAGATGCTAGAGAGTAAGATCAGTTGCATCATGCACTAATATCTTTATCTGCAGCCTGTGTTTAATAGGACTTGTGATGATACGAAAAAGGGGCCATCAATCCGTCAGCTCCTTTCTGGCTCTCTCCCTGACACATATCCTGCAGATTTATAGGTGTGTGTGTATATATATATGTAAAATAACATCCATATTTATTTATGTTTTCCGGCAGACATGATAGTATTAGTAGTGTGCTCTTTAAGTCAATAGCGCTTAAAAGGCCATGGCTCTCGCTCATGTCTGGCCTGACTAGACTTCAGTATAGATTTTACAATAGATTATTCCCTTCACTTAATGCATTAGCTGCCAGATTTCAGTATTGAGGGCATCTTCTGATTATGGGGATGTAGAAACAAATAATGGGTCCCTTTGGTTTCTATGGGCCAGAAAGCATTGCAGAGTTTAATTTCAGTCATTTTTGACTAAGGGAATCGTTATAATCCTGAAATTTTTGGCTGATGATTAGTTGCTGTATGAACAGTTGTGATTAGTGATGTAATTTTTTGGTTGCTGTTCATTGCATGCAGCTATTCAAATAAAGGCCTAAACCGGCCAAATTGGCCATCTTGCTTTCGGTTGCAGCCATAATCACTGCACAAAGTACACAAATGAATGGAGGCCCTGGAGGTTCAGTTTCCCCAGCTGGCCAGCTGAATAAACTGCAGTAATCTGTTTTTTTTATTTTAGGAGATCTAAGAGAGACTGTAACAAAAAGGACAAAATATGTAGAAGAAGACGAGACTGCTTGTACCCCTGCTTGTTCATAGCTGTTGATATCTGGCTGCTCCCAACTGGTGACAGAAACAGCCTGTGTTCAAATAAACAAACAGTACTCACTGCTGCCCTCTAAAGACATAGTGGCAAGTCTTAGAAAATGAGTTTTCTGCTTTATGTGTGCTGTAATTTTGAAAGCTACAGTCTGTGAAAATTCATGTGCTTGCATAAATGCTTATTTTCAGACTATATTTATTGCTTGTCAGTGCTGAAGACATCATCTGATCACGGTGATGTAAGACCTAATAATGGACTTGTTCAGGGTCTATAAAGAAGCGGTTATTTTTAGGCTGAACTAAATTAACTAAATGATCCCTGTAAATTTTGGGATATGACTACTCGTGTTTCAGTAACGATGAAGAAATAATACTAAATAATAAAGTATGGCTGATCTCAGGATAGTCTCTCACTCTGTCTCTCTCTCTCTTTCTGCCTCCATTTCCCCTCCTCTTCATCTTTTTTTTTTTTTCATTTTTGTCTTATTTTGCGCCTCACAGCACCAAGTGGTCTCCACAAGCCTCCATAATGGCTTGCAGGCTGTCCCACCTGACCAGGGTAATGCAACCCAATACCCTTTAAATGGGAGTCATTTTCAGCTTTTGTTGCCGTGGCGAGCCTCAGGGCAGCTGAGGGAGGCCGGGGACACTGAGCGAGCAAAACAATTTGAAGAGAAGTGCGGCAGCACTCTTCTCTCCACCTCTCTCACTCGTTCGCCCGCCAGTGAGTGAGTGAGTGAGTGAGTGAGTGAGTGAACACAGACCGGCGCCGCTGCCTGCCTGTGTTAGGCCACTCTACTCGCATTTAAAATCCTGTTAAACCCCCTCAACACCACGCTTGCACTACTTCACCCCCTGCTGTGTTCACACACATATGCCCACATGGACACCCACACATACGCACACACACACACACACACATTTGCAGAAACAGCTCTGCCCTAATTTAGGTGGGCTCTCTGGGCATACACCTCACTGAAAAAAACCCTCCACTGACTTCATGCACATCATGCCTTTCAAAAAAGGGCTAAATGTTTATAACATTCATGCATTAAAACCCCTTAAACTCCAGGGATCTCTCAGTGGGTTCTGACTTCTTATCCTCAGTCTCATATATACATAATTGGTGCATTCATTGCATAGTAGTTACTAAACAATGGACCTTAAGACCTGAGAAACAGTGATCCAGTATATTCCAATAAAAAGTTTTTTCAGCAAATCCTGAATAATAACTATGTTCATTGAATTTCCAAGGTGAGTAGCAGGATTACAACCCTTCAGTAATTATAGCCCAATGTGGCCTTATGTAATAATTAATTTTGATAATCATTTGGTAGTAAACTATGACAAAAATATTATTTTTCACCAATATAATAAATACTGATAAATGTATGAGCATTACCAATATGACTAAATACTGATTAACCTATATTTGTTTTCCTTTTCAAAACGAGCCGTTTCAGGGCTCTGTCCCTTTCATGCAAATAAGCTGTTGCAGGCCACGCCCCACCCATCCCATGCTCCACCCACTCCTTACGCTGCTCGTTTGACACATGAGAAACAAAACAAACAAGTTAGTTCATACTTAGCTGCGATAGAAACACAAAAGTCCTTATTTGAAAGTATTTACATCTTCCTCATTGCCTGACTTGTCACAGGCAGTAGATACAGATCCTCCTTGACGCTGAAGATAGCTCCTTATGCCTGAAGCGGTCAGGCACGTCTGAATTCAGCACATAAACACAAGCCTATATACAGTCCAGTATTTTATCCCGTATTGCTGTTTGAACGTAAGTTTATTTTTTTTTTCTCTTGTACATGTAACCTCAGAGTCTTAGCTTTGAAAACAAAAGTAATTATTTGTCAGCTTTTAAATTTGGGAACTGCCAAAGACCCAATATGGCCGCTGAAAGGGGTGACGAGCAACAGGCTAGTGGGTGGGATCTCGACAGATGAGGGGTAGTTCTATGCAAATTGGCCTAGTGGGACGTCACACTTCTTATGTGAGAGTGATTTTGTGAAAATAACTTCATGAACATGTTTTTGTAGCCCATAGACCTATTATAACTAAAGTGAGTTTTGCATAATAGGTCCCTTTTAATTATAGCTGGCTTGATCTGCTGTCTGCTATTTTTTTCCTCAACTCTACAGTTGGTGGTGTGATTGACAAGATAATGAGTTTTATTTTGAGGGCACAATAATTATTTTCCCATGTTGCTTAAACTAACTTTGTCTACTTGCTTAGTACTGCCTAACATCATACACTTCCATGGAATAAACCCCTGTGGTGCAAGGGTGCGCCACCCATTAAACTATGGGAAAATGGTGACGTTAGCTAGATATTTTTGCAAACGATCAACTTTTGTGATTCCTTTCCTGTTGCTGCATGTCCAAGGACCACCTTTAAGGACCATCTTTAAGGTGCTTCTTAACCCCTACCAATGTTCAACCCAAAGTTACACACTTTGCCATGCGTAACAAATGCATAGGTACTGAAAATAACATACAGTAGATTGAGTAACCACTTCTGAGTGCTGATTTGCATCGCCCCCAAATCAAGTCACTGAATGTTGCCCATGGCTGAAAATGCTAATACAGTTTTGAATCTTAGCTGTGCCATGTCCTCTGCAGAACATCAGGCCAAGTAGCTGGCTCTGGAAGCTATACATAGTAACCATAGTTTGTACTGGAAATCTAGCAGCTCATATTGTATAGATTCGGATGAACAGGCACTTAATGTTACTTTAAAGTAAAGTGGCCTCTTTTAGTCACACATGAACACACCAAAGCACAGCATGAACAGCATGAAATTCTTTCTCTGCATTTAAACCATTCACCAAGTGAAGCAGGGGGCTGCCTTTAACAGGGGGGCACTCAGGGAGAGGTTTGTGGGGACAGTACCTTGCTCAAGGATACCTCAGTGGCCACTAGCAGTTCTGTGATTCAAACCCATGACCACTAGGTACTCTCTAACCCCCAGGTGGGCACACACGTATGTTTACTCCCTTGTAGATCCACTTTGTTGGTGTATGGTTGGAGACTGTATGGTTGATGTCATCCTCTCGTGCCTCGTCAGTGGTTATTTTCTGACCACAGAGCTGCTCTTGGCTGGATATCTAAGGATGACAGACTAATCTTGGCCTAGCTGTGACACTGACATGCCAGTGGGATCAACACTACTAGTAGCGTCACACACTAGCATGCCACTACCATGTGGGCTGTGCAAATAATATCTAATAGGTTCTGTGTTCAGGATCTGACCAGTAATGATTGAGGTAGAAGGGCTGATTTATGGTACAGCAACAATAGAGCTACAGTATACTGTGCCTAGAAGGTCTGTGGAGTGGCCATGCATACAAATGCAACATAAAAGACACACACTTGAGGACTATATACTAGTGTATAGACAAAGACAGACTCACTCTTTATACAGAAGGACAGAGGCACATTCACATGCCACACACACACTTAGACACAGATGTCTTCTGGTTGTGTCCAATTTGGGCTAAAGTCATCGAATTTTAAGCAGGACAGTCAGTATGTGAAAAGCCGTCTGATTGGGGGCTGAAGTACAGTACTGCAGCTGGGCCCTCATCCTGCTTGATAATGTTTCAGCAGCTTCTGCACTCAGATCAGCTAATGCATCAGCATAATAACCTTTTAATGTCTGCATTATGGTGCCCATTTAATATTTGCTCTCAGAACGATGTGCTTGTAGATCAGCCATGACTGCCATGATGATAATGATAATCATGCAGTCCTGAGCTGTAAAGCAATACATTACTCCGCTCACCGGTGGTTAAAATTAAAAGCCTTTAGCTGTAATGGCTTCGGAAAATAAATAAATAAATAAATCACCCATATATATATGGTCCATACTGTATG
>JBBJLR010000111.1:8156901-8171950 GCA_037577145.1 Brachypetersius gabonensis
GTGTGTGTGTGTGTGTGTGTGTGTGTGTGTGTGTGTGTGTGTGTGTGTGTGTGTGCGTGTGCGTGTGTGTGTGTGTGCTGTTAGCCTCAGGACTTTAGCTAATGGGCCACCCAATTCACAGCAGGCCCCGGGGCTGTGGGCAGCTCCACATTAGTGGACCCTCATTGTTATCTCTTGAGCTATGCTCTAGCTTAAGTTTAAGCAGTGTCCATCATATAACCTCGCCAATTACCACTCCCAAACGGGGCAGCCAGGATGTTGTTCTGCAATTAACTAATGAAGGCTTATCTTGCGTGAAGATATTGTAAATTTTCCCTGTACAGTTCATCAGAAACACCACACACTATTATTAAAAACTACGCTGTACATCCACTCTCTCGCCACCACAGTTCCATAAAATAGGTGAACAGTTACCAGACACAATTTATCAGACTCCCTCAACGCCATTCATCACTGGTCAGTTTCTACTCGTATTGCTGGCGATGTATTTGGATAGTGGACCGTTCTCTGACATGTGAGTGTATGGTGCTGAAACGAGTGTTTCTGCGCAGTGGTGTTACTGATATGTTAAAAGGAAAGTAAATTGGGCACTTATAGTCACACATGAACAGACCGCAGCACACAGTGTGAACAATGTGAAATTCCTTTGCTACGTTTAACCCATTCATCAATAGAAGCTGTGGGCTGCCACCACAGTCTGGGGAGCAGTATGTGGGGAAACTGGCAACTGCCAGGCCACCAGCTGCACCAAAGTGGACCAACTTCAAAAACTATAAAGCCAAGAGCAGTTATGTGGTCAGAAACTGACCACCAGTGAAAGGCAGTAGCATAAAGATCACATGCTGCGGATCAACAGATATACGCCAGCGAGGTGGAGCTGAAAGCTGTGGGTGTCCAGTGAAGTGGCCAGTGAGCGTACAGATAAAGTAATATGACAGTAGTGTGTAAGTCCCTTACTTTTAGTCATTGTAGTTTTATTCTCATCAGTATTCTCTTTACTTTACCTGACAGTTCTAATTTGTTGGCTAATTGCTGATTCATACTAGCCAACTTTCAGTGGTCACTAAGTGGCATTCTGAATGCCTTTACTCTGCACCGTATCAAGGGCACTCCATAAACATCCATTACTCTCTTTACTTAATGCATTCTTTTGTGACTGATGTCCTTTTAAATGCTGCTCATAATCTCCTTTCACTTTCCGTATTGATATCTAACTCCGGGCGTGTTATCTCTGCATATAAACACGGGTAATGACAATCTGTGCGTTTAGAGGAGCGAGGGGGAGTGGGGCAGCAGACACTCATGGCTCCATTTGCATGAGAATGTGACAGCAGGCCTGCACCGGATTGCCCCATCTGCTGCTTTTGCTTTCAAGGTCGACGGAGATGGTCCTGTTTGGGACTTGATGCTTTTCTGGTTACCTGTCCAGTGGCATACTTACCATGGTTTGGAGACTCGAAGTAAAGGCCTCATGTGTATGTTTATGTTGGCAAACTTTACATCATGTGAAGATACTTTATACCTTTCAAAGCTGACAGTCACAGAAAGGCCTTTAGGGAACTTAAATGGTAAAATGGAAAAAACGAAGGGTGGTTTTCTTCAAGTGGCCTCAGTCAGCTAGTGTTTATTGATGGGATTACTCTAATGCAAACCTGCAGAAGTCTACCCAAATTAAAACAATCTTAATCACCTCAACCACTTTTTGAAAGAACACTTTGCCACAAAGAAAATTCCAGTCTTCGAATGGTCTATTTAAAATAATCGGCACCTGGATTTTTTATTTTACATGATGAACTTTGTTCAAGTCTGGTACAAACATCCAAATACTTTTTTGAGGTTACTGTATGTAGCAGGTGGCCCGTTGACTGGACCCAGACATTCCACAGAAAACAGCATCTACCAATCATCTCCAGTCCCTGACACAAACATGAAATCAAGTCTGCTGCCTCAACAACAACAACAACAACATCTACTAAAGATGCACTGTTTACCCCTCGCCCCCCTCCTCCAGCTCCTTGTTTAGCCCTGCGCATCTCCTCGTTAGGGTTGCATAAAGATTAGGGAAACGAGCACGTCATAACTCAGTTCCTCGCCTGCAGGGCAGCAGCAGCCTGCACTAGAGCAGGGTAATCTCCTATCAGTGTGGCATTCTCATTTGGCTTAAGAGATAGGGTGCTTTTATAAGCAGCACCTCCGGATACAGCCCAGATTTACATACTCAACATGATAAACTCATTCTGGCACCTGTGTAATTTGCTAATGACACATAATTTTAGCATGAACTGACTGCAAAACGAGAGAGAGAGAGAGAGAGACAGAGAGAGAGGGAGAATTCCACAGCACAGGAAGAAAGCCTCTGCTGTCACATCAGCCCAGTGTTTCAGACACACGCTAGTGTGGTCTTGCTGGCTTGTTTTAACAGTCACTTTCTTTAATGAGGTGTGATCACTTTTGGTTTTATTTGCAAAGATCACAGGAGTGCCTGGAGATGGGTAGATTTAATTAAGGGAAGTTGATGAAAGCACAAAGCCCTCACTGTCTCGTGAGTGTTTCCTCTGATAACACAGCAACCGTCCTGCCAGAGAGAGACCAAGCTGTGGAAAAGCAACTGTCTGTGAAGCACATTTATTCATTGCACTTTCATTTATACCTTTGACTCGCGCTTTTGAGTACTTTCTTTTCTTATATCAGGGTTGTGGAAATACCCAGTGTGTTTTATTACATATCTTATGTGTTTCCTGGAATGTTTTTAGGTCTTTAGGTTTGTTTTACAGGTTTGTCGTATTTTCTGTATTAAAGGTTAAACTCTTCTAGCATGCTGTTTGTTCTGATGTTGTGTAACACAAGGAAAACCATGTGAAAGCAAGCTATTGTTTATTTATTGTGTCTTCTGCAGGCTAACCAATGTTTAACATAGATGAAGACTGGCTTAGGCTTTGTTGGGTTTGTTGGACCTCAGGTCCACACCGCCCCAACCCCCTGGTCCGGAGATCCCGATCGGCAATTCACAACACACACAAACAATTCTCTTTCTCTCTTGCTTCTTTTATTTTTAACTGTCCACAAAGCGGAAGCCGGTCTGAAGAAGTGCACAAAAGTCTCACAATTTATATGCTTCGAACAAGTCCTTCTCGAACATTCTGTGGTTTCTCTTTGCTCATCATGTGTTAACGACTTTCCCTCTGCAATCATCATGTCTCAAGCACTCTCTCACTTTAAGTTCCTTGTCTCACCAGATGTTTCCTGTCTTTCTATATGTCACTTACAACTTTACCTCCTGACTTTCTCCTGATCCCACCTACACATACAGCTTACTTCTCCTCCATCGTTAAGGCTGCTAGAATCATACGGTGGATACACATGTTTTGTTAGTGCAAAAGTTGTTAAGTCTGCTGAAACCTTGTGGATACATATGTTCTCATTGACAATAGTTCCTTAAGGCTAGGCTCGTATTCAGGGCTGGAAATCATCTGGACCACTGATTAAATTTACATTACATTTACGGCATTTAGCATACACTTTTATCCAAAGCGACTTCCAATCTCTAACTACAGGGGGCAGTCTCTCCCTGGAACAACTTGGGATTAAGGGTCTTGCTCAGGGACCCAGTGGTGGTGCTGAAGGTAGGATTCGAACCTGTGACCTCTTGGTCCAGAGGCAAGTATCCTATCCACTGAGCTACCTCCACCCCCATGTAAATGTATATAGATCCCACAAAATCATCTGTAACCCTGATTAAATGTCACACAAATCCCACAGCTTGCAAAAAAAGAGTCACAGCACAAAGAAAGGAGACTTGCACGCCAGACACTTCAGACTCCACTCAGAAATATATCCCAAAGACCCAAGACTCATTTCAGACTCACACCCCAGCGACTCAAAACTCAAGAACACACACTAGACTTGACCTAGACTGTCACTCAGAAACTTGAGAGTCGAGACCTTCCCCCAGCTCTCACGAATCAGCCTCTGATAAATAGTATATTCAAATTCACAATGTCACTATCGGTGGTCTTCTGACTTTATTTAGTATACTATATATATATTCTGAGGTGCAGTTGCTATTGAAAATCCCTGCTAACCTTGTAATTGTAACTGGAGGAATGCACTGGAATGGCAAGTGCATGTGTGCAGGTGTGAAAGGGAGAAGTGCACTGACACGGCTAAAACTGGACTTGATCTGCTACAACAAATGGACTGTATTAAGAGTAAGACTTAAATAAATGTAATGAATGTAAATGTAAGACTTAAAGGACATGAGACCAAGGGGTCAAAAACTGGAACGTCTGCTCTGAAACTGGATACCTGTTAATTCCACCTTCTTCAAAGGCCAGTTTCGAATCACTCTTGGCTAAATACTTTAGGGTGGCATACAACCCTGAGCCTACCTACGTGTTTAAAACCCCCAGCATTACCACCACTATATGTGTACCAGAAGCACAGGTACATACATTACCATGTCACATCACCATATCAGGTTCACTTCGCAACTGATATCTGGTAGGTAGCAGTTCTGTGCTCAGAAACTGGCCAGTGATGTATATGTTTTCTCACTGAGTGCATGACAACTGATGGTCTATATTGTGCTCCACTATACTGTACTGGACTATATTGTACTCCACACCTTTAACTATCCTAAACTCACTGCACCGGCACTTTCCAAAAACACCTGCATTAAAACTTGGTGCGAAATGCCTGCCTTTTTTTGTACTTTGCAATTTTGCACTTTGATGTTGCAATATAATGTTGCAGCAGGTTTTTTGTACACTAGTTGCTTTGTATACTATTTGCTTTAGAGAACACAATTTCAACCCTCTGTGTACTTGCGTATGTGGCTGGACTGACAATAAACTTGAATCTTGAATCTATAGCAGGCACAGTTGAAATTAGTGAATGTGTGCAGTGAGAGTTTCTAATTAAGCTGAAAATAAGTGTACATTCGTTTACATTTGGATGCATGATGATGAGGTGTACACAGTGCTAGTCTGCTAATGGACAGTTAACCTTTAGACCACTGTTCAAAGCTACAGATGTGCCTGGGGCAATGCTTTGGGTGGGGAGAGAAGCTGGCGTGTAGCTTATAGGACTCCCTCACTGTCACTCCGTAGCCTCAGTGTTAATTATGCTAGCCTATTATTGTTAGCGCCGGCTGAAAGAGAGAGAGTCAACCTCCCTCTCATTATGTATTCTTATCTCCTTTCTGTTGAACATTTGCCAGATGGCACCTCCATATCAAAAGATAATAATGATGTAGTAAGGAAATTAAGGTGTTATTAAAGCCTATTTTAGATGGATAGAAAAGGGGGAAATCAAAATACATGGGAGCATTAGTCGATCCTTGATTATCCCATCTGTGTGTGTGTACATGTGCATATGCGTGTGTGTGTTTGTGTGTGCGTATGTGTGAATCCCATGGTTTTGGATAAAGAAATTAAGCTGAGTTTCTCGTGTGCTAGCCCAAGCTAGAACTGCTTATAGAGGCTAAGCTTAGGTGGGTGCAGTCCAGCTCTGATGATTATTTCCAGCGGGTGGCTCATGCCTCGTAATCAATATCCATCCAGCAGCCTTTGGCAAATCCTGCTTTTGAATAGCTTACATGCCAGCAGGCTTTTTAGGGCCCTTTTTTAGATGCCGCTATTTAGAGTGACCAAACTGTTGCATTAGTGACAAGCTTTGACTCTGATTTCAGATCAATATATCGCTACCATGGGGAGCGCAATTGCTTCAGTCCAGTCGATTTTAGGTCATGGGCTGAAAATTGCTTTATGGAATGAAAACCAGCCATTGTTTGTTTGTAAAGGATGTCCCAGTCGCTGGACTGTAGTACAGCTGCTTTATTGAATGAATCAAAATGGAATTGATCCCAGTTCTCAGTTGGTTATATCTGGACTGGCATTGTGTCTCCAAAACTGTCTGGGGTGTGTGTATTCACGTTTTGCATGAGAGAATGAGTAATTAGTGATTGTACATGGAATAAAAAAAATCTTTTTGTATTTTTGAAAGTGTAAGTAAAATCTTGTGCTGTATAAAACTGGAATACATGCTTTTTTTATATAAGAACGTAACAACGTAGGCTCATGTCCAGTTGCCTCTGTACTGGCAGAATTATAAGAGACTATTCCCACTTTTTAATCACAACAGTAGGCTGGGAAAAAAAATAAAATTAAGAAATGGGTATCTCCGCATCAAACTGGCATTTCAAAGTTTTCTTTTGCAAAAGCTGGCACCTTCCAAAGTACATTGGTAAATAAATAGTTGGAATATATGCTAAAGATTGGATGAATAGGAACAAATATTGTAAGTTTGCTTATGTTCTATGTTTGTTGTTTTTAGGAATTCTTATTTTTATTATGTAGCCTCTAAATGTCTCTAAAAAGGTTTTGAGGCCCAATGAGTTTTCAAGAGTTAAGCAAAAGATAAGCAAAACAAGTTACTGATTGTCAGAAGAATTGATAGATTACTTTATTACAAAAAAAAAAAAACCAGAACTACCCGTGGATGTCCTCAGCCAATAAAGTGATACGGATGCTGAGTCTAATACCTGGTACCTCTCCATATTAAATTTCCTTAGAATGGAAACCTCCAAAACCCCCTGTGCTGGCACTGACAGCTTGACGTTTTAGGTTCTCTCACCAACAAAGGGGAGAAGAGTGTGTTAATGAAAAAGACTTGAATGTGCTTCATTTTGACATGTCAAATTATTACTGTCAAGCACCTCCAGTCTCAGATTCCTCCGTGCCTTATGAGTGGCCTGCAGCTTTCAACTTTAACAGGCCTACAAATGGACATGATTGGCAGGCTGCACCCAACAAATTTCACCGCTCAAAAATTTCCACCATAAACTTAATTGGCCATGACTAACTGTGGATTTTGTTACAGTTTTAGCAGCATCCACTGTTTTGTCATCTGTTATAAACATGTTGCAAATCTGTGAAAAAGTAACGGCACTTTGGCGAGTGGGAAAGGAAACGGGTTATTTTTCAAATGCAACTTGTTTAAGAAGAAGAAAGGGGGAAAAAAAAAATATCAAACTAAACTAATCAGAGCTATTTGAATAGCAGCTGATTGGAATGCAGTCTTTTCCTCGTCTTTAAGTAACACACTGAATTAGCCGGGCCTATGGCCCTGAGCGCTCTCACAGTCTTTATTTAAATGAGGCAGGCCAGGCTTGTCAAACATAGATTAGACTCTGTTGTCCAATAACATGTTCACTACAAAAAAAGAAGAAGAAACTGCTCAACAACATGTTTCTGCATAAAATGCTGACCCTGGAGGGTGATACAAAGCAGGTTCAGGGAGGATTGTGTGCATGTGTGTGTTTGGAGATGAAGCACTGAAGGGAAAAGGTGCTCATATGCTAAGGTGGCAAATCCTTAATAATGTTAATGTTTAAAAACCTTTGCTAAATTTTGGGGAATAACTGTTTTGTCCATTACTTTTTGTGGTTAATACATAGATGTATTTCCATTCTTTCTTATTTCATTTCGAATCAAACTCATGGTACAGACACTTCTTTGCTTCTTTCCTTCTTTTTTAAATGGTTTTTTAAAAGTTGATTTTCTTGTTACAATGGCACCTGCGGGATATATTAGGAAAAATGAGCAAGCAGAAAGATCTGAGCGACTTTAACAAGGGCCAGATTGTGATGGCTAGATGAATGGCTTCTAAATGTCTTGTGGGGTTTTCCTGGTATGCAGTGGTTAGTACCTACCAAAATCCAAGGAAAACAACTTTTGAACCAGCGACAGGGTCATGAGTGCCCAAAGCTGGATGTGGGGAGTGAATGCTAGCCTGTCTGGTCTGGACCCAGAGTTCATCTTGATGCCTTTCCACTGCAAAAAGTGTCTACAATGACACATGAGCATTAGACTAAGCTAGACTGTGGGTCAATGGAGGAAGGCGGCCTGGTCTGGTGAGTCACATTTTTTCGCATTATGAGGACAACTGGGTGTGTGTTTGCAGCTTTCCTGGGGTAGAGATGGCTCCAGGATGCACTATAGAGAATGGCCAAGCTGACACAGTTCTGCTGGGAAAACCTGGATCCTGGCATTTATGTGATGTTACTTTGACAGGTCCCACCAACTTACAAGGGCAGAGTTGTGGGCCACACCCATCACCGCATCACAGTCGGCACTATTTTTTAATCCCATGCGGAACCTTTCCTGCACTGCAACGTTTCTACCCTTATACTTTTGCTGTGCACACACAGCCTGTCTTCAAGTTATCGCTGCGTTCTGTAGCAAGCTTCTTTATCACTTTATCTGCCGAAACAAGGAAAAAAGTTAGATAAACCATGTATTTTTTCATATTTTCCATCAATACCCTCATTCCAAATCTTGTTGTGGTGTGTGGTTTAAACCTGACCTGTACTTTCTAAATAAACCTGTACTGGGACCAACAATCGGGCCTTTTAAGGGCATTTTAAGCTGAGACCGGCCCACTAGGCTGTCGTTCCAAGGGGCAAGGTGTGGTGCTGCTGGGATTCTTTCATTGGGGTGGCTCGAATGGATCCGTGATCATGTGCCACCCCAAACATGATCACCATTCAGGCCACCCCAATGCAAGATCTACCACTAACTCCTAACTCTACCACTGCCTACTTAAACATTGTGGACTAAGTTTACTCCTCCTTGGCACAGCCTAAAAGCAATGGTTCCTTTCAGCATTACAATGCCCGTCTACACTGCAAGGCTTGTTCAGGAATAGTTCAAGGGATATTACAAAGGTGTTGAATTGGCCTTCAGGGTCTGCAATGGGATCTGCGGCTAATGTCTTAGTGTCAGATACCACAACACACCTTCAGAGGTCAGAGCTGGTTTTTTTGCCAGAATTAGTTGGATCTACACAATATTACACAGGTATTCTTAATGTTTATAAATATTATGTTATTTATTATATATATATATAATAGTGGGGTGGAGGTAGCTCAGTGGGTAGGATACTTGCCTCCAGACCAAGAGGTCAGCACCACCACTGGGTCCCTGAGCAAGACCCTTAACCCCAAGTTGCTCCAGGGAGACTGTCCCCTGTAGGTAGGGAATGGAAGTCGCTTTGGATAAAAGCGTCTGATAAATGCCGTAAATGTAAATAATAAAGCTCACAGATTATTTACAATATCCTACTCCTGCTGTCTTCATTTGTACCAACAGTGCCTCAGTTCTGCTGTTTTAGCAATGAATAAAATGAATTTAAAATGTCTTTAAATGCAGCCCTAATCTAATGTCTTGGTGTTTGAGAGTGGTTTTATTGATTTCAGCTTAAGGCAGCAAGCATTTGAAATCCTTCATTTTCCACTTTTCCTCACATTCTTTATTTCCGCCAAACTCTAATATGTTGTCTCCTCCGTAGAAAGGGTAAAGAATTTAATTTAGGATCAAAGCCCAGTTTATCTGAAAGTCTTTTTTTTTTTTTAGATTTGAAACTGCCACGGAATTCCTCTTTCTGCCACACAGTGAAGTAATTTAAATAATTCGTATCTGTCAAGCAATTTGTATCTGTCATCAGATTTGAGTGCCCACTATTTTGGGCTAAGCTGTGTTGCGAAAATGGAATTGTGAGGATAGAATCACACGTGCATCTGAAGTTCCCTTATTTACTGTCATGTTTCCTGAAAATCTTGAAAACGGATCTATGACCTACCAAAAATGCAAATGTGTTGGTTTTTGTAAAAAGCTAAGAAGGATTTATTTGACCAGCGCTTACACTGAAATTTGAAAATGTAGTGAATTTGATTGTTTAATATTCACGTTTGTTATCTTTCCTCTCACCTGGGTTGTATTTTAAATAGGCAGATAATGTCTGTGATTTATTTTCAGTGTGAGTGCCTTTAAGGATATCAGAGGTTTGGAGGAGAGATAAATATGGCCCCTGCAATTGGTACATGCTGGCCACAAATGGACCTGTCTGAATCTCAAATGTGCAATGATTAATCTGTTTGGCTAAAGAGATGTAGATGTGGCACATGTAGATGTGGATAAAGAGAGAGAGAGATAGAGAGAGAGAGAGAGAGAGAGAGAGAGAGAGAGAGGGGTGTTACCTGCATATTCCTTTTTGGCCTGTGTGGTGTGATTCGGAAAGGTTTGGATGAGATAAGCAGAAGTGTTGGATGAAGAATAGGAAAATGCAGTCGGGTGGCTGCCGGATCCGACTGTTTCAATAGCATCTATGTGTAACACAGTTATGCATGCATTGACTAGAAAGCTGTTCTCTTAAGGTTAATATATAATATCATTCTTTTTTATTTAGTTATTAATATTGGGATCCTATTAAGTAAGATACATTCATTCCTTCATAGCAACTGTTACTTTACAAGCTATGCAGGATGTTAACAATAATTTTCTTCCACCTACTGAAACCCAGTTGTTTAGAAGTTTAGGTTAGTCACAGACTGGTGAGTTTCACTCAAAGATGTTATGTTACGAAGCTGGACTGGCTAATCCAAATGAGTCAGGTTTGTAACAACAGCAAGTTTACAGTTTACCATTATTCTAACATGGTTACAAGAAGAAAGCTTGATCCAAGCTATTGAACCCACATGCACACCAAACCAATGACTTTTCATGTCATAGATTATATACAAAGTAACCCAAGATGGCAAGTGCCATTTCAAGTCATTGGGAGAAAAGTGATACAGCTCCTGTCTGGTAAGTCTGATCCGTGGAAGCCCCACCTCCCAACTTGCTGGATTCAAAGGATCTGCTGATAACAGCACAGCTTCAGAGGTCTTGCGGAGTCTTGCGGAGTCTTGCGGAGTCTTGCGGAGTCTTGCGGAGTCTTGCGGAGTCTTGCTGAGTCTTGCTGAGTCTTGTGGATGGCTCGATAGATTGCTGTGTTTGTGTGGCATTAGGCAGATGGTTGTAATGTTATAGCTTATCAGGAAATGTCTGTCTTTTCCACATGAATAAATTATATTCCATCAGCACCATTATTGCTTAAAGTGAATCACTTTCATTAACTCAAATCTTTCTAGTTGTGTTAATGTATATTTTATTCATGAGAAAATGATACACATTAGGATCAAGTGCATTTAATGCATCCTTTTTTTCAGTTTGTAACTGGTGCACTTTATCACTCTACTTCTCCACTGATGACTGTGATTAAAATTACTAAGCTGTATGTGTGGATGCTAATTCTTCACACTCGCAGCTCTTTGGCATTAGCTTTGACAGCTGCACCTCTGGCCAGGGTCAGCGGCCTGCACTCCTGCACCAAACTCCCTCACACAATTAGCTCTTATCAAATACAGACTTTAATTGATTTAATTATCCTCTCTTGCCTGAGAGGATATCTGTTGTGCACTGAGATAAAGGCACCTGTTCTCTCTTGCAGCAATCATTTACAACCATGTCCTAAAGGAGAAACGCACCAAGTTTCCTTGATACAAATGTGTACATACAGTAATTTTCACATGAATCAAATGTACCGATCAGCCCACATTAAAACTGCTGGCAGGTGAGGTGGGTAAAATTGATTATCTCATTACAATGACACCTGTCAAGAGGTGAGATATATTAGACAGCAAGTGAACAGTCCGTTGATGTGTTGAAAGCAGGAAACATGGTTAAGTGTAAGGATCTTAACGACTATCAACAAACTAAACAATTAGATGACTAGATTGGAGTATCTTCAAAATGGGACATATTTGCTGTTCCATACAATGCAGTTTGCATCAAATGTAGTCCAAGGAAGGACGTTTAATGAATTGGCGACAGAGTCATGGGTCATGTCTGGTCCGATCCCTCAGAAAAGCTACTGTTGCAAAAATGTTGCTGAAAAGATTAATGCTGGCTATGATACAGAACACAATGTGCATCATATCTTGCTGTTTATGGGGCTGTGTTGTTGCAGACCAGTCAGAGTGCCCATGTTAACACCCATATATTACCATATGAGCATCAGAATTGGACAGTCCAGCAATGGAAGAAGGTGACTGCGTCTAAAGAATCACGTTTTAACCATATCCTCATATCTTCTCCTTTTTATTGCTCACATCATAAATGGCTCAATGGAAACATACCATGTTCCAGTAGCCTTGAAATCAACCAATTCCCAAAAAAGACCACACCAGTCATCTCCTTTACTATCCATATTTCTGGAAACAGAACTTTTAGCTGTCACTGAAGAGATTCACGCGGCCAAAACAGCTAAATTGTCTGTTAACCCTCAGATCCTCCTGGTTTCACTCACCAATCTTGGAATCACATTGGAATGGATTGTGTCCTGCCTTGAGGGTCGCACTTAGCAAGTGTCAATGGAAGGATCTATGTCTGCCCGACAAAGTCTTACACTGGTGTTCCCCAAGGCTCAGCACTTGGCCCCCTTCTCTTTTCTCTTTACACTCACTTTCCTGGTGAGATTATATTTTCACATGGTTCCTCCTACCAGTGTTATGCTGACAACACTCAACTCATCCTCTTTTTCACTCCTGGTGGCTCTAAGATCTCAGTCCTGATCTGAGTCCTCCTGGATGAAACTCAATATCAGCAAAACAGAGCTCCTGTACATCTCAGGGGATGCATCTCCACACCCTGACCTGGTCATCACTTTTAGAAATGCTGTCATCACTCTCACATCAAAAGCATGACAGCTATGTGTTGTCTTAGGTGAAGAGCTCTCATTTTCATCTCACATTAACAATCCCTCCAAAACTTGCAGGTACCCTTTTTATGTTATTAGGACAATTTATCCTTTCCTGATACTAGTTCAGTCACTTGCCATCTCAAGACTGGACTACTGTAACTCATTCCTGGCTAGCCTTCTTCTGAAGAACTGAAGAACCTCCACAGTTGATTCATAATACAGTAGCACAATTTTTCACAATTCTTCAATTCACCAAAATTCTCACACACAACTCGACTACAGTGGACCCTTCACTGGTTTCTTATGACTGCTCACATTAGATTTAAAACTCTGATCCAGCTCAGTCTTACTGATCCACATTCATCAAACCACAGGTCACAGCTCACCCTCTTAGGGCATCAAGCACTTGACCATCTTCTTCTCAAAGGTTGAAGACATACAACAAGACTTTTCACAGCTTTAATACTGAAGAGGTGGAACAAACTTTCCCTGACCGTCAGAACTGCTGAGACCCTTGTTGTCTTCAAAGAAAGACTGGAGACTCACCTCTTCACTTAGCTATTAGGAGAACAACTACATGTTCATGTTCTAAACTTAACTAACACAAACTTTAGAACTACTTTTTAAAAAACATTTACTGTTATGGCTGATCAGTGTATATTACACATGCATTTGTGTGTGTTTTACACCCTTAGTTATATAATTTACTTACCCTAGAGCAGTAAATTTGGCATTAAGGTGACCATCCAAATGCCAGTAGTAGCCTAAAAGGGTATTCTCTGTTATGATTGAGCTCAATCCAGTAATACTGGGTTGAGTTGGAGTGGTGTTTGTAAATGTGGAATTGATCATCCAAAATCAGTATCTGAACTCACTAGTGCTGTGGTTGAATGCAATCAAATCCTCATAGCATTGTCCCAACATCTAGTATAACGCCTTCACAGAAGCAAGAGATAACTCCATATTAATACCATTCATTTTAGAAGAAGCACTGCATAACAAGGCATCTATGAACTTTTGGACATGTTTATGTATTTTAAGTGTTTGGTACAGCAACGCTGAAAGGCTTAATAGGCTTAGGCTGTTATATATTTTATTAATATGGAAATTATGCACGTGTGCATTCAGTGTATTAAGTTATTTTCTCAATTTATCTCCCGTTTCTACAGTTTAAAAATGCCTACATTAAATTGGCACAGCAACACACCCAAATAGTTTTATTGTTTTGTTCATCAATCACAGTAAGAGAAGTGGATTAAGGCTAATAAACGCGGTGATGATAGGTGGGACGCGGCGCTGAAACCGACGCTCTCCCTCCTGAGCTGTGAGCGAGAAAGGGTCCATCTGGATCTGATCTGGATAAAGGCCGCAGGACTTGCCGTAATCGCTGGAGTAGCGCAGGTAAACTATCGCAGATGTGAGATAATTGCAAAGACCAGGCTTTCAAAACAACATACTTTTTTGCAGGGAAGTCGCAAAACCCAGACAGCCTCCGCATCGGAAAGGCTTTCTATGGGAGAAACTTGCTTAAAAACTTTCAACAAAGACTCTCTTTGTGGCCGGCTCTCTTAACTATTTTCAGGGAGTTTAAGGTGTTTAAATAAAGGTGGACACACGGAGGTCATAATCAGTGGTTGCATCTATATTTAGCAACTTGAGAGATAAACAAATGTGATTGATGTGGTTAATTACATTAGAGGAGAAAGGTCAACCACTTGAACTCTTATTATTCAGCTTATTAGACTTGAGACTTATTATTAAGAAACTGTTTAAATTATTTGTCAAAAACTATGGAACTAATATCAGTAATGTAGCTGCTGTATGGGAGGAAAAAGAGAATGGGTCCTCATGCGGATTTAAAAGGTTATTTTACTGTCCATATTTATCCTTTATAATGCTTTCCCTCTTTTAGTATGGTTTCATTTGGATGTTTTTCTTTGGCATCGTACATAAGGCCAGTGACATGTTGGAAGCACCTGTGCTGATGCATGTTAGTCTGGAATGCTGCTGGGTAGTCCGTGTTTGATAAACAGTTACTCCATGCTCACCTCAGGTTTACCAAGACCTGCCTTTGCAACAGGATGATGAAAACCTATCATGTTAGTGTGTAACATCCAGGGAGGAGCATTTTCAGGGTCGTCCTCTGTCTTGTCTTTGTAAAAAATGCACAACATCATATGTGATGGTCACTATTAATCTGACCTTGTCCTCTCTTTGTCTGGTCCACATTTCTGTCAGGCAAATAACTAATGGAAGCTCATAGCCACTAATAAGCATGAATGCATTTGTATAATGCTACTCAATTTCTGTTCATATTTACTTTTGATTGGACTTTTTGAATTAATCATTTTAAGTAAGTTGTGGTCTAGCTAAGCTGGGTGTGTTCTCACTCTTATATATACACACACACACACACACACACACACACACACACACACACACACACACACACACACACACACACACACAC
>JBBJLR010000111.1:8228094-8240432 GCA_037577145.1 Brachypetersius gabonensis
ATATCTCCTCACAAAGATCGGGTTTAACATTTGTATTTTGGGTCAACATCATCGAAGTTGTTGAGAGTGAAGTGTGTGGTGTTGTGTGATTGCTGTTTGGTATAATGTCATTGTCAAAATAATATAAAATAGCTAAAACTCAGTGGACGTCTCCAGTCTGCGCTCTGCTGCTGGCAGCAAGACTGAATCAAGTTGGTCAATGAGTTCTTTGGCTCTAGTGATATGTCTTCAGTCTGATTTAATGTATTTTTCTAAGTGTCTAAATGCCTGTAGTAAAATGTTGTCGTTGAATACTGGGTGCATCTGCTTGAAAGCTATGGATTGTTGAAGATATCAACAAAAAACTGACAAAAACTTTAAATGCGATTTTCTCGGTTTTTCAGCTGGAAAATGGTGTTGCGAGACCATAATTCAACTTGACAACCGTTTAAGCTACAGCTTTGACCAAGATATCATTTTAAAGTGTATTTTCTCGTCTTTTTAATGATCCCAAAACCCCAATTTTGAATTTTGGGTCACAGTGACTCATTTTGCCAGATCAGGTCACATATTCATTCTAATATTTTCTACATTAACATTTAAAAAAAAAACTGTGATCACATGTTGGCTGTAATTGAGATATTTGGTTCTTGACCCCTCCTATTTATACATGAACAGTGATTAATACTCGCAGTGAAATTGCTTGTTTAATAATGTATTTAAAACAGTTTTGTATAATTTTATTGCAATTTTACAGTATAATATGGTCTTAAAACTTAATTCATGATTCTGTATTCTGGCCATATGCCATTTAAATTATATTGTTTTCTCCTACTGGTTCAATGGAATGTGACATAGCATCGCTCTAGAATCATTGATATCTGCAAGCTGTTTTAATATTATTTAAAACATTTATTTTATCCTTTATAGACTAACTTCTCCTGCAGGTAATGGGAGAGCCACTGATGTACGTCGCTCTGGATAAGAGCGTCAGCCAAATGCCGTAAACGTAAATGTAAATGTAAATGTAAATGTAAGCTTGGTCAGTTTGTAGAGGCCATTCCTGTCTTACAGAAGGCCAGGCAGTTCTACTGTTCTGCAGCCAAACTGTAATGTCCTTTATGTTTACCATTTAAAGCTTTACACGTCAGCATCGTTGTTTGTGAATTGTTTCCGTCACTGTGGGAACAGATGGTTTCAGGGTGTTCTGTTGTTCTACTGTATATTGAGTAAGGCTTTAGTTGGTCGGACCACCTCTTGTTACTCAGCAACAGTGGTTACAAATTGTGTGCTTAAAGTCCCTTATAGAAATGGTGAAATAGTTCCACACTGCGAACATTTTCCCTGTTTATCTTCTGTGGCTCAGTCTGTTTGAGTGTATTTGGACTGTTTGGTGCAGTAGAGGGAAAATAACAGGGGCTGTTCCTATCACTGTTTAGTTTTTTCTCACTTGAAAGTTTCAGATTTTGACACTTTTAGCCTTTAAGCCCTTTCCCTTTTGGCCAAAATCACAAAAAGGCCATTATGGATCATTTTCTGACAACCAGATCCCTTGAATCCCTGATGAAGACATCGACACTACCAAAGTAACAAATAAAGCAAAGTGAAAGTGACCTTTCTGTCATACACGAGTACACAGTGTGAACAGCACGGACTTCTTCCTCTGTGTTTAACCCATTCACAGAGTGAAGCAGTGGGCAGCCAGGAACACAGCGCCTGGGAAGCAGAGTGTGGGGACGGTACCTTGCTCAGGGATTGTACATTGAGTAAGGCTTTAGTTGGTCGCACCACCTCTTGTTACTCAGCAACAGTGGTTACAAATTGTGGAGTATAGAATACTAATTGTAACTGATGTATACTTTTCAGTAATACAAATTATTTTGCCCATGATTATCAGACTTTTTACCATGTCCTGGTTTCTAGTATCTATTTTTTTTATATTATATCTATTTTTTCTGCAATCTAAGTAAGTAAGCCCAATTTTCCACTTTTCAAGCCACTTTTATTATTTTGTTTGACTATTCCTGTTGTCTACTAAACCCATAATTTAAGAGAACTGATCCAGCTTCTGACTTACTTTCTTTCTCTCCAAGTCGCCACACAGTTGTGTATTTTCACACAGTTGTGTGTTTTCACCCTGGCTTTGTGGGGAAGCTCGTTGTTACTGATACTGTATTTAGACTAAACACACGCCCTTTCAGTGCTCCACACAAATTCTTATATTGGTAACGAAGTGAAGTAATCTTTGAATCATTTCAATTAAACTATAAGTAGGGCATTTTCTCTCTCTCTTTCTCTCTCTTTCTCTCTCTTTCTCTCCTCTCTCTCTCTCTCTCTCTCTTGTTTTTTGACTCTTTTTCAATATAAGTAATTGGAATAATGCTCCGGGTGCCTTGAATCATTAGCAAATGCGCAGACCTGCTTTTATTAGCCTCCGACTTGTAAATAATGCATTACATTCCTGGCGTAAACATGATCAACTCTGCGCCATATTCATAATGGAAAGAAGCATTGTTTGACTTCCCCTAACTGATGCCGCTCAGCAAATTCAATGTGAAAAGCGATACAAAAACATCGCCCTGGGCATCTTTCCGTACAAACTGAGGAAATTAAAAATTTGTGTCATGTACAGTAATCTTTTTTTCTCCACACTGTTCTCGACTCCTTTCATTGTTTAAGACGGGGGGTGGGGGGAGGTTAGGAAAAAAAATCAGGACTGTTTGTAATCAGGGCAAAATGCTCATAAGTTTTCCTACTAAGGAGTTTTTGGGGGTAAAGAATGTGCCTTGTGAAGCTGTAATTAATATTGCGGCTGCGCTGGTAATGTGCTGTTGTTCCAGCCCTCATCATCCTCTCATTAATGAGCTGTAATTTTATGGCAGGAAATTGGTTTATGCTTAAACAACATGTTAAATAGCGGGCTGTGGTGCAGGTATACAGCTCAGTGCCGTGGTCAAGCAGGGCTTGTAAAGCGCCAGAGCTGAGTATGAGTCTCGCTGGAGGGGCCAGATGATCTTCATGTGAGTCAGACTGGATACACACCCTTAAAAATGAAGGTACACAAATAGCTCCTAGCTTGGATGAACAGTTCTATGGCATTTCCTCAGTGTAGAAGTGTGGAATTAAAATAAATTAAATGGAAATCACTTATAGCAAACTTCTATAGGGAACAAGAACTGCTTCTTTAATGGCATTACTATGAAGAACTTCAGGTACTTTTATGTTTAAAAATGCTACCAATCAAACAAGTTTGGTATCTCTTGTATTTAAATTAAAGGCAATGTGAATTTTATATACATAACCTAAAAACCAGAAGATCTTAAGAAGCTTCATTCAATATTTGTACTGTTTTGGAGCCAACAAAAGTTTTTGTTTACAGTAATTAAAAGGGATATGCTTTGAAATGTGAAGTATATGGTATTCTTGACATTAATTGTATTATGGCCTGATACTGTACTTCTGTCTCAGTCATCTACACGGTTCTGTTCATCTTTCTAGACCCAGAATAGAACTTCCTACAAATTCTATGTGTGGCATTCCACAGTTCTAAAATCAGAATAAGTTGGAACAAAATTGGATTTATATTAAACAGGTCAACAGGTCAAAATCATCAGAGATACGTTTATGTGGGTTCTGTAGTGTTTTTCATGCTGATTTCCAATCTGTGTTTAGTTTTTCCTGCAGGTACAGTGTTCTATATTGCATGATAGTTGGTATAATGATCATATAATAATCATATGCTGAGCGTTTTTGAAGAAACAGTGGTGGCTGACTGACACTGATCATTACATCTATGCCACAGTGTGCGCCTGTCTGTTTCAACTTGATTGGTGTCTAGTCTATTGCGAATTACTCATAATTCAAAAAGTGAAAAAAACTGAAAGCAGATCTGAAATCAGCATGAAAAATGCTGAAAAGTGCTGGTTTAGAAAAGTCTGTTGTGGTTTCTGATGATTAAAATTTTTTTGTTGTTGTTGACGTTGATTCTAATCTTTACTGTAGTCTCAAACTGTGTGATGTTTCTCATGCAGGTAATGGGTGAAGTGGAGAAAAACAGCCGCAAAATCGTTGCTTGTTCAGTTTATAGGAAGCTGCTTTTAGTGACAACCCACCCGACAGAATGCCTGAGTCAATTCCGCCGTTACGCGTCAGAACTGTAGCGTCATTAGCGAGGCCTCCTGAGTCCTCAGCGACTGCAGAAAGTGATCCTAGTTTAAAACTACAGATAAAAAAAGACAGAAAAGAAAGCGGGAAAGCGGTGAGGAACTTTGGCCACTGAAAAACAGCAGAACACATCAGAACAGCACTCAGACTGATAGATTCTGTAGCCCTGACAAGCAAATACTAGCATTAGCACTAACTTGTTTGGGGGCCCAGAGTAAGACTTTGAGCCAGGTGCAACCTTCACACCCTTTACCCACTCCAGCACGGACAGAGCCTGATGAAATGCTGCTTTCATATTTTTTATTTTTGTTTAATTCATTCATTTATTTGGTTAGGGTGGTACTTGTGAGCTTGTTATTACTTGAGATGTTAATCTGCTGTTCATGCTGCCATCATTCTCACATTAATAAAGCAGAATTTAACAGCAGGAGGCTGGATCTGATGTTCAAATAACATTAAATACACTCGACAGCCTCTAAACCCTCCTACCTTGTAGCTTCAATAAGGTTAGTAGCCCATCTGCTTGTGTTGCATTGTTTGTGTTGATCATCCTCTTGTCCTAAATAAGTGAAATGAAAGTGGAGTTGTTTCAATGTATGTGAACGGTAGAACAGCCTGGCAGTGACTGTGTAGAAGTCCAGGAACTTGATTGTGCCTGATCTTTTCAATGCCACACACACAATACCAGTGGTCCTCAAATGTGAATGGACCTATAATGAATGGGGTAGAGGGGTCCTTAAAAATTGTGCTGCAACAGATGTTCTACAGTCTGTAGCTGTACACATGTATGGTGGAGCTCAAGTGGCAAGTGACATCATATTGTAAAAAAAGGGAAAATAACTGACTATTTACTCCATAGTTATTACCATTTAGATATTTCAACAATCATCTATCACTGCAGGGCACTGCAGATAAGCCAAGTGACTGAAACAGAGAAACCAGAAATATCTGAGATTCAATAGTCTGGATTTTGGCGGTCTGAGTAAAAATCACGGTTTCACGATTATCACGGTTATTTTATGTGAATTGATTACACAACTGTATTAACATATAAAAATCACACAAACACACTCTATAAAGGTTTTGAACATCAGAAGCTATATATTGCTGCTTTTTAAAATGAATTTGTAAAATAAAGTTAGTCTCTAACCATCTGTAAGGCTGTTAAAACATGTAAGCTGCTCAGACAGAGGTTAATGCTGCCTTTTGAATGCACAAAAGTTAAAGTTAAAAAAAGCTGAGATATTTGAAGCTGTATTTTAACACACACCGAAAAAAGAGAATTTGTAATTAAATTTAAGTAAACTTGCTCTGTAAACAAATCCAGCTCCTTTGATGAACTGCACATTTTTTATATTTTCAGTTTGTGTTTTTAGCAAGAGAAATGAACTCAGACCTACCTGATGACTGGAACATAAATTGCATTGTTTAACTTAAAAATGCAGTTAAAATAGCTGCTTTTTATAGAGGCAAACGAGGGGTCGCTGGAAAGGTGCCACCAAGCCCTATCTAACTGTGAAGTTTCACAGAGATTGCTGGTTGCCCCGCCTAGAAACCCTAGGATCAACTATGATTGAATATTCATGTGATCCGTCCATGTGGTCCAACAAACGCCATATGGACAAAAGTATGGGGACATACCTCTTAATTACACAGGTCAACAAAAAAAATTGTAATCATCAGAAACTACAATACACTTTTCTAAACCAGTTCAATTTTTTTTCAGTCACGTCAACTTTTTGAATTATGAGTTATATTAGATTTGTAATAGACTTGCATGCATTTTTTATTAAACTGAAGGCACCAATCAAGTAACTGTTTAAATATTTTCAGTGCGAAGTCAGACAGACACACTGTGGCATAGAGATAATGATCAGTGTCAGTCTTCTACCACTGTTTCTTCAAAAACGCTTAGCATATGATTATTATAAGCTAATTATACCAACTGTCCAACTAATATAGAACTAGCTTCATCACAAAAACTGTATGTGTGGGGAAAAATAAACACAGATTTGAAATCAGCATGAAAAGCACTATAAAGCCCACATAAAACCCACATAAACTTGTTGACATGTTGGCCGGTGTTATTGAATTTAGGTGGTTCCTTACTTCCAATGAACGCTTCGGCATACATAGACATTTTGGACAAAGTCATGTTTCCAAAGTTTGGACACAGTTTGGGGAAGAACCTTTTCTATTTAACCTTGACTGTGCCTCAGTGCACAAAGTACGCTCCGTTAAGACATGAGTGAGTTGAGTTAATTGTGGAAGGACTTGACTGGTCCTCACAGAGCCCCGACCTCAACCCCACCCAACACCTTTGGGATGAACGGAGATTGTGAGTCTCGACCAACATCAGTGTCTGACCTCATAAATGCTGTACAGAATGAATGGGCACAAATTCCCACAGAAACACTCCAGACACTTTATTAAAGTCTATATATTTGAATGCAATGTCATTAAAGTCCCTGTTCGTGCCAATACTTTTGTCCATACAAAGTCTGTAGAGTTTGATCCATTACAAAGAACGTACACCACAAGGAGGCATTTCATTAAAATAAATAAAAAAAACAAGTAAGAGTTATTAAATCCCATCTAAGGTGTGGTGTTCTTTCTTCTTCATTTTCTGTGAATGACTGACTGCTGTTTGCTTGGGGAACGTTACTCCATCACTGTGGACTTGTATGCTGCCTCTAAGAGTATTCTTTAGACACTTGCTGATCTCTTCCTGGTTCCTCCTCTGCATGTCTAGTACCCGTGGCTATGTCCATGATGCTTAGCTGAAATGACTTGATTGCTGCAAATATGTCGCAAAGACCCCAAAGTTAATCAGAGGGCAATCAGGGGGCAATTATCAGTGCAGCAGTCAGGCTATGGGACCTGAGGGAGGGTCCAGGTCAGGCCTGGGTCATATATCTGCTGGGCTAATATGGTAATGTTTACAGAGGCTTTTGTTGCCGTGTAACGAACTGTCCCTCTTAAGTGCTGGTTCCCCTCCCCTCTTCCAAATTCCTCAGATATTCATGCTCTTTCAGCCTCTCCTGACCTAAATGTAGCACTAATACAGCCATACTTGTGGCCCTATAAGAAACACAATAATACCAAAGCATAGAAAAAAGGTTATTATCACAATCATATTAATTTAATTCATTTAATATCTTGAAAACACTGATAAAAATCAGATGAGGTTGAAGAAATGCATATTATTAGTAGTAGTAATTGTAGTAGGAGTAGCACCATTGTTATTGTTGTTGAAAACAGCATTATGAATGAATTAATTATCATTATATATGATCATTTATTTTTTATAGCAAAGCAGCAAGAGAACTTTTTAAATGTGATGGTGGTTGATGAGGATCAGTGGGCTAGGAGTGAGGAGTGAGGCGTGAGGGGTGCGTGTGCGCGTTTTGGCCTTTGGTGTTTATGCCGCCCATTGTGTGCCAGTGCCCTGTTGCAGACTACTGTCAGTGTGTGTCTCAGTCACAGTGAAACTCCCCCATATACGCACACACACACCTACACTCACACACACACCCCTTCTCAGC
Organism: Brachypetersius gabonensis; assembly: GCA_037577145.1. Classification (NCBI taxonomy): domain Eukaryota; kingdom Metazoa; phylum Chordata; class Actinopteri; order Characiformes; family Alestidae; genus Brachypetersius; species Brachypetersius gabonensis. The sequence continues at coordinate 8,235,783 of JBBJLR010000111.1, forward strand.
TCAGTATAGTTCTGAGCTTATGACATCTTAACCTTTGGAAAAGCGCTCGCAGACAAGCGTTTAAGAAAACATGAAAACAGCCTCCTCCCCGCATGCCTCCTGACCTTTCCACGTTGTTATTGTGTTCGGCTCCTTTCAGAACACCAGGCTGCCTATTTATTTATCATGGTGGGTTATTAATTGAGGGAAATGCAGTAAAGCTCCAGTGATGGGAGGCTTTTGTCTCCAGGCAGGGGGAGATTAAAAATATGGCCTTGCACGTTCTGACTAAAGTCCTCAAATTAGAGACTGTTTTCTGTAATGACACATTATTACTAGAAAGACAGCCAGGCTGCCAAACTTCCATCATGTGACAGACATTTAAAATGGAATTTCAACACAACAGATATCCTTTAAAATAATGGAAGATAAACTCAACAATTTCCCCAGATTAATTAACGTTAAAACATGTCAAATTTTTACGAAATTCATCTCACATTATGTGCAAATACCTAAATACGAGCAAATAAAATCTTTTTTAGCAGTGTATCTATGTGATTATGAAATGTGTTCTTTCTCCGGCTAATTGAAAGACCATTGATTAAAAAAGATGTCCTTAGGTGTCTTTTACTTTGGGTGCCCCGGTTTATGATGTCTCTGGAAAAGATTCTTTATCTCTCTCGTGGCTCCATGTCACGCAGCAGAGATGTTGTTGTTTGCCTTTAATCTTCTTCTTAGCATCACTAGAGTCTTGTTATCACTGAATAACAAAGGGTGTTTGAAGCTGCTGTCCTGTCTGGAAGCCTGATATAGACTGCTTCAGGGCTAAAGATCACTCTGTTAGAAACCTGGCTCCTAAAGTACACCTACCAGCAATTACACCTACAATACACCGGCCACAGAGAGAGAGAATCACCTCGTTAAGTGTCGAAAGAATTCACCCTTGATAAACCTTACTGGGCTTTTGGCTTTCATTAGATTTGTGTTAGTACTGCTGTTAAAGTCCACACCCTAGGCCCTAGTGACTGGCCTGAGGCCAGTAAACAGGAGGTGTGAACAAGAGTGTATAATCTACATTACTGGGTAATGTATGTTGGGGTCAGTGTAGGGTCTGATGACGTGGACAGTTTTCTTTCTCTCTATGTTATTTGCATTCCGTGCTATTTCACTTATGAATTTGGAACAATCCGACTGATTGAACCCATCTATTCAGTTCCCACATTAACAACAGCTACATAAAATACACACATTTCTTGGTAGTTACCAAGTTATTCATAGTAGCTAGTAATAAATATTCATATTATTTGCTAGAAATAACTTCAATAATAAGTCTACAGTGAAAAGAGTAAATATAAATGTACTTTCATTCCAAAATGCATGTATATTCATTTGTAACAGTTTTGGATAAAACATGTTTTTGACAAGAGTAACACCTGACTTGTGATGTAAAACACCCGTTTATGTAGTTTTTTACTAAAGTCTTCTATGTGTAATGTCCAATCTTAACAATGCATGTTATGAAAAAAGAGAAAATGTCTTTAATGCGCTCAAAGATTTCCATTTGATTTCCCATTTGCTGACACTGTCTGTCTGAAAGGTCAGTGGTAAATCTGCAGATTTTAAAGGGTTATTTTTCCTTTCTCTTGACAATGTTTTTTTCTTTATTAACATAAAACTCAATTATGCTGGAACTGGATTTGAGGCGACAGTGAACCTTGTGCACGCAGCATTTATTTCCCAGCGAAGTCACTGCGGATCTTCAGTGTTGTGACTTGCCTTATGTAAGATGGTTGTTGACTGCTTGTTTTTTCCCCCTCTATATGTGTCAGATTGATTTTGAGGCTGGATGTTTCGTTCACAAAGGCTCGCTCGACCTGTGTATCTTGCACTGTTTGCTTTAACTCAAATACCATTATCAAACGGCGATGGAGACGTGACGTGGTGGATGTACGTGAAAACTGAAAAGCATAGAGCGAGCGAAGTCCGCTGATGAGGGCGGTACAGAAAACTGCCACAGGTCTTTTATTGTGCATAGCCAGCGAGTCACATGATATTTGTCAGGGTCCAGCACCCTTCAAAAGTGCCATCACCCAGCTATCCAACCCCCCACCCACCACCCACCCCACTGTCATGGTGTGTCCAGACCCCCCTCCTTGAACAGCGTTGCACTGCACATTCTCATACGCCCGGAATCGCCTGGAGCCTGGAATCTCTCATTATGCTGCCTGAGATTTATTAAAATAGATTATGGAAATGTTAATTAAGTCATTAATTACATTATTTAAGCAGCATTGACAGATAAGGCGCTGAGCATTATGGAAAGGAGGGAGTAAATGAGGCGGAGGGTAGGGGATGGTGTGGCTTGTGTGCTTGCTTGTGTGTTTGTATGTTGGGATCTTGATGTTTTGTTTTAAATAGTAGAAGTTTGCAAACCTCCATTCCTCAATATTTCCCACATTCACTGTATATCCTACATAGACATTATGACATTCATTGTGATAAATTCTAAAGTAATTCAGACTAGTTGCTGGATAATATGCCTCAGTATTAATAGCGGAAAATGAGAGCTTTATGGTTTTTGGACATAACATTCTACACCCAACCCAGGCCTGAAGGGTTCTGACAAAATACTTGGTTTTGGCTGGTTTGGGGTTAATTACAGCATTGAGCTCAGATTGGGCTCAAGTGTGTTTTTAATGGGTGATATTTGCTGAGTTGATTTTGCACACTCCCATGAATTTTTTTGCTTGTGCTCTCTTGTTTGCCCACTTTCTCTCTGGCGAACATTCTCTCATCTTTCTTTCTCATAATGTTGCATTTGAAGTAGCTCTGGAGTTTAAAACTGTTGCTGTGACTCTTAAATTGCTTAAGGTCACCAATAATTCTCTCAGTCTGTTCAAACCACAACCAGACCTTCAGTAAGAGTGCTATAGACCTTTGCACAGGGTTAACGACAAATTATCATAATTAGAAAATGAACAAAACATCACTACCATCCTACGTCCACAAGCCTGTTCCACATCAGTGAAGATGTGGTTTGAGCAGGTGTAGAGATGATTTGGGGATGTATCTTTATGAAACTAATTCAGGCTATTGAGTGTTTGTTAGCAATCAGCCTGCATATGTAAACTTAAGAAGCAACATTTGGACACTAACGAAGCCTTTTTTAATATTTTGACACAAATCAACCAACAATAATTGTTTATAGAGAATTTTTCGAATACATCACTCCAATTAACCCTTTCTGGCCCTTCAAAAGTCTCGATCAGCCTAGATCAGTGTAGTCTTTGCATTGCCCTCTTCTGACACTAGGAATGCAGGAATCATAAAAAACCTCAGAATGTGAGGCATCAAGCCACATGACCACAGCGCAGTGAAGAAAATGAATGAAGAAAAAGAAGAAACTGTGCAAAACATTCACCTTGAAAGTTTGCTCCACATTTCCTGCAAACAGCACATTGCTAATTTGGCTTGAAATAGAGGGAAAAGTGCCGTCATGGCTGCATGTTCTGTTCCTTGTGTCCGCTCTAGTTTTCATTACTTTCGGATCTTCTGCTGCAGGAGCATTTGGAGAAAGCATTTGGAGTGACATTTGGGAGAAGGCCTCAAACCATATTTCCAAGCTGTTTGGAAAGAAAATACAAGGCGAGCGATCGCTAGAAGGATTACCAGGGAGGCGATACTGTGAACTTCCTTATCTGTTGACAGCTTAGTTACCGTTAAGAACAAGAAATGTGTTTTTCAATTCGGCGAGAATAGAGTCGTGCTTTGTCCCTGTAGACCTGCATTATGGGACTCTGCGATCCCACTTGATAGCTGCAAATAACAGGGTTTCAAAATAACTTCAGAGCACATGCGCTTGATTTGAACTGTGATTCCTGTTATTTATTGGCTGCAAAGTTTACTGAACACTCTTGAGCAGAAATCTGAGAAACAATTAAAGTTCCAATCGTTCTATATTCCCTTTCTGAGGGACAAATATCTGTTTTTCAGCAGAGCTCTGATATCAACAAGGTGTGTTTATGTCCAGCAATTATGGCCTGACATCTGCAGATTGTGTTTAAATGTGCTAAACCATTTGTGAGTCTCCTTGTGGGCCTTACTCATTAAAGGAAGAAAGAAAGAAAGAAAGAAAGAAAGACAGAGCATTCCAGTGTCACGGAAGAAGATTTTTTTTTGAAACCACAAGGTCAAAGACCATCAAAAAGCAGTGAGGCCCCGACCTTGTTGAGCACCGGCCGGTAATACGGTCTCTGTCGGAACATTTCTGCCAGACCTTACTTGATAAAGTAACATTTGATTGCTTCAAGCCAAGGTGGCCATATAATCAAGCACATCCAGTGGAGTGGGGCAGGCCTGGCACACTCATTGTTCAATAAGATGTCATGGTTTTCTCTCCATCTGTGTGAGAAGGAGGTACAAAGTCCCAGAGGAGACGAACACTTTATCAAAGCATTTGGAATGAACTGTAACCTAGGAGTGATCTCTTCCAAATGACACCCCTCAATCTTGACATCCTTCTTTGAGGTTGCTTGGCAACCTGGAGTGGCCTGGCTCTTCAAATAGAGAGGCTCTTGATTGCCAGAGCGAGTGACTGTTGAAATGAATCTACGAGACTCTCTCTGTCTCTCTTTCTCTCTCTCTCTCTCTCTCTCTCTCTCTCTCTCTCTC
>JBBJLR010000111.1:8261311-8273475 GCA_037577145.1 Brachypetersius gabonensis
AACACAGCTCACGTTGGTGTTGGCACCGAAGGTTTGGAGGAAGATCAGATCCTCCCCCCCCCCCCCCCCTTCTCCCACCAGCCCACTCCAAGACTTGAAAGATGTTCCTATTAACACTGGCAACCAGAAACCTGTTTTTCCTCCCCTCCTCAGCTAGTCCAGTCTGACAAATGAAGCCGGCGAAGTCAGTAGATTAAGATAAGAACTTATCTTCTGCTATGAGACAGACTTCTACGTGTTGTATTTTTTTTCTCTCTCTCTCCTCTCCTCCTCATTCCCTCCCTGCAGATGCTGCTACTATAGTAATTAGGAGGGCTGTGTAGTCAAAATGAACTGATAGGGGTTTTAACCCTGTCATGTGCTGACCTTTACTGCCAGTGGGTGGGCAAAGTGCCACTGGAAGACAAATTCTAATACTCATTTACACGTAGAATAAAGGTTGAAGAACCACTGTTGAGAAGCCCCCCCAGCCCTCGCTCTCTATTCCTCTGTCTTTTCAGGTAAATGTGATGAGGCACTCTGTAGGATGAGTGCTTTGAGCCATCCGGTCTTATTAAAGCACAGAATGGATTCTCGGGGTCACTGAACAAGGCTGCCATGGTTCATACGTCTTTGAGAGCATCACTTAGAAATATTCAACAAGGCCTCACCATAGGACAGCCCCCCCACCCTACCCCCCATATTTAAAATGCCCTTTTAAAGTTCAGTACAAGCATGCTGTATTGAACTGTCTTAAAAGGAATAGCTGCAGAAGCAGACAATATCAGCACTGCTCACTTGACCACAGCTACCACAGACACCATGAGGGGTGCCTACACCAAACCTGCACATGAACATGGTGATGTGAGCAGCTAACGCACGCTAAAAAATGCCAGAGATGATTCTGAGTCACAATTTTGACTCCACAAACCAAGAACTGTTTCTTGGTGCCTCTCGAACTTCAAGCCGAGCTAAATATTTGATTGAATGAGCCGGACTTTTCATGCCTCTAATCTATATTTCTTTCTCTTGTTGCATTAATGCGAGAGTTGCTGCCGCTCTCTCGCTGTAGGACGCTCCCTCACACTCGCATTCTTTCTGATTAGCTTTTGTGCTTTTGTGGGTTTGATGCAGAAGGGTTGAACTTTCACAAGCCAAGCATTCTCATCACTGGACATGATGCTAAACACACGCAAAAAAAATCTCGCATTAAAAAAGTGCATTGAATATATTTCAGCTGTGTGTATAATGTATACAATATATATCACGTCAATGCAATTATGTATTTTTTTTTACTTCATTTTGGCTATTTTTCCACTGATGTATAACGCGGTTGTATGCAAAAGCTGAATGCCATGTTTTGTTGATTTTCTAAGTGAAAATTATTACACATCCTCTATGAAGAAAACAAATATGGCAAAGGTTTCCTGCACAGAGTTTAACACATTTGATAAGATACTAAACATAATACAAAACCTTTGCACGGGCCACATTTTAATTCAATATGTTGAGAGCAAAAACTAATTTTTTTTAACGTTTACACTCAACTATATTTCATTCCAATGGAAATGAACATTCTAGAATCAAGTACATTCAGTGTATTTTCTATTACTTGCATGTTCTCTGTCACCTGAAAAGTACCATGTTGATATGGATACGCCGCTAGTCACTCTTTACTTGACATGTGAAAGGGGTGAGGCACTTGTTTACCCAGCTCAGAGGTAGCAAAAACCATCCTTCTCTTCCAGAAAGAGGGAGAGCCTCTTAAATAATGAAATGAGAGGGAAAACACATTATACTTCCAATTTTAATGGTCTTTAAGTGAGCGAAGCTACATGAAAGAGTGGCAGAGAGATGCAGAAAGGCCCGACTTCACTGGGACATAAATGGCATGTGTGGCTGTTGGCCATGTTGACGTGGCTTTGATGTGAGCCCTAACTAGCTCCATGCTCGGCTCCGTGGCACATCATGCGCAGCCTGACTGATAAGAGTATTCCATTTGTGTGCATCCCTCTTGTAGTTGTGCCAGCTATACCTTTAATTTGATATTCTCTAATGTCTCAGTGCAGGCGCCATTAAAAGAAGAGCCCCATTAGTTTGTTGTAGATCACTGGCTTCTTCCATTTTTTCATACTTATTTGTTCTGGAGCTTGCAGAGCTCGGCTTGACCATCAGCTCTTTAAGTGTTGTCATATTTATCGGTGCACAACATAATGGGATCAGAAACTATTTACATACTGGGATCAAATTTGCCACCAGGGCATTAATAATTAAAATGGCACAAAATCAAAAGGATGGAGGCTTTTTTGTGACCAGGGTTTGATGTCTGTGTTGACAGAGAGGCATTGGAGGGCCCCATAAACACAATTATTTCAATTCTGAAAATATTGTGCAGAATGAAGCACCACAAATAAGAACAGAGGACATATGTCACAAAACAGTGGTGGTGGTGTAGGGCTTGGGGGTCCCTTCACTGAAACATTTGTAAAACTCTGGTCATGTATTCCTGCCTCAGCCACAAAAAGTTCTGTGTTTACATTGCAAGAGTCTAATCAGAGACATACTTCCCACTTTACGGTCAGTAGTAGTAGCTTAACAACCTGCAATACATGAGGGTCCTCTGCAGAGTGGCCCATGTCCATTCTTTAAAATGTGCCAATTATGATGCATACATGTCTAATTTATCCTTAGTGAAATAGACTATGTGGACAAAAGTATTGGGTGGTTGACCATTACACCAACAGGAACTTTAATGACAATGCATTCAAATACATGGTCCCTCTTGGCAGCTATAACAGCTTCCACTCTTCTTGGAAGACATTCCACAAGATTTTGGAGTTTCTGTGGGAATTCATTCTGTAGAGCATGTATAAGATCAGACACTGATGATGGATGAGAAGGCCTGGATCACAATCTCTGTTCTAGTTAATCTCAAAGGTGTTGGATGGGGTTGAGGTCAGGGCTCTGTAAAGACCAGTCAAGTTTTTCCACCCCGAACTCATCCAATCATGTCCTTATGGGCCTTGCTTTGTGCACTGGTTTCATGCTGGAATAGAAAAGGGTTTTCCTCAAACTGTGTCCACAAAATGGGAAGCATGGCATTAAGATTGATCTTCACTTCAGGGCCACCTGGATAAATAAGAGGTGTGTCCCAAAACTTTTGTCCATTTAGAGCAGATCCATATGTGGAACTGGGACTTCTGCATGCACTGTGGTTTCATGGACGCACTGTGATAGTTTCAATGGTGCAGATGCATTTAGAACTGAATTCATATCACTAAAGGTTTATTATTAAGTAATGGTACGGTAGGAGAATGGTAATCGTAGAAGACAACTGAAGTATGGAATATATTAGTGCTTGCAGCACAAGGGGACAAAGGAAGGCTTTGCATACTTTAACAGGACCTTCCCACTCAGCAGATTTGTAAAAATTGTCCCGTTAAAAAACAGCTAGCTTTTTTTATGTTTTTTCTCTGTCGGTCGTTAGGTAGTATTGTTATATATTAATGCCTCATCATGCCTTCCTTATGGCTAGCTGAATACAACGTGTGGACCACTTGATTTCATTGCACGCCAGGGTTCTGTCTCTGTTTCTGTTTAGGCTGTGTAACTAAAACTCACCCAATCCTAACTTATCTTAGAATGGCAGGAACTCAAGACTCAAAACAAGAGGCAAGGTTGTAAGATCAGGTTTAAACATTGCGGGAATGGCAGTTATTAAACCCACATTAGTTATTAAACCAATCAAAATCCAAAGTATATGGCTTTCTAAGTCTGCCTAGCCAATGAAAGGTTTCTTGTTAACGCCAGGCAGAGCAACAGAGCAACAGAGCAACAGTAGCAAAGTCAAAGCCATAGTACTCTTTGGATTATAGGGTTTTATTCACGTCATCTGGATAGCAAAGTATGTTTAAATTCTCTTCATATCTCCCATCAGAGATTCCTGAAACCTTCCTTCCTGATTATTATCATGATTAGAATTATTATTAGCATTTTATGTTAACTAGACAAAAATGAACAAAAGTAAATTTTATTTTGCTCCATTTATTTTCCATACACATAAATTGCTCTGCAATGTTTCAGTTCTGTTCCATGAGGAGTTAGATTTTATGTTGAATTTCTTTATATATTTTCGAGTGTTCATATCAAAATAAATGCAACAACAACACTGAGAAATCTCATAATTAAGATGAAGAGAACTGAAAGGGAGAAATACCTCTTTATCGAAAAACAATTTTAACAAATAATATCTCCCCTCTCACCAGTCTCTTAGGTCTCTAATGGTTATGATTGCTTATATGTGTTGACTTTAAAGGGTATATAAGATATTTCAAGCATAAGCCTACATTACAGTACCACTTGGCTGAGACTTAATAATAAAAGGGCCTATTATGTGTTTGCACTGGGTGCCATACAGTCTTGATAACACCACTGCCCTTTATGATGTGAGAATAAGTTCTACTTAGAGTAGGTTGTCATTTTGCAAGGTTTCACAAAACGCTAAGAAACTTTGCTATTAGACTGAGGCTGATTGCTTTGATGGAGCACATTAGTCGGGTCAAGCTCTTTGTGTTGCTTGCCGCAATTGTGTGTCTGCCATGTTGATGGATTGCGCTGAACTGTGACTAGCCAACTCACAACTGGCCAAGAATGCAAACAATTATTAGCCATAAGCTTAGGTGAGCACACAAAGGCCTTCAATGCATCAAGTGCAATCTTAAGTAAATATTGTCTTGTCATCCATCTGTTTGCTTAGCAGCTAGGTGTGTGTGTTGGTATTGTGTCACTAAACTGATTCACGGGGCAGCTGATGTTAAACGTTATAAAACAACACTCAAAATGGTGATAAATTCAAAGGAATCCTTGAGAGACGTCCACTTTGTCCTCTCTGAGGCTCGGCGGAGAGATAATCTCTGGCAGATACAGCAGCCGGCCCTCCGGAATGAGTCTAAATTGTAATTTGTATCTGGAGATGCTATCTATGCAAATCCGTAGTCTGTGGCAACAGAAGCGGCGCGGAATGGAGGAGCTGTTGTCTTGAGCTGCCGCGGAAACAGTGCCATCGAATAGTTTATTCACGCCAACCCTTGTAAAAGTCACCCCTTCACTTGTGCTAGTCTACAGGCATTTGCATTTGACGATGCCCTTCCAAAGGAGACATCTCAAGTGCGAAGGATCACTGTGATCCAGTTTCTGAGACAGAAAGACCACAAAGCAACGTGCCTTTGTTATGCTTTACCCTCTAATGATGGACTAATGAAGCTTGTTTTGCAGATATGTCTGAGTATACATGGTGCTAGTGGTCCTTATAGCTGGCTAGAAAATGCAAAAATGTACAAAAACTAAGCTAAATATACAGACAAAGTATGTTGCATAGCTAGAAACAACAGTAGCGACACAAAGGAACACAATTCATCAGCATAGCTCTGATTAACCATCTATTTACAAGATAAACATTAACCCTTGCAAAAAAAATAAGCGATCCTTACTTTCACGGTGCTAACAAGCTCTTTTTTTAAGTGGCCTATAATCCATGTTTTTTCAAAACGAGACTTCATTCCAGTGTCATTCGAACAGGTTGACCAGGTCAGCAGAGCGCTAACAAACACACAAGAGCTACTACCCAAACTTTGGGCCAGCCTGCAATACCATTCTAACAAAAAATGGAAAAGTCAGCATCATGTTCAAAAACAACATTCTACACGTATTTAACATTGACTTTGTGACGCCCTTAGCTCAATGCTAACCTGATGCCTAGTTTTATTGCTTGTAGCTACATTAGCCTCGTAGCTCCAGTGCAAATCTACACCTACAAACTTCAGACACTGAATGTGTTTTGGCTCATTGATTACACTGAAGATAAGGCAGTGTTCATTTAGCATTTCAAACCATCAAAACTTTTCTAATAAGCGAATGCTATTCACACCACCACCACTGCTACTGCTATTCGTACTACACACACACTCACACCAGAGACCCACGCCATCCTGCACCAGTAAGTCTGTAATCATGGCTTCCAGAAGAAAAGTGGTTCATATGTTTCACACACTGAGAGAGTGAAAAAAAACAGGGGAGAAAAAAAAATGAAAGGAAAAAGCACATATATTTTAACTAGCTCACTCCAAACGTTCAGGCTAAGGACGAGGATGCCCTTGGCACAAAAAGTTCTACATGTTCATTTGGTATATTAAGAGAGGCACACAGTTAAAGAGTGTTCATTACAATTGTAAATTTCTGCCCTGCAGCCCGTAGCCCAGTGCTAGATTACATGAGGTCTGCGCTCACGGACACAGCCTGAGTCTGATTGAGAGTCCAGTGCACCTAATTAATTTCATTAGAAAGTGAAGTCATCTTCTAGCAGGAATTAATATTTGGAGCGTCATGTTGCTAATTCATTTCCAGATTTAATTAGCTCTGAGAAGAAATGTTGCTTGGGCAAGAGGACTTTTTAATTATCAGCTTGGATAAATTTGAAAATGTTGATGCCTGAGGGTTGAGTTAATTAAAACCTGCATTATTTTAACTTTAATTAGCTCCCATCTTTGTTTTGCTCCACCATATGGCCATGTCCTGTAGTCAAATTTAGTTAATTAAGCTAATTAAGCTAATCATTTTAATTACTCAAGACAATGTGATTGGATATAGGATGACTACAAGTTTATGGCCTAGTACTTGTTTTTCATTAAGTTGAAGGGACAGTTATTTCTGATTGCAGTTGGCAAGCATCGCACAGCGCTGACAGGCTCGGAGATATTAAGGATGAAGTATAATTGCGTTCCTTGATAAAAACAACATGTCACAAGCACAACTCTTTTAAAGAGGAAAATAATTTAGAGCTACGCCTATTAGCATTCTGCAGGCCTGTGTGTGTGTGTGTGTGTGTGTGTGTGTGTGTGTGTGTGAGATGGTTGAGGGCTCTTCGGCCTATCTGATTAAACGGTGCGGCAGATTCAGTCAAATGAGAGAGGACACTTCTCCCCCTACCTCCACCCCCCACTGGCCTTGTGGTCTCTCAACCTGTGATATTGCTCATGTAATGGCACACAGTCGGGCTTTAAGATAAAACTTAGTTAAATTTGTTCATGTGCATGTTGTGTACTTCAGACCCCTGAATGCTGTCACTCCTAGTATGGAATATCACAAGTAGTAAGAGTGACGAGGTGAAAATAAGTAGCATTCAGTAGTTAAATGAAAACTTAAATGCTCCCATAATAAAAAAAAAAACTTTTTTGTTCCCATACCCATACTGTAGATGCTTTTTGTGGTGGACAGTGGTCAGCATGGGCTCTCTTTTTGGATTTGTTTTCTATTATTATTATTCTTAAACTCCTTAAACTGAAGTTGTATTATTCAGTTATTAAGCTTAAAACTTTATAATCACTATCAACTATGTGGGAACTTCCCTGAAACAACAGATACCATTATTATATCAAATCCTCATAACAGTTTTTGATTTTTTCAGTATTTGGAAACACAATCTATTTACATTGACCGATATTTTGATACTTTTGGCTCTGACCCCATACACAGCAAGCGCTGACATATTGTGTGTTCCGACACCTTTCTATTATAGCCAGGATTTACCTTTTCAGCATTGTTACAGGAGCTGGTCAGATGGGCTGTCCTTCAGTGAACACACATCAGTGAACCCTGTCTCCAGTTCAGTAGTTGTCCTTCCTTCAGTCACTTTTGGTACAATCACTGTGTATCGGGTACACCCCACAGGTCCTGCCACTTTGGAGATGCTCTAGTCCTCTAGCCGTCACAATTTGGCCCAGTCACTCAGTCACTAACAGATCCTAACACTTGCCCATATTTCCTGCTTTCAACACATCGCCTTTCAGTAACTCACTGTTTACTTGCTAAATAATGTATCTGCCCCTTGACAGTGAACTCTATAATGAGGTAATCAGTGTTATTTACTTCACCTGTCAGTGGTTTTAATTTTTGGCTGAGCAGTGTGTATACAGAAAAAGAGACTCTGTCCCTCTAAACCCGCTCAGAAGCAGCAGCTGTGAGGCTCCCTGCAATGGCGGCATGATCCATGAGCATTTGGGCAAAATAACAGATGCAGAGGCAGAGCAGTGTAATGAAATCACACACCCAGACATCATGTCGGTGGTTTGTATCATCGTTAAAGATTTTGGTAGCCAGAGTAGCCCCACTTAGGTAATTTGTTTCCGCATATAATCCTATTGGCCACTATTAAATTAAACCAACTGGTCATTTGGATTTGGAGGACTATAAATAAAGCCAGTTGCCATGAGGCATGGGCAAGTATGTGGTGTGTCTCATTTGATTAAAGGGGAAGCACTTCATAATTTCATCTGGAAAAAGGTGACCTTCATTGCCAGGTGACCTCACTGGGTCTGCCTCCCACCAGCTGGCCCAGGCTAATGGCTAAAGTAGCTAATGTCTGTTGTTAATGCATTCCCTATCTCATTCAAATCCATCCCCCTGCGTTTCCTCATGTAATTCTGCCATGAGCTTTTAAACAAACACACTTTCATGCAGTAGGTCTCAAAATCATTTCTACGGGGATGAAATCATGTGGATTTACAATCTGATCCAAATTCACAAATACATTATTCAATTTTCAGATAAATATGCCATTTATTGTATTCCTGTGTTAATACTATTTTTAAAAGTACAGAGAGAGAAATTAAAAAGGTCCATGTATTTTCTTGCTATGCTGTTTGTCCAGGTTTTGTGCCAAAATAAATGAGTTTTACATGGTCATTGAAAAAAAAAACAAAACACTAATTCCACTCTGGGTACCCAGAGCCTATCCAGGGGGCAACATGTCCTGGGCTTACTGGAACAAATTTGTATCTTTAAACAGGATTTTTTTGTTATTCTGCATTTAGGTCTAACATATTTAAATGACCTCAGTTATGACTGGCTGCCCTGTATTGGGCCTCATTCAAAAATAATCCTGATCTGAAACACCTTTTATAACTTCAATGTAAACTGAGTCACCACATAAACAATAAACTCTTTTTGGACCTCAGTTGGAATCTACAGATAACACAGACAGCGGTGTAAACAGAACATTTAAAAACTTAAATAATGTTTATATAATACTCTTTTTGTTTAAATATAAAGATTTAGACCAGCAAATGAGATGATACTTAGGAAGCCCAAATATCCCGAAACAGCTCCGTCTGCAAAAACATGCATAACGTTTCAGGAGTACGCTGTAAATGAAATCTGTATGTGGTTTGGTTTTTTAGATGTTTCAGATAGATGTCAGTGCATAGAGTACTCTAGGGAAGACTATGGCCAGCCTGGGCATGGATAGTGCCCTGGGCCTTTACATGGAGGCCTGAACACTAATGCCTCAGAGATCACTGAGATACAGGGGTGGACTGAACCTCTGTTGGTTAAGTAGGTTTCAATTTGTTCATTCACAAGACCCTTTAGTGGATGAGGCCCCAGCAATTGTCCACCAATGCCTTATGGGAAAACTGACAATACTGAGATACTCATATTATTATTAACCTTATGTTCCCTGAACACATGACATTATGTGTGTGCATGTGTGGGGTGATACTAACCATTAACCTACACTCTACATGTGTTACAACTTACTTATTACACTTGTGAGCACCAAAGAGCTTGTGAGCACCAAAGAGCAGCAAAATCTGTTCAAAATTAGCATTAACTGTGTGAAGTGTACGGATGTTGTAAATATTACAAATGTGTGTCAGATTTCTGTCTGTTTCATTTCTACATTTGCAATAATGTTCTGACATCACTATGTGTGGTACTTTACATTTTCTAGGTGCAATAAAACATGAAACATACAGCAAAATCTATTCAAATCAGTCACGTATCACTTAAGTATACACTCACCATCCACTTTATTGGAAACACCGACCTTGTAGGTCTGCTTTGTTGGAGTACAATTAAAGACTGCAACCTTTAATTGTTGTAATCTTGTTATCCTCCAGCCTTTGATTTGGTCAGTTTATGGCCACAGAGCCAGTCTTGGCTGAATATGTTAGTGTGATGGTGGACCACTCTTGGCCTGGGAGTGCGTTAAAACTCCAGCAACACTACCACCCAAATGTCTAGTCAATAGAGGGCCCATGATCAGAAAGCAACCAGTGATTCATAGATTTGGGAAAGCTGATACTGACAAATTGTTCATGACAACAAGTTGACAGCAGTACAGTTGTTGACCTACATAGTGGTTGAGGTGGAGTTTACGTAATGGCCTGTAGTGGCAGGGTAGCTGTTTCTAATAAAATGTATTGTGAGAAGATTCTTTTCTGTTATATGTGCCTGTAAATAACAGAGCAAATGACTGAATATGGCGTCCTAAATTAGCTACAAAAGTTTCAGCTTCGTCCTCTCTGCCTGTCCTTTTCCTGATGAGGTCCTGTAGAAGGGGCCGTTGTGTCACCCCACAGTTAATCCCAATTTTTGAAAAGGCTTCAATTCTCACCCTGCACTCCGTGTGCCGTGCACGCCCCAGTGAGACGGAGCTTAATAGATTAACTAACAGAAGGCCATCACAGAGGCCCCAGCTAGTTGACACCAGGAGTGGCATCTGCTCAAAGGCCATCTCCCTCTACCGAGGGCCAGCGTCACCACAGAAACCCAGGCATGGAGCCTCCGTCCTGGGCTGCTCGCTAATTCCACTCCCTCTCCTCATCTCCCAGCAGCTGCAGCAGAGCCAGCACCTCCGCGGCACGGCAGCTAATTAGAGCCATGCATTTATTTATGACTGCGCTCATTAAGAGGGAGAGGCTGCAGTCTGCCGTCACAGAAAAAAAAAAAAAAAAAAAAAGAAAAAAAAAACACCGCCTCGGCAAGCCTGACCCTTCGGCAAGGTAGACCCTTCATTCCTTCATTGCAGCTTCCAAATTACCATGATCTCTGTAATGCAGTTCCACAAATAGTGGACATAAAAGCACAACTCAGGCACTGGAAAATAAATATATAAACTTGAGCACTAAGGGGGGATAAACCACAGGCAAAAAGAGGAAGCTCTTTGGGGTCCATTTGGGGCTGCTTGAACTACTTGTTTAATTATATGTAAAGGTCAGTGGAAGAGAGAGGGATGAAATGCCAGGAAGAGGTCGTTGGTTAAGGCTCTCTTTTCTGCTTAATGGCATATTCTACCTTTAGCATAGGCACGGCCTCCATCCATCACACACGGACCCATCTCGCAGTATTAAGTGTTGGCTAATACACACCAACAGTCATGCTAGATAAGACTAGACCAAGTGAGCAAGGACCTCTGTACAAGAATGTATACAGGAATTATTTAGTCTACACAATGTTTATTTAAAAGCATTCTAGCAGGTTGTTTTAGCCCGATTCCTGTGTGCCTTTACACTATATAGACAAAGTACATGTTTTTCAGGGTTTGGGCTAGCCTCCCTAAAGACATAGTTGCATGAGTTTGGTATGGAAGAACTTGGCTGGCCCCACAGAGCCCTGACCTCAACCCCATCCAACACCTTTGCGATGAACTGGAACGGAGATTTTGAGCCAGACATTCTAGTCCAACATCAGTGTCTGACCTTATAAATGCTCAACAGAATGAATGGGCTCAAATTCCCACAGAAACACTCCAGAATCTTGTGGAAGCTGTTAAAGCTGCAAAGAGGGACAGACTCCATATTAAAGTCTATATGTTTCAATGCAATGTCATAAAAATTTTGTCCATATATTGTTTCAGAGTTCTCTTTCCTGTTTTCCCTCACTACAGGAATGGTCAAGGTTTTAGGCCAGTGGCCGCTCAGGCCCTCTGATACCTGACCTTTGACCTGTACATATGCTCATAAAAACTTTAGCCCTTTAGCGCTTGGCGTGTTAACACTTAGCACTTAGCTGCATTCTGAGTATCCCGTGCCTTACTATTGGGTTTCACATAGCTCAAAACATATGTCAACGTCCAGCCTCCACTATCCTCCGATAGTTTGAAAAGTGAATGTTATCCAGTCTATATCACAGCTAGCAGGGACTAGGGCATCTCACAGTGAACTGTTTTATCGCTAATCGCTAGGGGGAAAAAACATTATGGGTTACGGAATTTGGGCGAGGTCAAGTTTCTGGTATCCAAAGAGAAAGGAGTATAAGTCATGGCAGCTGAAGTAAGTGTGTGTGTGTGTGTGTGTGTGTGTGTGTGTGTGTGTGTGTGTGTGTGTGTGTGTGTGTGTGTATGTGTGTGT
>JBBJLR010000111.1:8293510-8306597 GCA_037577145.1 Brachypetersius gabonensis
ACACACACACACACACACACACACACACACACACACACACACACACACACACACACACACACACACAGAAACAAATGACAACTTCAATTTCTCTGATATTGGAAAAATATAAAATCAGTGTAATACCAGCAATCCGAATGAAAAATCCTCAGTGTTGTCCTCCTAAAGCTTCTTCTGCTTGGACTAGCCTAAGTGTTACCTTTGGTGCCCATTTTTTTGCTGCCTAATAATAACCTGGAACATAAGCAATCAGAGCCTAAGAGGATTTGATTGTACATATAGGCGGAGACATAGTGCTTTTGCCATTAGCGGTGTGCTGGGCGCTCCGTCAGTGGCGCGTTTCCATTAGAAACCCTCGGCTACCTCGGGTTGATATATAATGTGCATGGGTTAACCTTTTCAATCATGGTGTCAACACTTTAGATTTGCTCCTGCTCATCTCTTTCGTCTCTAACCTTCTCTCTCCCCCTGCCTCTTGATAATGAAATGCTTGCTCCTGCTTCCCTTCTATCTTCCTTCTGAGTCCACAATTTAGATTACTTCATCTCGCCGAGCAACAAACTGAATGAAATTTCGATTTGAGCAGAAAGTAATTTACTGGGATCTGGACCCATTTGTCATCATATCTCACTGGGTGTTTGCTCTATCACTGCACTTTTCCTATGCAATCAAATAAGACCACAGCATCTGACAAGCTCTGCTGAGAAGGAGGGAGGGAGGGAGGGAGAGACAGAAAAGGCAGAGGGAAAGAAGGAGTAAAAACGTGGAAAGAGGACGGGAGGGAGGGAAGGAGGCAATGAAAGAAGCCCAGTGGAGAAAAGGATAAGATAGGAGGGATCACATTCCAGGGCGCAGCATCAAAGAGCTAATGAGAAATCTGAAGGATACAAAGAAAATGCTGATTAGGAGTTGATTAGACCTGGACAATATGGACTGATTTTTTCATATTATAGTTACAATTATGAGTGTAACACATCATTAATGAAATAAAACATAATAGTCAGGCTTTGCTGCAACATGCAACAAGCGGTCTGCATTATATTGACCAAAATTATCTCATTTGTTGAATGGCGACTGTGTAGATCTCAGAGGAAACTCCAGGGTGCTCATATAGCGATTGGCTTGAGGGTATATCAGTACAAGTATATCAGTAATGTCAATATCACGATAGTTATTAACAAACAATATACTGTGAAGCCCTAGAGTTGTGTTCATTTTGTAACCTGTTCAGGAACCTACATCTCTTTCTTACTGAAAAGAATTAAGTAATTTCATATAAGCTCTGGACATGCAACCCCACTTTCTTTAAAGCGAACCGCTTTCTGGTCCCTTCAACGTTGCAGCATTACACTAGTTTCCCTCTCTGGTTTGCATACGGCTGCACGTTCTGCCGATGAGCAGAGCTTTAATAGTGGCCCTCAGCAGCGGCTGCTTTACAGAAGAGCGGAGAAACAAATTTTGCTGTGGCATCGATTGGAGAGGCTCAATCAAAACTCAATTTCAAAAGTAATTAGCTTTAGGCCTGTGACAACAGCGCAGCCTCGATGGTGCAAATTGAACAGACGAGCTGGGGAAAATGTCAGAGGGATATCTTTAAATGCTGCCGTTTGCCTCACCTGGAAAATGACATCTGCCCTAATCTTCAGATAGCGATTGGACTCAACATTGGCGTGCGCTTGAAAAAAAAAGCGTTCTTCACCCTTCAGAACTCACGGATTTTGCTATTTACAGTTACACTTTTTTTTCCCGACCTTCTCCTTAATTTCCCCTGTGTGGATGTCTTTTACGGGAAGGCGAGAGAGGACTCACAGAAACAATCTCCAGGCAACCCTTTCATTTTATCAGCGCACGCTATACATACCAGGTTAATTATTTGACCAGGGGATGG
This sequence comes from Brachypetersius gabonensis, assembly GCA_037577145.1. Taxonomy (NCBI): domain Eukaryota; kingdom Metazoa; phylum Chordata; class Actinopteri; order Characiformes; family Alestidae; genus Brachypetersius; species Brachypetersius gabonensis. The sequence continues at coordinate 8,295,399 of JBBJLR010000111.1, forward strand.
CTCCTGATAGTATTTGATTTAAAGGCCTGAAGGCATTAGGTGCTCAATTAAGTTGCTATCAGTCTGCTCCCAGAGTCTAATGGTCTCTCTCTCCATTGAACTCCTGTGCTGGGGACAGGAAGGAAGAGCCAGCCTGGGTCAGTATAATTAAGGCCAGGGGACTCTTTAATTGCAATGACACCGCTGCTTTTCACCTCCTTCTCTTCAAATCACCACTTTTCCCAGCCTTTTCCTTTGTTGTTGCTTCTTTTTTTTCCTCCGGGCGATTCACCCCGGCGATCAATCATACATAACGAAAGATGGTCTTGTCAACGAAACATCACGCAATGTTGATTTATTAACATTTTCCATTTCGGAGCAGAGGGGTAAAAACAGACAGTGCCGGCCACGTCTGTCTTTTATTAGGGGAAAAAACTGAAAAATATTTGGAGCTGTCTACACTCCATAGACGACGTCTACTGGATTTAATTTGGATGCTGACTGTGAGGTGAATTACAACCTAGCAGAGCAATTTAGAGCCATCTGGCAAATGCTGGCCTCTTAGGCAGAACCTTTTGAGCAGAGTGATGTAAGGTAGTACAACAATGATTTCTGCATCACAGTCCATTATAAAAATGCCTCTCAACATTAGCAGCCAAAGCACCTTAAAAGCACTGGGCCTGATACTTAAGCCCGGCTTTGCATAATGGCAAGGCTACATTAGAGAAAGAGATGGTGAAGGGGGTTGAGAGGGAGAGGGAGAGAGAGAGAGGTGGGAGGGGGCAAAAAACGCAGCCAAATTACACTTGGTTAATTCAGAGTAACAGATCTAGTCCCAAGTGGATTGAAGGCCTTGAATTAATTCTGTTATGACAAATCAAGATAAACGTTTCCCCTAAATTGCATGCGATTTAATTAATTTCTGAGATCCCAGGTTTTCCTGGCCTAATAGTTCACATGCTCGTGCGCTGTCATGGTGCTTGAGTGGGCTAACTTCAAAGTGATATTAAATAACCAACTATTAGATTTACCTAGCACGTCCTATTGGAAAAGTGCCATTTAATTACCCAGGTCTATTCAATTAAAGGGACAGTACACCCCCCCTTCACTCTCAAGAGTGACGTGGCTAGCCACTATATAAATGAATTAAGCCCCCCCCCTTCCCCACACACACACACACACTATTCCTCCAAAACCCACACGAATACTACAACTCCAGATTAAAGGTGTGATCTAAAATGTCCAGGATGTTGAATGTAATTGCTAATTTCACACATTTACCTTGTGATTTACCGGCGAAAAAAACCCCCAAACACAGCAAAATAAGATCAAATAAACATTAGCAAGCTGAGACGACTCCTACACTGAGACGTTATTACGTTTGATTCTGCTTCAGGCTTTAATTTATTACCATAGATGTGCTGATGCATTAACGTAATGATTTAGAGTAATATCAATGGCCTGATGGAAAAGTACAGCATCTAAAAATGAAACTGACGCTTTTAAACTGAGAACACTCCCTGTCTGTGCTCAATCAGACATTATTACATTTAACTGGCTGAAACCTGAATGCTTGCTTCTTTTATCTCCAGGCCTTTACAGAGTGTAAAGTTTGTGCCAAGTTGACATTTACATTGCACAGTCTCCTGGCTGGTGTGGGGTTAAAGCTGGTGAGATCTGAAGTGGCAGCGCCAGCGTGGCTGACAGCAGTTGCCCCTGTGCACGGTGTCCGTGGCATCTGCCTGATTGAAATTAGATGGGCATCATCCCAGGCCATTCACCTCATCTTGCATTAGATGAAATGCGATGCATTTTCACTCCTGTGTCACAATCAATCGGGTGAGTGTTTTTGCCTCAGTGGTATTAATATAAGTCAGTCAGGATACATAACTGCATTATTTACACTGCAAGGCCAATTTAATAATCCATTACAAAAAATAAGACAGGCTCCTTTAAACCGCCCCACCGAAAGGGACTGGCCTTCGCAATAACCCCCCCACCCCCTCTCGCGCGCGCGCGCTCTCTCTCTCTCTCTCAAAAGCCAATTTGGTTAATTAAATGTTTTGTTTGCGATGTGGCCCTCATTCATTCCGGACACGTCATTGCAAGCGAATCGGAGCCAGGGACTAGATCTCATTAGATAAAACCCATCAGGACTAAAGGAAAATGGAGGGGGACTCTAATTAAAGCTTTTAATTGTGTGGACTCACTGTCAGATGTTTTTTTTTTTCTCCCCCACTCTCTTTCTGTTTCTCTCCCTCTCTCTTGTCCTTCCCTCTTATCTCTCCTCAGATCACAGGCTTGTGTGAGCTGCACGCTCATTACAAAGAGAAAGGTGTAGGCACTTTTCTCTACCCTGCTCTGTTTAATTAGGGGTGTAGGCCCATTACCCTACACAAGGAGTCCGGTGGATTTGATCCCTGCAGATCAGGTGCAGTGGAAAGAGTGAAGACACTCTCGTTCACATTCGGACTCGTCCTCTCAGGTTTGCCCCAGCACTCACTCACACACGCACGCACACACGCACACACCTGCCGCTACAGCGTTAGCATCCGTGTGGAAACGGGATTTCACTGAAGAGTGTGAGCCAAGGTAAACACACACTAATGACTAGAGCACAGCCAAAACCACTCTCTCCCCGACAGCCTGGGAGATTAGGATACATCACAAGCGATATGTCGCTTTGCCCTTTCAGACTCCAATAGTATGCATGAACTTTTTTACATGAAATCTTCAGTTAGAAATATTTCATTTCCCCTAAAGAAAAGGAGTCGATCTATCGGTCTATCGGTCAATCCGTCTGGCTATAATACATACAGAAATGTCACAAATGCGTTTGACTATTAATTAATTCAACTCTTTTTAGATATTCAGTTATGTGCAAAAGTTTGTATCCCCTTGGTCAATGTACATGTTTTTTTTTTTTAAGTATAAACAGGCAGAACAGACTTTCTTTGTAAAAAATATATTAAATTAACAGAAAATTAACAGTAAGTGTGTGTTAAACTCTGCGGAAAGTGTTCTCTTTAGAGAATGTACATATTTGTACAATGAAAATTGACAGAACACGTCATATGACTATGGTGGCCAAACTTTTGTATCCAAATATACATGTCAAAACCCTAAAACAATGATGTGAAACCTACAGGCTGAAGCTCTTATGTTCAAAAGCACTTCTCCTGCCCTTACAGAGGTCAAAGTGTTGAGTGACCGTCCTGTCAAATCAGGCCAACCACATTAGGCGAGTGAGACTTCAGTCACCTAGCCTTCGCTCTAAGTGTCAGACAGCCTTGTATAAATATTTAAAAAGGTCCTTTTCGCTAATTAAATTCGCTCTTTCTGGTTCACAAACATGTTAGACAGGACGAGAAAACCCCATTTTAATTCCTGCAGAGACGAAGGTTAGCCTTGACTGGGCAGTACGGACTTCTGTCGTCTTGTAAAGCAAACACATTCGGACCTCCGTGGTGGATTCCGCCCCTCCGCGGTGGGAAACTTGGAGACTCGCAGATGTTCTGCAGAAGGAATCCCTTTCGTCTCAGCCTCTGTCAACATGTCAATGGCTTGACCTCTTTTTGTGAGTGGAGCAGAGAGGACTAGAGCAGCGAGGTTTTAATGGGCGTCGCTGTGGCAGCATCCGACACACATGTTCTCAATAGAAAATCCACCATGCTCTGTGGGATGCCCAACGCCTTCTAACTTTTTCCTTAACGTCCCTCGCTCTCTCTCATCATTACATTCCAAATGTTATTTCATGTGGCTATCAAACTGCCTCACTGCCCAGATGTACAAACAGTCCCAAACTCTCTTTCAAGACCAAAACCTCAATCTGTTCAAGGACGTGAAGTTTTTTTGATTGTTTAAGCATCTTCCATTAACTTTTCTATCTCTATAACCTTCACGATCTTGCCTACGTGGAAACATTGAGTAATCGTCATCAACCACACTATGAAAGGACACCCACCCCACTATTTGTTCAGATCATCTCAATGCTAATTTTCTAGGGGCCTTTACTAGGGAGTAATATACAATTCCAAGATGCAGGTCGTACAAATGTAATAACAGGCCCCATAGAGACTGAACAGATGTAAGTACTTATGTAATCATTAATATGTCACCCTAACCTCACTCTCAGTAACAAGAAATTAATGGTTTTGTTTGTTAAAAAATGATTGTCAGTTAAAAGCGCTTTACAAAGTTAGAGCCATTTTATGGGTCCAAAGATTTTTAGGACTTTTTGTCCTATAAATGCATGTACACACACACACGGACACACACACACACAGACACACACACACACACACACACGTATGAAGAAGGCCAAGCCTGCAGACCTGATGTAGTCGTTTCTGCAGAGGATCATGCCGCTCTTGGTGTAGCAGGAGGTGCCGATTTCACCTAGCTGGGCTTGGCAGCAGGAGCATTTGAGGCAGCGGCTGTGCCAGTAGCTGTCCATGGCGTAAAGGAGGAAACGGTCGGCGATCTTTCCCCCACAGCCCGCACACCTTTTCCACGACATAGAGCCCGCTCCAACAGGTGCGGCCTGGGCACTGCCTCCAGGGTTCACCATTGTCCCTGCTGAAACACACACAAACAGATGCGGCATTAATCGACGCAACCCTGAAAAAGGTTGTTTAGCTTGTATTAACTGTATTCAGTTTAAAATGCAATTATATTTTCCACTGGGAAAGCACTGTGGATTCTGATTCTGTTCTATCTGAATAAATGGAAATGCGTGGATTTCTTAAGGAAGTCTGAAAAGCTCCATGAAGAACAGTTGCCACTGTTAAAAGTCCATCATTGCTCACAACAAAGGAAACTTTAGGCGGGTGTGGTGGTGACAACATTATTTTTGGGACCCTGTGGAGGTAACATGATCGGCACCAGCCAATTATAAAAAGCAACAGATCCCAGAAACCATCTTCTCCAGTTCACCCCTGGCATTTTTACATAATCGACCTGCCTGTTCACCCTCACCTCTTTTCGTCTGTTTGGGAGATGTTTTTGTTGTTACTCTTCCACAGATCTTCTGGCACAAAGGTCGATCTGAAATGTTATGAAGTGTGTCCACAGCCTATCTCTAAACCTGCTTTTCTGAAGTACTAAATCTGCCCTTGATCTTTATCTAGATGCTGAGGTCTGCTCTTTGCTCTTTTGGTGATGAATGACTGCTCACTGATAACATTCAGGCCCTCTGGAACAATTAAAGAGGCGCTGGCTTTTGTTGAGCTGCCTAAAATTGCTTTTAAATAGCACTTTAAGTCCAGCCATGCTATTCTTCACGCCCATGTCTTCTCTCCCACCGGAGGCACGTTAGTGCTGGTGGAGCAGGGATCACTCAGAGGCCTCTAAAAAGTTGTGAGAAGTCTTTAGACTCTATTCAGCCACAAGACAGAGGTTTTGACCCCAGAAATATTGAACCTGCCTGTTACGGGACATTAGGCCTGTTCTACGAGCTAGATTAGCTCACATAATGCCAACAGCCTGTTTCAAAACCCTGTTTATGTGCAGTTATGTCCTTTATTTCCATGCCACGTACTGGCACCGCCACCACATTTGGCCCTTCTGTATCTGTATCTGAGCTATTTGTATTCGACATGTGCATCTCTCTCGGTTCCACCCTTCAACTAAGTTAATATATTTTAATTTTTAATCCTTTCCCATTTCGTCAGCCCAGCCTTCATGGAGGGCTAAGCCAAATCTGTGTTGAAAGGTAATTAGAGGAGGAGGGTGGAGGGAGGGAGGAGGAGGAAAGGGGGGGGGGGGGGTAGAAAAACGTTGCACTGAGAGAGGCATTCAGTATAAAACCCCATTAGCGGAGGCTCTTAGGGACAAGCAATACCTTAGTGCTGATTAAATCTAAAAGCAGATGAATCAGAGGGGCTGGGCAGAAAAAAGGACTCTCGTCCTGATAAATAAGATCGGACCATCGTCAAGTTTCATTCCTGGTACAGTGGAAGGGGGGCTTAACTTAAATGGGCAAACTCAGGCAATTATACGGCCATGCACTTTAAAATATAGAAAAAAGATAAGAGAGGACAAACACACATCTGTTCATTAGCACACGTTTAAACACAAAGGCCACGTCCAAAAAGCACAGGCATTCACAGAGCCACAGCTGCTAATGCAGTGTAAAACACCATGTGGGACTTAAGCACATTAAAGCATGCTGCCCAACAAGCTAAAAAAAAGACATGCAATCATTAGAAAGAATTAGGCATTACAGAGCAAAAAAAAAGCCTAGCGAGGGTACAACTTGTGACTCCTATTAGTAGACATCTGCAGTTACAGACTATGAAACAGTAGTAACATACAATAATGATGTTCATGTTGTTCATACTAACCGATCTGCTCTATAACAGGAGTCCTGTCAAACCAACAATACATGTGTTTCTCCTTAGCTATGACTTTTCCGTTTGAGATTTCATTTATATGCCTACTTAATTCCAGCGTTGTAAATCAACTGTGTTAATACCAGCACTGAAAACGAAGTGTTCATTTACAGTGCTGGAATTAAGTACGTAAATGCAATCTCATTCGGAAAAGCCATATCTAAGGCACACATATGTATTGGAGGACCGTATTCGTGTACAGATCGAAACGTAACTTAGTTTCAATTCATGCAAAAACGCCAACTCACCTATTTTAAGGCTGGTTTAAATGCAATGACTGAAGCCTTTTATTCTGCAAAGTGGACCACTGAGAAGAGAACAAAGCTCAGTGTTGTCGAAAATAATATGAGACGTAAAAAAAATTCAAAACAAGAAAAATGTCCATGAAAGTCAGAGGCTCTGCAGCGGCATGGGGGTAGGAGTGAGAGAAGCTGGAGAGAGCTGCAGTGCTGCGGAGGCACTTCAGCAAATGGAGTTTTCAGATTATATTTCCACTGGTGCCGTCCCTCGCCTTTCTTTCTCCTCTTCTCTCTCTCGACAGGCCTTTAAGGGTCGGCTTCTCGCTCTGATCGGGTCTCTCAAAGCCTCTCGATAATTTCCATGCACGTCTTGCTGGTCTGTGTGGTCAGAAATGAAGCGTGTGAGCTCCTAATCTCCAGCGTGTCCGCCCGTCCCTCTTCGCTCTGCTCTACATGTGTCAGCCTGACAGAAAAAAACACAACTAAAAAAGAGAACAAACTCCGCCCCAGTCCTGACGTCAATCCACCTTCTGCCAATCAGACCGCGCTCCGCTCAAGCGGACAAACAAATCCGTCCAATCGGGAGCACGCCACACACACAGTCCCGAGTAAAGGAGGAGAAATTGCAGTTGAATATGCTTTTTATGCTGTTTTTTGTTGATTTTTTATTATGCAGGACTAATCCCTCTACGTGCCCACAGCCAACGACACGCCCAACACAAGTTATTTTCCAGAATGAAACAGAATTATTGAGAGTTTTCTATCTTTTTTGCTCTTCTGCTCTGCATAATTTATGGAGGACTATAATAAATAGTCCCATTACGATGTTGCGTTTGTTTAAAACTAAAACTGTTTTCTATAGGTCGTTTCTTTGTTCTTTATAATAAGCTCAATTAGTGCAATCGTGCTAGACTAGCTGCACAAAGTTCACGGGCTGTTGTTATGCTGCTTTGAAAGACAATGCAGTTTTTGCAGCGCTTGCTCTGACACAGTGGCGCCATCATCTGTCGAGAAATGAAATTACATTGCATTGTGGAAATCTAAAACACCCTATAAAGGCAATTAGAACATAAGGGTCACATTGTGCTGACCTTGCTGACCTCTGCTGAGCTGAGTCCGGACACCAAGAAAGAGAGGACTGTTAGGTGCATGTCATCCCATTTTGAGATTCAGTCAGACTAAAATAAATACTAAGATGCTCAGAAGCCAATGGTTCCCAACGTTGGTCCTGAAGGACCCCATGAAGTGAGTGTTTAAGAGCACGGAAAATGTGCAGACAGCGGGGCTAAAGGACCAAGGCTGGGAACCCTTGAACCAGGCTAACAGATATGAGAGTATCTGTTATATGTGTATTATATAACCTCAATAAGCAAAGAAAAACAGTCCAAATGTGTCTCTCGGCCTTAATAGAATGTAAATGCATGTTAATCCACAAATGCGAACAGATCCAACACTGACATTCTCACATTCCAGGATAACAAGACACCTTGACTGACCAACAGAATCATGAGAGCCTCAGTTCTTCATGTAAAAAAAACAGCTGAGTTGCTGAAATGCTCACACACAAACTGTGGCTGAAACATGCACCTCGTTCACGAGAGTTTTGCTATTTTTAGAACCATTTTACTCTGCAAATACTCTGCACCCTCTTTACTGTGAGAGAGGGGAGTTTGTGTATTGTTCTTGTGCAGTGTACAGAGAAAGACATTTGCTGAAGTAATTGTTCATGTAGAGCCGCACGTTGCTCATTTTCCTCTGCAAAAAGAAAAAGAAAGACTTTTCAAAAATGGGTCTGTGTGGTTTGCTGGTGCTGTGGACTACATGCAGCCAGTCTCACTGCAAAAATAACATGTTCAGTACACCCCAGTGCCTTTTGCTTCCATTTCATTCAACTCATTTTGGGCCGAAATGTTCTGAAGAGTCAGACGGCGAAAAGTTTCATGACATTCAGAGACGAGGTTCAGTGGGCATTTAATCAGTTCGAGACAAAACCACATAATTATAAGTCGCCACCGGATTCATTAGTAAGATGTACAGTGTGTAAAGCATCTCCTGTAGGCCGTCTTAATGGTTTAATTGTGACTGGTCGTGGTTGATTGCAGAGCGCGGTCTGATTTCCCTGCTGGAAGGGAAACTCTATTCCACCCAGGATTAGGCACCATTCTCTCCTGCTAGAACAATGAGCCAAAGATGGCAAAGAATGTATTTTTCACAAAGGAATAATTAATTTATCTCAACTATTAAAACTAGAGGGAAATTAGGGGGTGACTCTGAATGGGTGCCTCAAAGGAAAAGCTTTGTTTGTTCTTTGGCTGTTTTTTAATGAGCTTTTCATAAATGAGCAAGAAAAATTACTTACTTCCCTCATCCATTTTTTTTTCTTTTTCTTTCTCTCTTTCTTTATATATTTATCTTTTTGAAATATGATCTTCGCAACAATAAAAGGGAGGGATATTGTTGGGGGATCCCTGTGGAAAACAGCCCACCCCTACCCACCTATAGTAACTCGTCAAACAGCGCTGATGGGAAAAAAAACACAACAATATAAAGTACAGTTTAAATATTTAAGGCCCATATGAAGTAAAACATATCAAACTCAATTGATTCCTGGGAGCGGAGGTGGAAGATTCCTCAAAATGAAGTGTGTTCTTAAGAAGAAAAAAAAAAAAGCTAGTAGAGTAGCTGCTGAGAGAGAGGCACATATAAATAGTTTAATAGTACCATGTTATTACTAAGTCTCTGAATTAGGGCCCTAAAGCATTCTGGTACACATACAAGCATATCTATTCGCTAATATCTTTGAGTGATGTAAGATTTAGGTCTGAAGCACAATAGCAAAATGTGGTTACTCTTCTAAATGAACACATTTTCAATGAATTATTCTATTTGCAGTCAGTTTTAAGAAGCAGCTGGTAACTAAAACAAATCCTAATGGAGTATATCAAAAACGTATTTCCATATTTGTTCATTGAATTATTTACTTACAAGCTGCCCTTTTACGCTGTTAGAACATTTTATGAATGGGTTCAATATAATTTCTAATACAATTGTGCATAAACTTGCAGATGATGTTAAGAATATTCTTTTTTCTGCTATGAAGTTACTTTTTTGAAGGTCTGGTGCAAAAGTGACACTATTCTGATATTGCATTTCTTCTTTGGTTTATGTATTGTAACTTACACACCACATAACAGCCTTTGAGTGGTTTTAACAAGGCCAGACGACTGAGTCAGTAGGTCTTGTGGCATGATGTGCAGTGCATAGTACCAAGGAAGGACAACCGGTGACCTGACAACAAAGTCTTGGGCGCCTAAGGTCCGATCCCACAGAAGAGCTAATGTAGCACAAATTGGTGAAAATGTTAATGATAGCTATGATAAAAAGTTGTTAAAACACAGAGTGTATCACAGTTTGCTGTGTGTGGGACTGAATCGCTGCACACCAGTCAGTGTGTCTAAACTGACCCCTGTCCAACACCAAAAGAGCCTACAATGGGCATGTGAGCATCAGAACAGACCTGGACCATGGAGCAATGAAAACAGGTGGCTTGGCCTGATGAATCCAATTTTTTGTACATCATTTGGATGGTTAGTTGTGTGTTGGTCGCTTACTGGAGAAGAGAAGAAAAGGATGCACTAGAGGAAGAAAACAAATTGGCAGAGGCGGTGTGACACAACTTAAAGTACTACATTGATCTGCTGCTAACATTTTGGTGCCAGATACCACAGCACACCTTCAGAGGACAGAGATCATAGTTGTTCTGGTGTCAAGAGGTGGGCTTACACAACATTAGGTACGTAGTTTTAAAATGTTATGGGTGATTGGTGCATATGTAAAAAAATGAGGTCAGCTTCAAGGCTCACTTTGTACCCAGTCCAGTCTTTCAGTTTTAAACAACGAAACATGCATGAAAAACACTTTCAGTTTTGTTGGTCCTGCAGGTTCATCCTGCTTTCCACTGTTAGATGGATAGATGTCTAGTAAAGTCTAAAAAACACACAAACAGGGCTGGAATATTGTTTAGGACCCTGAAGCATTTGAGTCCCAATTAAGTTTTTTACTTCCTGTTGTGTTGGCACGAAGGCCAGAGATGCTCATCGAGTTTCACACTATAACGTAACTGTTCAAACAATTAGAAGTACTTGTTGTTGTTGTTGTTGTTGTTATTGTTATTATTTTAGAGCCTCATACTTAAGTACATAAGTCATTGACATATGACATAATATGGTGTCATTACATTATTACTGAACCGAGAATATTTAAGATAATCACAATTTCAGTGTTAAAACACTAGTATTGTGCCTCGTGAGTGATTTGTAATGTAGGAGTCCTTACATTACACATCACACACACCTTTTACAGTTCATAAGGACTTAATGATTAGTTGATTAGGTAATAAAGCCACAAAAACTTAATTTCTTCTAATGCTAAACACTGTAAACCTCACCTCAACCCAAAATCTTAACCTTATTTATCAAGATGTAAACAGCAGTGTTGGGCACGTACCTTTATAAAAGTAATTAGTTATAGTTACTAGTTACTTCTCACAAAAAGTAACTGAGTTAGTAACTGAGTTACATCATTATAAA
>JBBJLR010000111.1:8332507-8355727 GCA_037577145.1 Brachypetersius gabonensis
TGTGTGTGTGTGTGTGTGTGTGTGTGAGAGAGAGAGAGAAAGAGAGAGAGAGAGAGAGAGGGAGATAAAGAGAGAGAGATCCTTCACAGTAAAGAAGAATTTATGTTGCTGTCAGGTTTCTTTTTCCTCTCATTTTTGAAATCAGTGAGATGCGTGTTATGATGTGTCGACCAACCGACTGCATCCCAGAATCAGAGCCATCCACCGACAGCACAAGGACAGTCGTGTTTCAGCAGAATCACAATGATGGATTCCAAACTCCTGAGCTGAGCTGTGGGTCAGAGCAGCACAGCGTCCGCACTGAAACTAACACCAAACTCAAAGCCCCCGAGACCGCCTTTATGTTTATAATGCATTAGTGGAACAAACTGGTCTCTGTACCCTATTTACAAATCCCACCAGACCAGCGATTAGTTACAGATGTGGCCGTAAAACATCCCTAAAGAAATTTATATTGAAGTGACTTAATTAATAATGTGCCATAGAAGAACCAGTTTTGGTTCCTTAAGAACCGCTCAAGGGAAGAACAGTGTTTAATAGTGTAAAGATTCTCCACATATGATGAATTGGAAAAAAAAACCTGCGAGTTCTTTAAAAGGTTGTTTAAACTCATATTTATTAAGTTATTCAGATAAACAAAAGTGTTTTGTTCTGTACTATCAGTTAAAGAACCCTTATGCTAGTGTGAGGATGCTTTTTGTTTTGTTTTGGGTTTGACTGTTTGATTTTCCTTTTTAATCTTTTTACCATAACGGAGAGAGAAAAGAAAAGAGCCTTGCAGTAAGAAGATGTAGGAGGTAACTAGCTACATGTTATGCCATTTTTCATTTAATTTGTATACCACCTCAAAAACAATGTGCTTTTAAAATGATTTTTTTGCTCCTGAAATATTTATGTGAGAAAAGCTTTTTTTAGGGCTTAATTTTTTTTGCTCTGTTGGTTGAGTAAAAATATGCTATAAGTGCTGAACCTAATGATATTGTGACTGAATGAAAGTGCCTCTTAAGAAACTCCAGTGATCTTGAGTGGAAGTACACGTATTGGGCCACAGTGGAACTTCTCACTGCATTCAGCATCCATCAGCAATGAAAAATGCCCTGTTTGACTCCTTTCATTTTTTTTTTCGTTTAGCTTAGTTTTGAAGAGCAGTGAAAGCCTTAGCAGCACCAAACGCTTTAAACACGCTGAGGTCACTCCAACTTTCCATGTGTGTTTCTTCTCCTCACACTGTCTTCATGGCTTTTCTTTCTGGATTTCCATTCATGTGACACACACAAACACACACTCTCCCTCTCTCTTCATTTCAGCTGATTTTGGATGAGCACTTGTAAACTCTCAGGCTGAGTGAGCTAAATTGATTTTCTTTGCTAAGACAGTCTGGTGGGAGAGGGGTTGCGCCAAACAAATAAAACGACTGTGGTTTACTCTGGTTTACTCATCAGCGAAAATAATACAAGCAAGACTGTTTCTGTTTGTAATGGAGTGAGATACAAAAACAAACAATTCTATCTGATTGAGCTGACGCCACACTGACGAAGTGTGAATTATCTGGTCTAATATTTCCAAGTATAAGGTTATTGTAAGATTATTGTAATATTATAGATAATTAGATTAATATTAAGTTCCTCCAGGGTTGGGGGTTCGAATCGGGGTCCTGGCCTTGTGTGTGTGGAGTTTGCTTGCTCTACTTGTGGTGGCGTGGGTTTCCTTCAGCATCTCCGGTTTCTCCCACAGTCCAAAGACATGTGTGTCAGGTGAATTGAGGATTATAACTTGACTGTGTGAGTGAATGGTGTGTGTGTGTGTGTGTGTGTGTGCCCTGTGGTGGGCTGGCACCCCACCCAGGGTGAGTCCCTGCAACACTAGTAAGGAATAAGCTGTTAAAGATAATAAATGAAAGGCATGAAAGAATGAATAGATTTATATTATTAAATCTTACTGCCCATTTTCCCACTTCTAAAAATAAAGGATCCTTTAGAGTGAGGCCATAGAAGAACTGCTTTTGGTTCCCTTTTGATTGAGCGATTTGAATTGGATTAAAAAAACAACAGAATTTTACATTACATTACATTTACATTTACATCTACTTGGTGTATAGCCATGGTATCGTTAAATGTTATTTTTTAAATCACATGCCAAGTGAAGGGTCAATACTCCTATCACCATTTTTTTCTGACCCAGTAAACTAGTTTACACTGGTGGGGTGGACAAAACTTTATCATAGACTTTATCAATATGCATGAAAAAGCTGGTACAGACAAAAAGAACCAGTAAGGCTACAGCTTTAAAAAATCTTCTTTTGTTGTTTAACAAATTTTTAATGGTTGAATGATTTGTATGAATGATTCCTCTTTTGAATGATTCCTCTTTTGTTCATTTATTACAGTCTGGGCTATTAACAATCTAATATAAATCCAGTTTTCCTTGTAATTACAGATATCCCATTCTTATTCTTTAAGTATGTCACAGTGTGTCCTAAACTACATCCACAAGTCAATGCCACCACACTGAAGAGCTGGATGTAGTTTGAGAGAAGTTTTACCAAAGGAAAAGATCTGAGTGACTATTGACTTCTATGCAACTTTTGGCCACGTTGGCCTTGTCACTGCACTGACAAATAATGAAGCAAATTTTGGAGCCAAACTTGTCTTTACTGATTGACTACGCATGGGATAGATTGAAAGCTGTTTAGATTTTTTTTTTGCTTAACTGTCCTTTAAATAAAACTAAGCTGATCATTTTAAAACATTACAAGAACCACCTTAAGAGAAATATTACATCCGTCTATCTGTATTTCATGTGTTTTTAATTGCCGTTTTTTGCAGTATTACAATACTAGTGTGAAATACAGTGTTAAACAATCTTGAGTCACCCCTTATTTATTCCAAAGAGCCAGGAATAACTCTCCAGGTTTCCTGAAGGGCTTTTCCAGTTTTTGCTTTGTTTAAGGCATACAGTGACGTAAACAGTGAAGAATGAACCAGTGAAGAAACAGGTGGAGATGACTGCAGATTATCAGGCAGTGATCAGTATACTGGTGGTGCTGAATGCTGAGTGGTTGCAACACTTTTTTCTAGACACTTTGTATCTTTATGCCCTTGGCAGTCTGTGTCAATAAAACATTTGTTTCCATTTCTTTCATGTCAACTACCCAGTATTCCAAAAAATAGTGCATAAAAATAATTTTGCACCAACAAGGTGATTCCAAACAAAACATAAAGAAATGAGAAATGGCTCAAGACCTTTGTACTGTATGTATAGACACACTGAAAACATAAAAAACTACTTGTATAAAGGTATTGAAGCCCTTAGATGATGATAGTAGTGACACAGTCACAGCAGAAAGTAAAACACTCTGAAAGCACATCTTTCTTTCTCCCTCTTTTCAGTCACGACCAGCTTTCCAGCTCTCCATCAAAGAGACAACTGGTCTGACACTGGCAGGTTAATGGACGGAGGGGACTGCATCTAGAGTGTAAAAAAACCCTCTTCCATCCTCTCAGCTTGACCATTGTTGGGCACTTGGGTGCATTAGGATCATACCACCTCTCAGGCTGGATGCAAGGAGATAACAGAAGATGCCTTTAAGTTCAGATAGAACAGAGAAAATGTCACTCAGGCAGATGGATCTACACTTATCTTTCCATCCTGACACGGTTGGATTGGACAAATGGACAAATAAATAAATAAATAAATTGAAAACTCACTGTCTTTTCAAATCCAATAACTTCTTTCTTTTTTTTTTTTACCAAAAGATTTCATGTAGGCAAAACAACTCAGGCTTCAATGGCCTCTGAAAAAACCCTTCTGTTTATTACATTGCACATTCTCTGCTGCTATATTTGCACAATTATGTTTATTGCTGTCTACTTCAGTTCTGCATTTTTGCACTTGTAATTCTCTGTTCTGAACTTTTAACTCCCCACTGCTGGAAAACAGTATTTGTCATAATATTGTATTCACTCAGACTATTGTCGCTTGTATAACATGTTGTCTTGTCTGGTTGTTTTGTTACTCTTGTGTTTTTCTTGCACTCTCTTTTGTCCCGTCTCCACTTGTGGTCTTGTGGTGTTCTGTTTTCTGTTCTCAGGTTGCACCATGGACCTGAAGGAACATTGTTTCATTGCACTGTGTACCTACTTGACCGTACTTGACTTGAAATTCTTCCTATACAGAGGGATGTTCTGAAGAGCCCGGGGAGTTACATGACAGCATCCCAGAATGCAAACTTTTCCCACAATTTATGAATTTCTGGCCTGTTAGATCTGCCCCCATTTAGAAGGAGTAACATCTCAGCCACAAACCAGTCACAAACTCATTGAACCATTCAATACTCAATGCATTGGAAGCTTCATAAAAAGGGTTGGCATGGCAGAGCAACGGCACATCATCACTACGCGCCATGTGAAAACTTAGGCTGAACCTTTAGACTCTGGTGGTCTATGGAGTGATGAATCATGCTTCACCATCTGACAGTTTGGTGCATGCCAGGAGAATGCTACCTAACGGTTGGCATGGTGGCAATAGTAAAGTCTGGTGGCGGCAGAATAACGGTCTGTGGCTGTCTGGGCTAGGCCTCTTAGTTCCAGTGAGGGAAACACAGACATGCTTCCAATTTTTGTGGCTATTTGGGGCTCTTTCCTGGTCCTGCATGACTGTGCCCCTGTGCACAAATAAGGTCCAAAAAGACATGGTTTGATGCGTTTGGTGTGGAAAGCCTCCAGTGGCCTGCAAAGGTCCATGTGCTCAACACAGCTGAACACCTTCGAGAAGAACTGGAATGGCAATTGTGCGCCAGGTTTTCAAATTGAACATCAGTGTCTGAGCTCACACATAATCCTTTGACTGAATGGGTGCTAATTCCTGTAGACACTTTTCAGAACCTAGAAGAGTGCAGGCTGATGTATCAGCAAAGGAAGCGCCAACATCACATTAAACCCAGTGATTTTGGAGTGAGATATCCACACAATCCAAATATTTATTCACTTATCAAATAAGTTCTTTTTACAGGAATACCACTCTAGTTACTGCGAAGTTGTGGCAAATTCCAAATTCATTTTTCACTGGTGACCCATGATTACAAGGACTCTTGTGAAATTCTAGTAGCAGGTGAGCACTAAGCTAACAGCATTTGCAAAACAGAATACAAATATCCAAGGTTTGTAAAAGACATTCCATGTTTTATTACAAACTCCTTAACATCTTTTGTTTGAGTAACTGAATATATTTTTATTTAAAGCATTTTTTGTTTGAACAAAAAAGTAACAAAAAAGAACGCTAAATCTTCAAAGTTTTCTATCGAAAACGTCCTCATAAAATATTTTCTGTGTAGAAATTTACATAAACAAAACCAGTTTTGCTCAGAGAGCTACAGTACATATTTTTATTTTATCTTTTATTTTATCCAAATACAATTTAACTTTACTACAATTATAATATACAGCATACTTATAAACTTATAAATGAAGGGTTTCATAGTAAAATGCTGAAACTGACTAATAACAGAACGATTCTTTTTCTACTAAAGTATCCATCATAATAAAACACTGATATAGCCTGTATGTGTTAAGGCCACTGATAACAATATATTTCAGGAAAAAGAAAAAGTAACTTATTATACCTTTTGAAGCAAAATCCTTGATGTATACACTTTATCTAAAATTGATTTTCTGTCTTATCTGGTGGGAAAGAGGCTTCAACAAACAACCAAACTAAGTTTGCTTTTCAGGCATCATTTAATCTATAATACAAGGAAGTTTGTAACTCATTTTATTGACGTCTAATTTAAAAACAAGAACAGTTCCTTTTTCTCTCTATGAGTAATGGACACATTCTTTGGGCTGAATGTGTGACTACACATTATTCATCGTTAGAGGCTGAAATGAAGAGCAGGTGAAGGTTTAAGTTAGAGGAATGGAGCAGTTTGGATAGAAGTTTGTTCACCGGGATCTAATCTGCCCCAGACTCAGCCCCCCCGCCCCCCACACACACCCTCCACCCTGTTCCTCAGGGTGTGCCACTGATCCAGGACCTTCATTCCTCTGACTAATGCTCAGCTTAGGAGTCACGAGTGAAAATAGGAAACATACACTGGATCCAGACCGGCACTGGGGAGAACTCAGGTCACAGTGTATTGATGTAGCTCTGTGTAACTGGTGTAGCTCTATTACTACACAAGCTGCTTTTTCATTTTCAGTGTCAAAGCAAGAGTCTAATTTTAAAGTAGTCATTTAGAAAGTACAGAAAATGTACGTAGCCTGTGATTGATTCTGGGAGTTTGGTGCTGACCTCTTTAATGTATTTAAATCTACGGCCAGATGAGCTGCAGGGTGCACAAGGCCACACTGAAACACTGAAGCAGCATGAAGAATCATAGCTTTGTGTTTTCAGTGCATAAATGATGCATGAGGCTTTCTCTTCCATTGACTGCGTTGTTATTTTTTCCAAGTGACTTTTTGAAGCATGTGAGCTTATTAAGAGGACGATTTGGACCTCATTTGTCTTGAGTCATCAGAATAGCGATCACGACTGATGTGTGACTCAAATTCTCATGTGTTCCTGTTCAAAATGACACGTTGTGAGACAAACTAAAGGAAAATCTGACTTTTCAACTTTTTTACATTCCCATTATTTTCATATAAAGTAAATACAAGGAAAAGCAACAGAGTTGGGAGATCTCTGTTGGAGAAGAACAAAGTACATGGCAAAAAGAGTAACACTGGAGCTACCGTGCTGCAAAGCAGCTAAGAATCGAGCTCAGCGACTCCAATTAGCACCATGGCTGCAATGTTTTGCTTACAAATGTATAAACTAAAAACAGCAGCCCTTTTTTACTGCAAGTTATACAGTGTCAGTAACTCTGTGCCAAATTATCACTTATAATTGTTTAGTAAATTTGTAAATACTAAGTGTAGATATTTGACTGTCTAGGTGTTGAGGGCAGAACTTCAGGACATTACTCACCACTACTTCAGAATATGTGCTGGAACTGAAGTCATTTCTTGTGGTATTTCCGTGTGTCATGCAGTACGACCTTGATTCGGATCCAGAATTTCTCTCCACGGTTCGAGGCTCGTGATTGCTCAGTGGTCTGCTAGAGCCAAGAGGCCAAATGTCCAGCAATAGCTTATAAATAGATAATTCATGTGAAATGATTGTGGTATGGCTCATGCATATTTTTCACTTGTCATGTGGACATAGCAATGGCCTGCCACCAGAATGGAAATCCCTGCCCGGCTGAACAGTGAGGCCAGCTCCTAGCCTTGTTTTCAAAAATCTGTAAGTGATTTTGAGGTGCGGCACATGTTGCCAGATCCGTGCTCTTTTGGGTCGTAATGCATTATGTTTGCGAGAAGCTTATACTTTTGGATGATTTATCTGTACGGATTTGGCCATTTGCCTCCGCATCAGATTCCCGCTGTCAGGCAGAGCAAGAGGACACTGCAGAATAAAATGCAGCCACATAAATAATCCGCTAAATTTATATCCGCTGCCTCGCAGGAGCTCTGCAATTCTTATTGATATCAGGACACTGCTGCACACATCAGCGCAGTGTTTTTCAAGCATCCTCACACTCTCTTAACTTCCCTGTTGTGGGATAAAAGGACTCCAACCGGATGCTCAGATTTCACAATGATTTTCTTTCTTTCTTTTTTTTTCTTTCAAAAGGCCATGAAGCCTTTCTGAGCATGCAGGCCTCTTTTAGCCCTCTGATTCGAGACACCTGTCAGGGAAGTGGCCGTTCATAGCTCCGAGCACCTCTGATCTGGTTGCTCTTGAGATTCCAGTAAACGATACAGGCGTTTTATGGTCCCCCACTGACACCCCACCAACCCCCCTAAACCCCACCCCCCCTACACCGTGCACCATTGATATTGGCTTACGCACCACGATAGGATCGCAGTTACACGGTTGCATGGTGGGTCAGAGACTGAACCTGACACCCAGGGCCATTGTCGGTCACACCTTCATGTTTTATGGTGGGGATGGTTCAGAAAGTCTCTGCTTTCTTTATCCGGGCAGAGCTGGGTCTCGCTGCAGGGCCTGAGACTGCATTACAAAGCCACGGGAGATGTGATTCATTACGAGTCATAATACACTGGGCAAGAAGGGGACCGGTCTGCATCTGGTCAATGGTGGAATTCAATACCAGCCAACAGTGTTTGCAAGACAGCATCCACATTCATGGGGTCATCTGGCAAAACTATCTGATTTACTCGATTTCAAACTCACCCTAAAACTTACTTGATCAGTCAAGTTTGGCTGAAGGTCTGTTTCTCCACTTTTGCTCTGAAGCTGTGAAGTGCTCTGAAGTGGTAAAAGAAGCCGGTACCTTACTATTTAACATCATCAGCTGCATCTCCAAATCACACACTTCTGCCTCAAACTGTGCAGAGATAGGGCTACTATTGCTTTTTTCCAATACAATGTAATTTAGTTCATTAACATAGATATTAACATAGATGTCATAAAATGTCAAAACTCAACCAAACATTTTTTTGCAGACTGTTCAACTTTCAATTTTTAACGCAGTTTTTACCCCAAAGGTGATCTGATCTTGGAGAACTCTCATGGAAAAGATAAATCTGGAAGTGGTGTGGAAAATACCGCTGACTCTTCAGGGAGCACTAAATCATCAGACGAAACAAGTTTTTTCATCACGCAAAGGTTCCTCTGCATGACTCTCCGATTCTCCAGGCTTGACCTTTTCCATTGCTGAAGCTGTTGATGCATGGGACACAGTCATACACACATAATACATGCGGGAACTACAATAGTGTCAAGAGATATGTAGATTATATTTAATCCCGGAAGAACAGCAACAGAGAGAGAGTGACAGAGAGACAGAGAGAAAGAAAGAGAGAGACAGAGAGAAAGGAAGAAAGAGAGAGAGAGAGAGAAAAAGAGATAAAGAATGAGAGAGAGACAGACAGAAAGAAAAAGAGAGAGAGACAGAGAGCGAAAAAGAGAGAGAGAGAGAAAGAAAGAGAGAGAGAAAGAAAGAAAAAGAGAGAGAGACAGAGAGAGAGGAAAAAGAGAAAAAGAGACAAAGCAAGGGAGAGAAAGAAAGAAAGCAAGACATAAAGAAAGAAAGAATGAAAAACAAACAAAGAGAAAGTGAGAGAAAGAAAGAAAGAAAGAAAGAACGAAAGAAGAAAGACAGAAACATAGACAGAGAGAGAGAGAGAGAGAGAGAGAGAGAAAGAGAGAGAGAGTGCTTGGAACTGTGGAGTATTGTAATTAGTTGCACCTGTTTCCTTTACCGCTGCTCCGGTTTCTCTGTACAAACGTATTTAGATTAGCCATCAAAGGCCCGGCGGCCTGATCCTCCTCAATGCCCTCTTTGTTGCCAGTTGTCAAAGCAGCCTGCAGAAATGTGTGACCCAAGCACAAGAGGAGTTTTGGAAGTTCCACACAGAGAATGGAGGGACAACACCCAGCCACAAGCTGCCTTACTCCAACCAGAAGAGAAAAAGGGGGGTCAGCAGTGTCTCTGCTAGTTCCGCTGGATCTCACCTCATCTCCCTTCCACTCTTCTCTCCTCTCACTGAAACTTTGCACATGTTTAGGAAAGTCAAAAATAATGAGTTTCACCCACCAGTGCACAGAGGCTCTGACAGGTCTTCAAAAACATATCTTTGTCACCATGAACAGTTTGAAAACTGCTTAAACTACTTGTTTGCTCCATCCACCATGACACTGACAAGATCTAGAGTTAGCATGAAATAACACCATATAGAACATTTGTAAACTTTGAAAATGCCTCATTGTGAAAATGTTATTTTAATCTTTACCACAATAACTTGAAACTGCCACTTCTACTGCAAAACTGAAGTCTTTGGGACGAAAACTAGAAAGGAATGTTTTATGTAAACGTGGAAGCAGCACAACCTAGTGGCTAAAAGTAGTAACTGCACTCATCGTTGATTTGGAACGTCAGACATTAACCACTGAAAAGAGTTAATTAATTAATTAATTCGTTCGTTCATTCGTCCAGTCAGTCACTCGTTTCCATTCTAATTAAACATGTTTTATTAAAACATATACTGTAGAAACTGTGGAGCTTGCAGAATAGAAGAAATTGATTTTCAGCTATCATGTTAATGTATTCAGGCAATACAGGCCACAGGGTAAAAATTATTTAGCTTAGGCAAAATAGCCAATACAACTTTAGCCAGAGGCTGGAGCATCAATAACTGTCGCTCTGTCCAGTGTGCACTGATGAGGACAAATCGGAACAAATCTTACTAGCCGAAATAAAAATGACAGAAGATATATCCTCTAATTTGTGAATTCAGCTAAATGAAGGCCTCCATTACCAACATAGATGTTTGAATGTATTTTACACATTTTATAATCTCTGAAGGAGCCACACATGAGCCTCACGTCATAATGACCAGTGTCAAGCTTGTGTCCTCTTGGGGAAATGCAGCCTCTCACAACTCGGCCATAGAGCAGTGGGGCTGTGTTCTTCAGAGTGGTTAAACTCCATCCTGTACCTTTGAGATTATCTGGATGGGTGTTTGCAATCAAGAAGTAAACAAATCCTCACAGCAATGTTCCAACATCTGTAAAGACTGTTACTGCAGGGACAAACTCCCTATCCATACCCTTGATTTCAGAAGAATTGTTGGATGAGCAGGTGCCTACAAACACTTTCATAGAAAGTGTGCACTTGTTGGATTATAATGATTCTAAAAGACTGTAAAACCAAACTACAGTTTCATATAAAGGTCAGAACTATTCAGTCAGGGAGTGGTGTTTCGTTGGGGCATGGACACAATAACAAACCAAACCGAGGTCTGTAGCATTAGGTGTTTACTTGATGCAGCCGCCTCTGTTGTTTTGTGCCTCTATTGCTTTTTCTAAACAAACAAATTGCCCCTCTCATGCTCATGCAACTCAGGAGGTAAACAGAGGGGCGGCGGATTAAATTTGGTAATTACTTTCATGTGGAAACAGCCGATAAGTAGCCATCAAAATCACAGGAGCTTTCCCCCAGGAGCAGTTCTGCTTGAAGGAGGGAGGCTTGAAATTACAGTTAATCGTCCACAGTCTCATGAAGGTCAGCACTCATTATACAGAGGTGTGGGGCAATGAGAAAAGTGCAGAAATAGCTAAAGTGAAGTATTTTCCCTCAGACAGCAATGAGGGTGGAGTATTGCAGACTTGAATGGCTACAAAGGAAAGGTCTAGTGCTTCTGGGTTAAGACTTGGCTGTTTTATCTTAGCAGGGTCCAGAGAAAGAGTTAGGACTTTCCCAAGAGTAATATGAGCGCTACACAGAGAGTGAAACAAGGTTTTGTGTGTATGTTTATGTCATTGTCTATATATTCAACAGCTACATAAAATGTTTGTACAATATATAATATTCTGGGCCAACTTCTACATATACACTAGTAGGCCTAAGTCCTCCCTGTCTTTAAAAATAAATAAGATTTAAAAGAGAAATAAGGTTTGTGTTGCTGTTAATAAATGACTAGATGCTAACTATTATGGTCTCTACTATGGCCTATGTCTGGAAAAAATGACTAAGATTAGGCTGATATACATCTAGCCCAAGCTGTAGGTTCACTCAGCCAATTCAAATCTCAGTGTCAAATGTACTGTGACATATCACATATTGTCACTCTCCCTAGATTCGTTCACCATTTAAGCCCATAACATCCAGCTCAACCTCTCTGTGGCCTGTGGTTGGCACTAGCAAGGGCAGGTTACTGACTATGACTATGAACCTTTTAATTCACTTTGTGAGTCAAAGCCAGGGATTAATTCAGGCAACATATTTTTACTTTGTATATCTTTATCCTTCAGAACTGATTTATTGTTCATGTTGTAGTGCTGCAGTGAGTTGGATAGTGATTGCTTCTTTAACTTGCTCATTAGGTAATATTGTAAATAAATATGTAAACATATTGTGACCAGTAGCTGCTAGACAGCTCATTTTATTGTTCCTTGCTGTTTTTGGGAAGGAGCTTTTGACTGTGGTATGTATGACAAGTTTATGGATTATGATATATTATAAAGATGTATTATAATGATTTCATATTTGTCATAATGTACCACAGGGCATATCACAAATTCAAAATGTTGCAATAGGATTACAATATGATCCCTGGATAGTCCACTAAGAGAGAGAGAGAGAGAGAGAGAGAGAGAGAGAGAGAGAGAGAGAGAGAGAGAGAGAGAGAGAGAGAGAGAGAGAAACAGACAGTCCCTACACTAGATATGACCCTGCACATGAAAATCTACAGAAACAAAATAAAAGGGCAGAATTAGGCTGATTTCCATTTATTATACCCATTTAGAACAAGCAATCTAAATACAAAATACAAAAAAAGTTTAAAGCACACGAAACTCACAAGCTTAGCCCTAAACCTACTCTGGGCCCTGTTTGTCAGCTGGACATGTGACTAACTAATCCACTGACTAATAACATACAGCAGCTTCAAGTTAGCACTGCTGACTTGTTACCAAACAATCAGATAAAACCCCTGTGTGGAACACTGGATGTTGATACAAAACTGCACCCAATCCGAATTAAAAAATGACAGATTCTTCTTTTTCAAGGCCACACAGCACCTCTTGCTACAGGTGCTGGGGGGCAGTCGGTAAAACGCAAAACATTGCTACCTCACTGAGAGTCAGACCAATCAAACTATATAAAAACAGTCATATATCTTGTTGGATGAGGATGAGGATGATGAATGTGTCTATTATTATTATGATTATTATTATTGCTGTTATTATTATTATTATGATTATTTCATTTATTTATTTTATGCTCAGCTTTACTGTGACTAAGTTTCAGCAACACTGTTCTTAGGCTAATTAAGCTGCTTAAGGTGAGCTGAACTGGGACAGGGAGTTAGTTTAAATGCAGTAATTAGGATAGTGAGATGTGGAGAGTATTTGGATGTGTGATCATGGAGCTGGGGACCAGTACAATGCCAACACAGCCAACAAAGCAGAGTCTGGGGAAGGTGGATAAATAATGTAAGCCCACTCCATTATCTGCTCCGCAAAGCTCATCAGCGCGCCTCTACAACCGCCACAATTGAATTGCTGATTGCATCTCTCTCTCTCTCAATGGTGCAGAAGAGAAAGAGAGACAGGGAGTAAGAGAAAGATGAGTGTGTTTTCTCTTGTCAAGGTCAAACTGTTACAGGTCTGGCCTTCTGAAAAAAGGTTGAATTCCTAGACTAAGCCTAGTAGAGAAAGATTGGAAAATTATTAGCAGCATGCTAATTTAGCAGAGGACAATTCTGAAAAGTTATAGCCCAGGAAACCGATGAGTGTCGGAAATGTGTTTCTTTAGTTTTGCACCGGAACAATGAGGTTAATAAAGCTAAATATACAGGAGGCCTATGTACAGCCTTTAGAATCAAAATAACTGAATGCCTAAATCTCCACACTCTGGCATTAAACTACAGCTTCATAGTCATCTCAGATAAGACTTGTTTATGTGGATCCTGATATGGTTTGACCCATTGATCTGTAATAGTCTTTAAAAATGCCTATAGAAACTATGTTGCATAGCAAAAATGCTAATAGAAGAAACCTGAACATTCTATACTTTTATCCGGCTATCCGCTATATATAGGTCTAGTATGTAAAAAAAATAATCACCTGCATCAAAATATTCACATTTTGTTGCGTTGCAGCCTGAAAAGAAGACACTCTTGTTAAAAAAAATCCAGCTGTATGTACTCACTCAAACATAGAACATCAAAGTGAAAGATATGATAGATATAGATCTCCATTACAGAAATGTTCATTCAAATTGGATGGTGACCATTGATGGACTGTAATCTTCAAGTCATTCCACAGATTTTCAATAGGGTTAAAGTCTGGGCTCTGACTAGGCCTCACAAGGAGATTTACCCTTTCTCAATCAGTGCACTTTGCCATGCTGGAAGGTAAACCTGGCAGAAGGCAGCAGGTTTTCTTGGAGAATTTGATGGTATTTTGCTCTATCCATTTTACCTTCTATCCTGAAAAGTGCCCCAGTCCCTGCTGCAGAGAAACATGACCTCAACAGGATGCTACCACCACCATACTTTGCTATAAGCATGGTTCTTTGGACAGTATTAGCTGTCTGGCAGATATTGTTTGGTGTTGAGGACACATGCATAGATCTGACCATAACCCCTTTTTCCATTTGGCCTCAGAATCATTAGGGTGCATTATGGCTAAACTCAATCAAGACTTGGTGTGTTTTTTTATGAGGACTGGCTTTTTTCCCATATAAACCACATTTGTGGATATATTGTTGTCACATGCACACAGTAACACACACACTGACTCACTCACTCACTTCTGCAACCGCTCAATCCTCACTAGGGTTGCAGGGACCTGGAGCCTATCCCAGGGTCAATGGGCGCAAGGCAGGGGCTCACTTTGGGTGGGGCGACCTGATCCAGGAAGGGTCCTAGTAGTACCAAACACTTTCCACTTATTAACTTTAGTCTTTACTGTGCTCCTAGGGATTTTACACATGTAGATTTTTGTGAATGCATCTGCTTGTCCACAAACTCACCCCAGGGATCTTTTGACTGTGCCTTGTCATCCATGGTTGACTGTTTGTTGTTACTTGAGATGAGCATAGTTTACATTGACCTTATTGAGTTATTGATTGTTACTCCGTATGGGTACAAATTAATGTATTTGATCACTCTTTATTAAGGAGAATCATCATTGTTCTGGTAATACAGTTCCACTAGAACCTCCATTAGTCTTACTTGTCCAGGACTTCTTTCGTTTGTTTTTTTTTTACTCACAGGGAGTTGTCAAACTATTCCAGCACTCATTCCATCTGGCACATGGCCAGGGGTAAAGCAGGCCTCCACTTTTAGCTTTCTCTGCTTCTTTTCACTCAGCAAGGCCTTTGCTATTTTCGGCTGCTGTGTCCACGGAGGCTGGATGGCCTAGAGTTTGGAAAATGACATGCAAGTTTTCCTTGGCTTGCCCTTGCGTTTGAACTTTAGCTTTATTCCCAACCTTCCGATTTAGATCATCACGTTTCCATAGGGCTCCAGCGTTTATATAGTAGGCCTAATGACTCCCTTTGGCCAAAAGCTGTGAGGTCCTGCTGGGTGCAGGGGGAGGTTTGGGTGGAGGGGGTCACTGGTTCTCCGGTCCGCTCTGTTTGCTTTGTGGAGCAGCGAATTCGGCTTTCCTCCATGGCCCTGAGGTCTCCTACGGCCTGGGCAAAAGAGCTGCTTTTGTCCCACCTCCAGAAGGTTATGGACGTCAAACCCGGCCAGCCTTCATTAGTTAAATGAGGTCATTATTTTCACTCTGATTTAGAGGCTATTTCTGCACACATGCAAGAACACGGTGCCACTTTAATGGGCGCCTTCAAGAAAATGGTCACAGACCAGTGAAAGAACCCCTACAAACACATCGAAGCCTATAACTGTGAGCAGGGTGAACTTGAATGATTTGGCCTAATGTGACAGAAGCACCACCAGCTTTTTCACTGCCATGTTTTCTGATTTACAGATAAGGAACCCTTAAACGTGCCAATTAGCTCGCTTGGCTCATTGCAGGGCCTTTAGCAGCTTGATGTGTAAATTGCTGGTTCAGGTCAGACCCTTTTCTTGTGGAGGTCAATGGGGGAAAAAAAAGAAAAAGCCTCTTGGAAAAGCTCGGCTTGTCCTCTGGAACAAAAAGTCACACCGCCTGCCCACCATTTGCGCACGGTGAATTAAACAGCACTGCGTCATTATGCAAGAGCACTGAGATAGGGCCACAAATTGCCCAGAACAGAGTAAAGAGCCTTATTTATAGTCGCCACCACCGCTGAAAGCTGGTGCCGCTCTAATAGAGCAATCTGTATTCTTAATGGTAATGCCCCATTCGTTTGTTCCATTTGGCTCAGTACAGGTGCATTAATGGGCCTTGTTGAACAGATCCAGCTGAGCGGATACAGACAGAGCACACCTGGCTTCAGCAGGCATGGCACGCTCTCTAGTGGCCAGAGACAGAACCTGCAGCTCAGCTATAGACATGAAGTGTATAAAGTGATGGTTTGACCAAAAAATAATCTCCATTAAGATAATCAGTTACATTAAATGTTGAGCTTTTAAATAAAACGGACAGTCATAGAAAATGTACGGATTCGACCCGTTTTTAGCAATGCAGAACGTCACAGTGTCATAAGCCACCTCTATTTGAGAAGACTTAACCACTCAGTGAGGCAAATACAATTCAAATAATTAATGTAAGTCACTGTAAGTCTGCAGTTTGCACTGTGATAATTGGTGGCATAGTGCATAATGTATTATAACCTTTCTTTACCTATCTACTTTAGCCTTGTAGGTTCAAAACTGAATATACCAAACATGTTTTGGCTGATCAACTACATCCAGGCTGAGAAGGAAAACTGTTTAAATTGCATCTTTTGCAAAACCATTCCCTTAAACAGGCCTAAAGACAGAGAAGGACTGCAAAAAAGACAGGATTGTTTAAATCAGACGGCTGTGTGGAGCCTGGAACTGTAATATAGGATATGTGTATGATGGAATGAGGTGGTGTGGATTAACAGGACAAATTCGATCACCTCAAAGACTCAATGATCCACTGAAGCATGAAGGTTTAAAAGTTCCCCAAGTGGGAGGTCACTGTGGGAGTTTCACTATAATTTCAATGCAAAAAAATCAACGCTCAATTTAAGAATGAAAAAAAAAAAGAAAAATTATATTTAATTGGGAGCTAAATCTAAACACAAACAGCAGCAGAACACAGCAGAACACAGCAGAACGATGAGGCTGATGTGGAAATTTCTGCTCCCAATTAACCTTCAAGCTCATCAGTCACAATCAATACAGGGTGCAGACTCTTTTTAATCGAGAAGTGGTAATTATCAGCCTGTAAGCATCTGGTTAATGAAACAATGCTCCAATGTGCCTGCAGCTAAAAAAAAGGGAAAAAAGTTAATTGAGTTCTATTTTCTGAGACAAGCGTTTTCTCCTTGTGGCCATCTCGGAGCCTCTGATTGGCTGCGGATCCAGGGCCGTCCCAGTGCTCTCTGGTGCCATGTAGTGGGCTGGTCTCAGTGGACATGCTTTCCTTACCCCCTCTCCTTTAAACCAGCGTAAGCTTCTGTCTCTGACACTGGATTTGCTTTTGTGCATCTCCTTGACATTCAACCTTCAGTTAAATATGAAAATGTGGTGTCTGCTGGGGAATCAGGAATTCTGCACGATGTAAGTAGTCCAAAATGATGAAATTATTTAGTCAAAATACAAAGACATACAAAAGAATGTTGAATGTTGACAGAAACCGCAGTCCTGCACTGCACAAATCAACACAAAGGACATAAAAAGTAGAGAAAAAAGAAAACAAGCTTGTATTAAGACGAAAATTGTGATTTAACTAGGATCTCTTACAAGAAGCAAAACAAAGAAAACACAAATCTAGACATTTAATGTACACAAAAATTGCAATACTCATTTCAAGACGTCTTTTCTCTGATCTAGACCTTTAAAGACTCGTCGGGGTGCTGCTCTGCCATCTTGTACCAACAAAAGAACTCTGTCATGACCACCAAGGCTAAAGACTCCTGGGACAAAAGCAGCATGTGCTCATGTTATGACTCATTATGAACACACCAGGGACATTAGAGAACTTTAGCACCTTCTTTGTTTTGTCTGCAAATGATCCCTTTGCTTCCAATATCTTTGCATCACAATATAATCCTGAGAGCTTCTACTGTCTTCCAGTAACAACACGCCTTATCATATTGTTCATGGCTATGACATCACAGTCAAGACTAAATTTCTGAAGTTAATGTTAAAGTACATTCACAATCATTTTCTTAAATCTTCACTGTGGCCATCAGTAATAATGGACAACATTTATGAAATGTCTCACAGTGCTAATCTAAATTAAATAAGGGTTTCATTTTGATTTGACACTTCAGTAGAATAACTCAAAAAGAAATATTATATACAAACTGTGGTCCTGAAACCAACATCTCTTCGCTCAGAAACTGAGCCGACCCCGTTAGTCCGAAAGGCCACTCCTCGACAGTTACAATATGGCTGTTTAGTTGTGGAGGCTTTAAAATGTCAACTTATATTTACAGCCAGCACCAGCTCAAAGATATCTGTCATCTGATTCAATTTATGACTGTCAGTGAGCTCCATCAAGGCTCCAGTAACTGTGCTTTTACTCCACTGCTCCTTCCCTCGCAATCCAGAACAAGGGGCTGAAAACATTATGCTGTCTGTGGTAAACTGTACAGCCCTGCAATACTTCCTATCAGGCTTTTATTTAGATCTGCCTGCCTTTGCAAAGAAAATGTTCATTTACTCAATTCTGCTCTTCCTCAAAGGTTTTCTAAGAGTCGATATATTCTGGCTTTTTGTCTTGCACCGGAGCAATAAAGCTAAAGCTAATGTATGTAAGAAATAAAAGCTTAAGCCCCAGTATTTAACCCAGTTTTGTTCAGCATCGCCCTGGAAAACAATTTTTAAACTAAACTACCTTAATTGTTGTACAAGTATTCTTATGTATCGTTCAGCATGTCCCCATTTATTTTTAAGACCTCCTGAGTGCTCAGGAACTCAAGTGGTCATTCAGTTGGGTTGTGAATATAAGGTGGCACAGAGGCTAAATTTCCTTAGCCTTTCATTAACATGAGAAAACAAGAAATAATTAATTTATCGGACGATCAAAAGCACAATGTCCATATTCACCTTTAGAGATTTCATTAAGTTTAAAACACCTGGAGCTCTTGTGATCCACCAGGAGCTGAAGTCTCAAAGTCTCCAAAACTACAATTAAACCACTTGCCAGAAGGACACTTTTTCTTTCTTCTAACTTTGAATAGAAGTGCCTGGAGGAATGGTCAAACAAGAATAGATCTCGTGTAGAATTGGTTTAAATGGGTCAATCCAGGACCAGGAGACCATGAATGTAGATCCATTTTTCAGACTAAATTTACTTTAAATAAAGGTGAGTGAGATATTCGCAAATTGAAAGAAAAGAATTTATTACAGAGATGTTCACAAGTCCAAATCAAATCCAAATCCAAGTCAAGTCTCAAGTCTTTGAGTGGCAACGTTTACAAACGGCACGTTGGATTTTTGAGCTGTAAAAGTTTAGACAGTATAGTAGTGGTTAGCAGGGGGCGGGACTGCCTGCTGTGATCTGCCCTCACCAACATGGAGAATTTGCCTTAAATGATCTTAAATCTAAATATTTAATATGTAAAAAATATATCTTATACTCTAAATGTGAAACTCCACACGACCCCTCGAAAACCGTTCACCTCGGACAAAACTAATGGGACACAGGGACGAGGTGAACAGTTTTTGGGTCGTTGGAAAGAGTGCGAGATATAAATAAATAATTACATGAAATGAACATGGTTTGAATGTATGACTAACGAGTCACAGCACCGAGTCCGAGTCAAGTCTCAAGTCATTAAGGGCAAGTCTAAAGTCAAGTCACAAGTCTTTCTTTGTGCGATTTAAGTGCGACTCGAGTCCGAGTCTCAGACTCAAGTTCCCATCTCTGCTTTATGAACTTGTTTTCTTAAACCAAGGGTGCTGATCTTTTTTGAGTATGTCATGGTGTGACATTTCTCTAGAGATGCGCCAATCCGATATTCTGTATCGGTGTCGGTCCGATCCTGATCTAAATGACTGGATCAGAAATCGGGAAGGAATAAAAAAACGTAATTCGATCCGTTAAAAAATATGGAGAATGATTACAGCATGCATGACGTGATTTGCGACATGCATAACATGAGAAATTGCATCATATGATAAGAGTTTCTGTTGTGTGTGAGACTTGCCAACATGTCAGCAGTTTGAAGTTACTTAAAGAAAAAATAGCCAAGATTGACGAATGTTTTGGGACTCTACACCCGAGTGTCCCAATACTTTATACCCCCCACGAAACATGCTTGCGCTTTTCTAGGCGGGGCAACAATCAATCTCTGTGAAACTTGACAGTTAGATAGGGCTCGATGACATTTCCAACATTTCCAACCCTCATCACGGGAGATCCGGGGTTATATCGTTCACCGCGCCCGAGTGTCCCATTACTTTTTACCGAGATGAACTCCCGATCTCCCGGGGCTTTTATGGCAAATATGCGGTCGTTGGAAAAGTGTCACTGAGCTTCTAACTGTGAAGTTTCACGTTTAGAGTGTGAGAGATATTTTTCATATTTGACATTTAGATTTAAGTGTCCTATAGTGTATATTCAATTTACTGTTTGTCCTGAACAGTATGGAACATTAAAATCAACACACGTCTGAGTCAGGCCAGGTGCAGTTTATCAGGGAACACTCTGCAAGGCCTCTGCTTTGAAATTCTCTTTTGCCCTCTGTTACCCATTAGTTGACCAGATGGTGTTTGTGGACAGATCCAGCGTGGAGGCCGACGCCCCTGGTTCTCTTAAATTTGGTCCCCACACTTTACAATACAAGTTTACAGGTGAGATAAACAGTGCAGAATTAAGCTTATAACTTTCATAAAATGCAGGTTATGGCCATCCATCTGAAATGTGTATGTTTTTCACTTCTCAAGCTTTAGTGGTGGTTTGGAGCTGTTTTTTTTTTTTTTTTGCCAGTGCAAAAAAAAAGACCAAACACAAAATGTTCCTGAAACAAGGAAGGGTTCACAAACATGCCATCAATGACATTTCAGCATTTATTTGAAATGCATAAAAGACCAAGAAAACAAGTGGGACAACAACCAATAACAAACGAAATCCAAAAAAATTGCTGAAAAAACACGCGGGCTAGAAAAGTCTGAAACATTTTGCACCATTTGGATAATGAATTGTGAATATTTGGTTATGAAGGCACTATTGATTGTGGAGCTAATGTCAGTTTGAATGTGCATGTCGGCTTAGGGGGAGACAGACGAGTCCAGGCGACTTTCATTGGCTGGTAAATCCTGTCCATGGCAGCTTGCGCTCTCATTTTCCAGGATTCCCAAATAGAGGCTTTTAATGGATGGGATAGATACAGTCCATCCAAAACCATCAAAATCACCACTATATAAGTCCTTCCATGGCGTAGGCTTCCATAATCTCATCAGCCCAAACACCATCAGGTCTAATAAACCTCCTCATGCACTCCCAGAATCCATGAGCTCCTTGCCATAAGAGTAAAGGCAGTTTTTGATGTCCCCATGAGAAATCTCACTGGTTTGGTCCAGTGGAATCTTCTGCCTTACAACCGTAATGAAAAACAAACCAACAAAAACAAAACTTCAACGGATATGAACAGCAATACTCCCCATATGTTTTTTTTCTTCACTCAAAGATACAAACTTCAGGCTCCATACACCCTTATGCTAATGGTCAACCTGTTCACCTTTTAACCATTTGGTCCGATAACGTAAAATATGTTTGTGTAAATACAATATGTACATCTGAATTCTATTTGACTTCTTCCAACTGGGCTATAATACTTTGTTTTTCTTTTGCTAAAGTCTGTAAACACTGTACATGGCATACTACCATAAAAAGAAAACAAGTGTACACAATGCAGAAGAAAAAAGCTAAGAATGCTCAAAACAACACTTAGTTGTAAAATGGAAAGGTGCTTTATATGCGCCCCCCATCTGGTACAAAAAGAGTAATCCCCCATTTCACCCTGTTGTTTCCCTTTCAAAATTGTAACTCACAATGTGTCCTATATGTCACTTTTTCAACATCTAAATGAATTGTGAAAATCAGAGGGGTTGTTTTAATAGATAAGTGGGTGTGATAAATTTGCCCCAGCTGTCATAAAGTCAGAAAGAAAGGGGCCTGACAGGGCCTCTAAAAACTAACTGAGTTCCTGTAGTCATCACTGTGGGAGACAATGTGCTCCCTAGGACCCAAGGCAAGCTAAACGTAGGGGGCAGTTTTAAACCTCTCTATCTCTCTAGCATTAACCAGCGTATATACAGTAGGCAGCCACTGTAGTAAGACAGAAGAGGTCAAAACGCATTCCCTAGAGGTTCTTCTCTTCACACACCACTGAGCCTGTTCCCAGCACAGCTGGCCTCTAGACGTTTACAGTCATACACTGCGGGTTCTCCTTGAGCCTTTCTCCTTTCTTCCCAGTGTGTACGACAGAAAATAAAGAGGCCAAAGGGCAAAGGACACACTTCTTGCTGCTCTCTCAGCTGTCCCGGTGTGTGTCCACTTTAGTTCACCTTCGGGTAGATCTTCTCGTAAAAGAAGTTTTGAGCCAGCACATACAGTTCTCCGTCCTTTTCTCGGACGGCGTGCGCTCGGACAAACTGGAACTGCTCCAGAGCAAACTCGTAAAACTCGTTCTCCATCTTCCATATGTCCGACTGCTGCAGTTTGGTGATGGACTCTTTAGTGGCAGGCTTCTTTTCACTGGTCTTCCTCAGATGGGACTTCTTACCTGTGACAGAGACATATTCAGAAAAGCAGCAATGATTGGTTGATGGCAATTATGGTCAAATATGTCACTATGGATTTCACTGTTAATGTGCTATTTATTCAAAAAGCTCTGGCATACTGTAATGTTTACAATGAGCTTATTGCACCTAACTGCAATTCAACACAGAATAGTGCAGAGTTAATTATGGCTGATACAGTTTTTTGTTATGTTTAGTTCTTTTTGTTTAAGCTTGAAACGATGGTGGTGGCATTAAAGTATGAGGCGCCAGAGGAGATAATAGTTAGATTAGAAGAGAAGTAAATAATTGGAAGGTTAATTAATATCAGAAAAAAATAATTAGTCGAAGCCCTTATATCCAGTGGGACACTTTTTGCTGTGGCTGATTTTCTTTTAGTTAGGTATTTATTTGAATACATTAGTAACACGCAACATGGTCTTAGTATGCAACTATATATGCATAGAAGGTGCACAGAACAAAATACCACCTGAGATATAGAGCTGGGCTGCTTGTGTCTTGCGTAATGTTTTAGAAGCATCATATTCCATTATAGAGGTTGAACTACTGTGGGTGAAAGGTGAGTGCAGATCTGTCTGTATGGCACCTGTACGGTAGAGTTCAGTGGCCCCTCTGAAGAATCGAGGCAATGCTGCCTCCAGCATCATGATAAAATCCTCCAGCTCCTCCGTCACACCCACCAGTAGGTACTCATTCACCAGGTTATACTTCGCCTGCTCCAGAGCCCAGCGACTACCCACATTCCTACACACACACACACACACACACACACACACACACACACACACACACACACACACACACACACACACACACA
>JBBJLR010000111.1:8366027-8376376 GCA_037577145.1 Brachypetersius gabonensis
CTCTCTCTCTCTCTCTCTCTCTCTCTCTCTCTCTCTCTCTCTCTCTCTCTCTCTCTCTCTCTCTCTCTCTCAATGTATATTCAGGTAATGCCACACACAGCTCAATTGTTTTACATTATTTCTGTTAGAAACCAAAGCTGTAGTGAGGTGGGGCCTCCATGGATCGCACTAGTCTGTCCAGTACAGCCCACAAACTCGATCAGATTGAGATCTGAGGACTTTGGGAGCAAAATCAAGAATAACTAGTCTTGTTCCTCAAATGTTTGAAGGGTGGACGGATGCATTGCTCTGTTAAAAAGACACTGCTATTAGAGAAAACCGTTGCGATCAAGGGTGGATTTGGTCTACAGCAATGTTTAGGTAGTTGGTACACATCAAAGTAACATCAAAAGGAATGTCAGTAACCAGCAGGACACTGTCCAAAGCATCACACTGCCTCTACCTGCTTGCATATTTCTTCCCCAAGTACGAGGCATGATGTAAAAGAAAACACAATTCATGCGACCAGGCCCCTGCCACTGCTGCAAGGTCCATTTCTGGTGCTCATACACCAACTGTAGCTACTGGCACTGGACAGGGGTAAACATGTGGTTCTCACATGCACTGTGTGCTCTGACACCTTTCTATCAAAAATACCATTAATTTCTTTTAAGCCCGAACAGCTCTTGTGTGCAATCAGACAAAGCACGCAAACAAGTCTGAACTCAAATCCAAACTTGATTGTGCCGTTAAATGCTAGCCTTGTGTGTTCTTGTTTTGCTTGGGCCCCTACAATCACCCCATTTTTACATGAATGTTAAATATTTATTGAACAAACAAAAAAAAGGAAAAAGGCCTGAAAAAGGCCTACAAGTATCATGGTGTTATTTTTGGCATAATGCCCATCCTTAATGGATACATTACACAAGTTCTCAGAATAAATGTGCTGCTTTCCTCCACTCCGTCTCTGCATGGCTGACGTACAATCTCTGACTGACTGAACACATAAAGGAGGCAGACGTGGATCTGAGAGAACACCGGAAATCCTCAGTCATTTCATTATGAGGCCTGTCATATTTGGAGGAGAAGAAAAAGGAAGAGTAATAATAATTATTATGGAACTTCACGAGTTATTATCTGAATGGGCACCACTCAGGCCACGGAGAAGGCCTTAATATCAACACATAGACTCTTCATTTTGAGATCTTCAGTGGTCATTTGTCTAAATGTTTTTTTGGCTGGTATCTACTGCAGCTATTCCTACTGTGAAACTGAAAACCAAAGCCACAGCTGTGCCTGCTTAGCTGCAGTATGGAGCCAGGAGAACGGGTCACAACAATAGTCGCCAATAGCCTGCCCTGCCAAACACAGAATTTCAGGCAGAAAATAGTGGCTTGTATATTGTCATGATAAGAGGACACCAAGTGCCTCACCAAGACATCATTAGGCCAACCGAACTGCTTAATAGTAAAACTACATAGATCTAACAGTATTGAACATTTTACAGATAAAATACTATTATAGTTATTTTATTATTAACAGGTTTCATACTGTAATAAACTCATTAATGAACTGTGTGCCTGCCTGTCCGCTGCTTCTCTTGGTGAATGGGTCAAACGCAGATTGTGTGCTGTAGTGTGTTCACGCATGACAAAATTGTCACTTTACGCTTTAATCAAAACTGATATTCTCGTTCATGAGAATTTGAATAGTTTTATGTTCTTGTGCAGATGTTTACATTCATTTATGTTGGCAGTAAGTAAATGCTTCATAGCAAATACTTACTAATAACACAGAAAACACTGAAAATCTTAACACAAAAAACTCAGAACTGATGAATCATCCCAGGCAGTAGAGAACAATTTAACTGTGGGAATCGGTTTAATTTTTTAATAGATTTGTCAGCTCCTTACAATTGATACGGCTATTTTATACGGAGTCCTAGCATATGCTCCTTTGTTTTAAGGGGCGGAACTAGCTCATAATAGTGCACATCCTTCTCATGGATGCAGTATTGTCCCGCTGAGCTAAACGCTTTGCTAGAGACTTTGCTACCCAGTTAAAACCTCTGAGGTGTGATATAATATTTTAGATTTGCCAGTTAAGTGCATTTTGGATCAAATTGCATGGCAGGGCAGCTCAGAACAGATCAGAATTCAATTCATACAGTCACACAGCAACACTGCTCCTGTTTTTGACTGCTCAGTTAACATTGTGATATGATGGGGGAAGGCAATGATGAAGTCCACCTCTACAAAAACAACAGGACAGCACATTTAATAGTTCCTTTGCTCCCGCAGTGTAACACCCTCCTTTCATCGATCACTCTGCTTTCCATCTTTGCCCACACTAAACTGCAAGCCTTCAAGCAAGAACAGCAGATTACAGCGCTAGAGCTTCTTTTTGCACCTTCACTGTGAGCAGCACAGAAAGTTATGATGAGAAAAACAACGAAAAATAAATGGCAGGTTTCAAGAAGAAGAAATGATGAGAATGTTTTTCCTTTGGAAGCCCCCCCACCTCCAGCCCTCTCAGAAATAAGGTGTTATTTGACCGTAAATCAGTCGTTGTGTTTTCCTCTCCAGCACTGGGGGAGGTTTTAGCTGTACTGTAAATTATTTACAGGATTTGGAGATTAAGAAGAAATATTACACTGTACACTCTGCCAAAATTAAGTGCGAGGGGGAGACAAGCCTCTCGCACTCTAATTATGCTCATTATGACTGTCGCAATAGGAACACGGCCTCTATTACTTTTTGAAACAAATATTCTTCCATAAAACTCAACTCTGAAGGAGCTAAATGTTTGGGCAATGCTGACATAATGTACTAAAAGTAAATTTTTCTCAGAAATGCTCATCTAACTGGATTTTTAGATATTCTGATGGAATGTTTTTATTTAAATGTAAACAAAATGAATAGTTTATACTATCTGCTTTATACTATATTATGCCTTGGTTTTACTGCTGGTACTACTGCCAGTGATGCATTACTACACACAATGGGTAGTTGTTTGTCAAAGGATTCCTATAAACAATTAATATAATCAATGAATCCATCAACTCTTATTTATTTAACCCACCAACTGAATCATTAGGTGTCCTCTCGCCTTAGTTCTGTCACAGCACTGCCATTTAAACAGCCTGTACCAAAGGTTACACTTGCAGTTTTGTGTACTGGAGCATTCATGGCTCCCCAATTCTGTGCACA
This sequence comes from Brachypetersius gabonensis, assembly GCA_037577145.1. NCBI lineage: Eukaryota > Metazoa > Chordata > Actinopteri > Characiformes > Alestidae > Brachypetersius > Brachypetersius gabonensis. The sequence continues at coordinate 8,369,216 of JBBJLR010000111.1, forward strand.
AGTCGGAAAAATGTTGGGGAAAATATCTAATTGTGATTTTCCTGACCAATAATATAACTATGTTTAAATGCAAAATGCAATTTTCTATGAATTAGGCCTCAGCATTTTCGCTCGCAAAAAAGAACACATATGCACACTCACATTTATATTTGAGTGTGTGTGTAGGTGTGTAGGTGTGTGTGTGTGTGTGTGTTAGACACAGTGCTGTGTAGTACAGGAGCTCCTCAGAGAACAGTTCTGCCACCATTGCACTCCAATTTGTATACATCCAACTTCAAGTACAACACAGAGAGCTGCCATCTGCAGAAATTCTCAGATGACTCAGCAATAGTCGAATGTATCAGGAGTGGGGACGACTCGGAATATAGGATGGCAGCGGACAGGTTTGTTGGTATGAGCTGAATCAGCTGCAGCTAAACATCGACAAGACTAAAGGACTGGAGGTGGACCTGAGAAGATTATGACCTCTTGTCACTCCCCTGTCCATTAGGGGAGTTGGATGTGGAGATTGTTTGGGACTACAAATATCTTGCTGTGTACATGGACAATAAACTGGACTGGTCAAAGAACTGGCTGGCCACAATACTAGAGAGGTCAAAGTAGGCAGTACTATGAAGCCTGTGATGGCCGGTGCTACTTTCCATGCTGTGGAGTACTTGGCTGGCAATGTATCCAACATCGAAGAGACTCACTAAGCTGATCAGGAAAATGGGCTATGTCAGTTTATTATTATTATCATTATTATTATTATTATGCTGTTCTTGTCTTTTTATGTTCTTTTTAGTCCCTTAAAAAAACATTGATTTGGGTCACAAATGTTCATATCTGCCAGAGCGTAGCTGTTAAGTGCATCAGCTTTTTCTATAGTTGACATCACTGATGGCTAACTGACTTTATGTACTAATTGCGGCAGCCCTGGCATGCCGACTTCCACATTTCCCACAATGATGAGTGTCTTTGTGAAGCGTTTGGGAGCTGTGTCTGGGGGCGACTGACTGATCCTAACAATACCTGCTGATTTAATCAGATACACACGGTTTCATCACTGTTCAGTCCCAGCTGTTGTGGGTTGAGGGGCGTAGGCCAGTGAGAAGTGTGTTCTCACACCCCATCTGCCACAGCGTTGGCCTGTTCCACTGACATGTCAATAACAGCAGCACACAGCTCACAGCTCAACATAGCTCAACATTTAGCATAAACGTCATCACAGCTGCCACTGTAATATGCTTTTGTTTTTCATTTTTTAAATTGCTTTTTCATATATCAAGCAGACCTCCCACATGCAGCATTTCAGCGTGTACTGAGATAGAAACGCTGCCTATTAGTAGGGTTTATCTAAGAGGCCTGTATTTTAGTGCCCAGACTGAAAATAACAATCGACAGAGTCACAGCGCATGCTTATGCATTTACACAGGGGGGACAAGTGTGATCAATCTGGGTATTGGCAGCAATGTCCACCTCTCCCCCCCCCCCCCCCTGAAAGAGAGAGAGAGAAAGAAGAAAGCTTCACAACGGGGGTATGCTGCAAGTCTGCACAGCCTTTTCACAAGGCTTTAATGAGCACGGTCGATTCCCGCTGATGGAAATTTCTCAAAATGACAGCAGAGAGAAAGTCACCAGGTGAAAGCAAACAATGAAATAACTGTACACAAGAAAAGAGCACCGACTGTGACAAAACTCTGCTCTCGGCCAAACTGTATTCATTTACTGAAAAAACAAAACAAAAGAAAAGACAGAACAGGATGTGGATGCAGATCCAATTCCTTTCATTCCTGTTTTTCTTTTTTAACACCATATCAGTTTCAGAGACACTAAAACAAATCCTACAAATTACTTTTTTTTTTTTACAGTGACTGCACTTTTACAATACTATTACAAATACACATTGTTTATTTCTACAGTCATACAGTTACAAATACGTATTAACACGAAAACTATTTACAATGGTCAGTTTTTATGAGATACAAAGACACTAAAGGTGAAACAAATTAAGATCATCATTTTATTTAGAGTTGAGTGGAGGAAGCAGCAGCTTCTTCCAGAATTCAACATGACAAGTAGGTTTGAGGATCAGAGTTACAGTTTAATGTCACACATGTGACTTAATCTTTCATGTTATATATGTACTACTTGAGATTCATCAAATTTAGTGCACCTTCATTCCAGCTTGTTGCAAATCTTGTTGCAAATATAGTTTCAGTGGTGATGTGAGATGCATACCTAAACCAGCTATAATGTATTTATTTTATAATGATCTATATTTTACCATACCATAACCATGACTGTCCCTTTTAAATGCATTTGCTGAATTAATGCTAACAGATAACTAAACATAACAAAAACTGGTTGGGTATGAGCTGTATCTACTAGTGTAGTTAGTAGGGCTGCACAATATATCGTAAACTTACCGTCATCGCGATATCAACATGCGCAATATACATATCGCGAAAAAATATACATAATCGCATTTATTGACTGAACTGCAATAAATGGTGCTTTTCTAGAACTCTTCACCCAGTGCCACAGAGAAGAGGGCAAAAAAATCACTGTGTAGTTTTCTTCATCTTCTGTTCTGCTGTTATAGATTCTTCCTTTTGCTATTTTTTCTGGCTAAGAACTTAGTATAATTTAAATTATGTTTAAATTTAAGATTTAAAATTAAAAAATTATTTTAAAAATATTTTCAGATTTTTTTTCAAGTGTTCAATGGTTCAAATGTTTTATGGGAAGCATTAAATGCTCTGTTTAAGTGTTTTTTGAATGTTGTAATGGAAGTATTGCATTTCATTTTTTTCTGTATATACTAGTCAGCGTCTGGAGTCTGTTACCAGCAAATCCAGGAGGAAAAACATCAACACTATAAAGGCTAAGTTTTTACTCACTTATCGCATGTGATATCGCCATCGCAACACTCAACAACATTATCGCATATCACATGTTTTCCTAATATCGTGCAGCCCTAGTACTTAGTATAAAAATAATAATAACCAAAGATACTGATATTTGGGTGTCAGTGTGTAAATGCTAAATTTCACCCAAAGTATTGTGATACTAAGTTCATTCGCTCCTGTGGAAAGCTAAATAACTTTCCTCCTCCTAGCCCTTAACTCAAACTTTCATTTCAATAAAGCCTGATGGAGCAATTTAGCTCCATCCTTTATTACCTATTAAGACATGATTTAAAAGCGGACATACTTCTTGATCACGCTCATAAAACAAAAACCTGTTCATGAGCTTCTCGGAGTCCCATGACAGCTCTCTCCCGCCTTTGAATCACTTCCCTAGCACTGGCGATAAACATCAGAGACGACGGGCGTAACGGGGCGCACCGCTTGTTCAGGACAAGCTACGTCCTCAGTGCGCGATTTAGAGAGACAAACAAGGCAGGTATCGGAGCAATGAGAGATGCAGCATGAAGGTCAGAGACAGCGGCTGAGCTGAGCAGTTTTCAATGGGGCAGTAAGCATTTAGAGCCCACACTGGTTAACCGGGGCACAGGGGACAGCTACACGTCTGGATGCTGAGGAGGCAGACAAATGCAGCACTTCTGCCCTATACTCTGCAGACTGCCAAGATTTCATCAAAGCATCCTGACCTTAAACATTTTACACAAGCAATAGACCTATAGATAAAACTCAGCCAGAGTGTTCAAATTTAACATCCTACATCATAAAACAGCGAGGCTGGGGGGGTAAGGGGGGCGCCCAGCAAGCTCATAAAAACGAAAAGCACTAGTTTGGCCAAAAAAACTAAATCACCACATTCTTCCTTTTCCCCAGTGCAGCTCGGCCGAGACATGTTTGATGTCTAAAGTTCGCATCTTAACACTTGTTTCCAGATTTCTGAAATTTGTGAAATTCCATCAGCAGCTCCCGATTTAATTTAACGAAGTACAGATTGAGTCAAACCAGGTTTCTAATAAAAACTACATACTAGGATTCTACACAGAACACACTGATTTACTGTACATAAAATCGCTGTTTACAAATAATGTCATTTGTATGTATTCTTTTTTATTTTATTAAGGAACATTATTTTTTATTCATTTAAAACAAACATTTTCAGAGGTATCTAGAACTTTTTTACAATGCTATATGCCTCAAACCTACTTTTAGTTGTTAAGTAAACTTAAATATTATAAAGCATACAATTTTCTATAAAAATGGTGTCAATAATTTTAGATACCATCAAATTTACACAATTTCGATTGTACACCAGAATTTTGCTTTGAACAAGGAGTGAATAAATCAGCTGTGTTCTCTGATAGGTCGCAGAAATGATGTCTGAGAGTTGCATCTTCATTTCATCATTTGCTCAGCGGTGGCGGTACAAGCAGAGTGGAGCGACAGCATGCTAGTGTTACCTAAAGGTGAAGCTGTAAGACAGAAAATAAAAAATAAATGAAAAATAAGCAAAAAAAAGAAGAGACAAGTAAGGCTTTAATCTGCGTGAACTAGCACTGAACTCCTTCCCTCCTTCATTCTCCCACCTCGCTATTGTCTGAACACCAGGTGTTTATTTATTCATGCAACAAAAAAAATAACAGACTTTACCCCTTTGCTGAATCGAAAAAAACCCCCCCAAAAAACACATCTTTCATGTCTGAATGCTCTCCTGATATTCAGATGACAAACAAACAGCGTGCGCAGTGCATCCCTCAGTACGAAGTCTCAAATTCTAGGCCTTCACAAGTGCAGACAAAGCTAACGCCATCTATCGCTTTCCCTCTCTACTGAAGGAGATCGAGAGAGCATTTCCTTTGCAAATGAAGTCTCTGGAGAAGCAAAATACGCGAAACACTTGCCTATAAACAAATACTGCAGTTCGTGAGACATTTATCTGGATAAGAGAAAGAAAAATGGGATTTTCACATAAAAAACTTGCTCATATTCGTGCTGAGGTAAGATAACGTAAAGCTGGTTTTAGAATCATTGCCAATAGATCATGAAAACTGATTCCCTGAGTGAAGCATTCAAGGTTTATACATTTGTGTATGTGTGCGTGTATGTAATAAATGTATATATCCTCCTGACACCTGGCCCATTCATTTAAGTCCAGTTTAATGGACATTTTGTTCACCTATATTTTCCTTAAGTATTTGGAGATACCCCATCAAGTGCTATAGTATTCTGTAGAGGACATCCTGGGCTTCCCAGTGACGTGTCTGTCATGTGAGGGGTTTGCATTCTGGGAATAAGGACTGCAATGGCAAGACATACATGAGGAGCACCAAATGCAAGATGTTCCTCTTTTTAAGCAAAAAGAAAACTATCACAGCTAAAACATTCAGAGGATGTTCTATGACTTATAATTCACTGCTGACCTAAAATACATGATTTGTTGTTCTTGCAAGCAACAAGCAACAGAAGAGTGATACAGAATTTTATTGTTTTGATTGGTTAATATCAATATTATTTTCGAAATTCTGTTTTATTTTCATACGGAGATGGTCCTGTTGTCCTCTGCAGTGGGAAAATGCTGGGAAATAAAAAATATATTCAAATAAATTTAAATTGTAAGGCTGGCCGGAAATCACACAAAAAAAGAAATTGTTAGACCCTTTTTTTTTCGCTTCTCAGGAGGGTTTACATAAACTACCAGTCAAAGTTTTAGAACACCCCAATGTTTCAAGGTTTTTTTTTTTATTGAAATTTAAACAGTTAAAGTCCATTGAATAGCATAAAATGGTACAAATGATAGTGCTGAACTGGTAAGGTTGCCCAGAAGTGGGAAATCATTCTGGAGCTCCATGCAGTTCCTCTGGTATGGGCCTAGTTTGTCGGGTTCAACTTACAGAAAGATAGTGACCCAAAACATAAGTCCAAGCTCTGCCAGAACTACCTTAGAAAAAAAGAACAAGATGGTGAGCTGGAGAACATGGAGTGGCCAGAAGCCTCCAGACTTAAACCCCATAGACCTATAAGAATACAGCTGGGAAGAACTTTCTGCAGAATAAACAAGGAGACACTGAACCGCTTTAATTTCAATAAAAAAAAAAAAAACTGGGGTGTTCTAAAACTTTTGACTGGTGGTGTATATACATACACATATTTATTACATACATGCACACAAACAAATACGGATGTAAAACCACCTTGTGCTAATGCTCATCCTGATTTTTTGGGACCAGTTTTGAGAGGGTTTCCGCAGCAAACCCAGTGGAAGCACAAGTCATGGGCAAACAGGGGCCAACACTGTTATAAACACTGCAGCCGTTGCACCACTTCTTCTCCAATAACTTGATCTAAGTGGCTCAGATGGATCGCTATGGGTAAAAGGCTAGTATCTGTGAACTTCTCGGTTCTAAAAGACTGAAATGTTCCTCTGAAGAAACCCATGCAGCCTGTGGCAAAACACTGACAGTCAGCCAGGCTCCTTCATTAAGTGTAGCACTCTCTACATCTCTTGATGTCATTAACCCCTACTTTCTCAAGGCATGTCCCCATTTAATTGATTCAGATCAGCTGTTCCCATTAACAACCTATTTCACTTTGGTGCTTTTTACTTGTTCTGCCTTTACCCTAATACTTGATTTACAACAGCATTACATACGACATGTTTCTATGTTATAGCAGAATGATATGCAGCCTCCAGCAGAAGTGTCAGCCAAGATTTGTAAAATGCTTTACCTTTCCCCACATGACAATTTCCATGGCCCTCACATGCTTTCTCCCGATGCATTTTTCCCTTTCGTCTTTTAGATGTTTGCCATGGCACTCTGGGCATCATGGGGAACTAGGCTGGTCTTTGTCTCCAATCATGCCATGATGGGGCCGCAAGGAGGCGCACCCTCCCCCTTCCCCCATCTGGCTCAGAGCGGGCTCCTGCAAATCCTCCCATCCCAATTAAAGCTCACCCAGAGCTTTTAAAGCTGCTGATCTCACTGCCCCCCGGTTTTACTCAGCACTAGTGGGCAAACGCTTCTCTCGCCCTTGCCAAGCCCTGCTCTATTCAATCACTAGACAAGACAAGCCTTCACTAATGCTTGTTCCCAATTAGAAAGCGTAACGCTTCCCACTGTATGGCAAAGGGAAACCTCTCAGCTTAATGAAATTACAGCAGCGAGGCAGGAGGCTAGAGGGAGCATAGAGTGAGAGAGAGAGAGAGAGAGAGAGAGAGAGAGAGAGAGAGAGAGAGAGAGAGAGAGAGAGAGAGAGAGAG
>JBBJLR010000111.1:8392121-8406528 GCA_037577145.1 Brachypetersius gabonensis
TGTTAGGAGACGTGTGTGGTATAAAAGTATTGTATGGTGTGTTTGAAGTGTGTGTAAAAGAACTGTGTGTTTGTTGGTTCATGTGCGTGAAACTGTAAGAGTTGTACTTTGGTTTGTCAGTAAAGGTGCAGTAACGCGGACGTTTACTGAATCAAAATAACCAGCCTACTGTCCCAGAAGTCATTAATCCTTGTGTCTCTCTTACTGCATTTGGGATCACTTGGTTTGTTTTGCCCTCGTAACCTGTCTGTCTCGCTCTTGCGCTTCCTTGATAGTGCACCCCTGGTGACCATTTGCTGTAAAAATTCATAGATAAGCCGCACCGTTGTGAAAAACAGTATGGTTGGTTTTTTTACTTAAAGTAATGCTGCAATTCACAGTTTAAATAAAATTGCATTATATAAATTGAATGAATTTTAATGAATTTTTATTTATGCATTTCCAGATATAAATTGCTATATTGTGATGTATATCATTACCGTGATAAAAGATTTTGGTTATATCGCCCACCCCTAACACAGATCATCATTTGAGGTGGACAATAATGGTGCAATGTGTTTATCATCAGAATCAATAACAAATTATAAAATTCCAAAGAATTACAAAATTTTAATGTTTCATATCAAGGGTAACATCATGGCTAATTACAGTACATGGTAGTTACATGGTTTCAACAACAAGAGCAACCCACAACACTGCAGCTAAGAGGCTCCCCATCAGAGCAGTGTCTGCACTGTACACTCTCTCTTCACCCATAACTTAGCAAGCAGCACTGGTGTCTGACAGCTGACACACCAGAATTGGCAGTTTAGCATGAGATCTGTACTATCGCATGTGATGGGGAGACCTAGCTAGCAGATGGGAACCACCCGGGATCAGATTTGGGGCGATAACTTGTTAAACGAAGTTTCCCAAGTGGCATCAGTGTGTAAGGTTTTGTGCTATTTGTGCTAACAGTTTTAAATCTTGAAAATAGATCATGTAATTTAGGAGTCACACTAGCTTTTCTTTCAATCGCAATAGTGCTTGGCCATTTTTTAGATACCTGTAAATTTGCAGAAGTAACACCTAGGCATCTGAAAAAATAAAAATACGTTTTGGGGCTAATTCCAAATATGTGCTTAATTAGCTTGTAGCATGTTCCCACCTTAAGATAAGGACATTCTAAACATGTGTCCTTTTTGACTGGTATTCCAAAGGCTGGTTCTCTGTCGGTATTGTAAGCACGCTCACCAAACATGTTTGACATGTATTCATTGCTCCATACCCCACAACTGCACTGCTTCTGTAATCTATCAAGAGATGAACATTACATGTCACCAAACATCAGGAATTTCTAGAACGGTGGCACAGAATTTCAAGGGGTAGTAAAATCAGTTACTTCCATTGTGTGATTCCTTTTTGCAACATTTTTATCTGAACCACTTGTTTTTACAGGCTTTCTATAATTTGTTTAAATCCCTGCTTTTTCAGCATCAGGATGGTGGTAAATTAACACATTGCGCCGGTCATATCAAAGCATAGCAGAATTACTTCAAAGTTAGGAACATTTTAGTTCTTTTTTTCTGCTATAGAATTACATGTTACCAAGTTACAATAGCAAAAAGGCAAGTAGGTCATTTACATTCACTTCTTATTGGCTGAGATGACCTGATTTCAACCAGTAAGTGATATTATCTCAGGCTTAGTCTCCTCACCCCAAGGGTATGTAGAATGCTCGGGGCCTGAAGCGTCTTAGAGTGTATTATACTGCAACTGACAAGGGCACTTTGATCAACAGCCCCCATGGCAACCCCTGGTAAATTAATCATCGAGTCCACAAACTGTAAGTCAGTACCAAATCCTCTTAAAGTCCTCACGTTCTAATCTCTGTATCGCTGTGTCAGCTGGGTGTTCACTAATACTACACTAATGGAAAAGTACAGAACCTACTACCAGAGCCAGTGTTCATAAATATTAGAACAGGTCAAATCCAGTGTCCAACACTTCAGCGAGAGTTCTCTTGCCAAATAAATGGCTGAAGTGTTAATAGTTGCTCAGCTGTCATAAACGGTACTTTGTGCCAGATATATCAGTTGAAGCTATTCAAACTGTAAACTACCTCATGACCAATGAATTTCCTTTAACTCTGTCCATCCCTGTTGGTGGCTTTTGGAAGTACTAGCAAGACTTTAAGACATGCACAATTTCACAGATTAGTAGAGTGAAAACAGTCCAAATCCCAAATGTGGATTTGCCCAATAAGATTAAAAAGAGATGCCAAATGCTTAAAATCTCCTGTTTTTGCTGATAGAAGAACCACAGAGGCAAAGAAGCGCCACTGAAAATGTAAGCAGGTCATCATGAAGCTGAAATAACAGGCAGATAAAACAACTGTGCAAAAATCAATTTGGTCCACTGTTACAAAACAAATGCCCTGGTAGAATACTTTACTAGAAAGAAATTACAGATTTTCAGCTTTTGAACTGTCCAGGAACAGCCATCAGAATGTAGGTACTAAAGAGGCATGGTTGTAGGAGGTTTCCCATAAAGTAAACTTCAAGTCGACACAACTACTGATAACTTTCAAGAAAAGATAAGGCCTGTTTTGTTAAAGCACATATAAAGTAGGACTGTAACGACACACCAAACCTACGATGTGGTGCATCACAATTGACCCACAATTTGTTTCGCATCACGATTTTTTTTTTTTAGTGCAAGCAGTACCATTCAATACGCCATTTTCTTTCGGGTCATCCTCATGTTTACCACAGAATTATGAATCAATAAAGGCTTCGAACCGCTTCTTTTTATTCAGTCTGTACAGAATACCCCAAGGAATTGCGACAGGCTGCTGCAGAACCGATTTTTTTATTGTCCAAAATAATCCAGCTGGCCAAACTCGCACAAGAACTCACTCAAAACCAGGGCTGAAACGATTATTCGAGTAACTCGAATGATTCGATTACAAAAAATGGCTCGAGGCTTCGTTTAATTCGTCACCAAAGTCCACCTGCAGGGGGCGCTTGTGACCCGGGGAACATTTTATTTTTGCCGCAGGGAGTAGGGTTTTTTTGCGCCAAAAAAGAGCACACAGCACACAGCAGGAGATATGAAGTAAAGCCCTGCGCAGGACAATTTTTTTAATTCCGCCCGCTCTCCCGGTCATATATGAAAATATATTTTTAACGTTAAAAAACAATCAATGTTCTGTTATTGTAAGTTAGTGGCGCTCACTGGCTGTGAAAAATGAAGAGAGCCGCAAAAAGCACCTCGGGACCGGCTCGACGGGACCGGCTGGATGGAAAACGTGCCGAATATTGCCAACAAGAAAAAATAGGGTGGCAATATTGTTTTTTAGTCTGTAGCAGAAAAGTCTTAAAATGCATCAATTTGCCTAAAAATTTAAATAAAATTTTAATCCATATTTAAACTGTAAACAAGTTTTGACCATTTAATGCTAAAAAAATATATAATCAATAAATAATAATCAATTCAAATTGATCAGCAACATTTAAACTCATAATAATAATAATAAAATATTTAAATATTTTATATTTTACAAACAAATCTTAAAGTGCATACAGACAAAGAAAATGAAAAATAACTAAATAACAGGACATTTTTGTTTTCTTTACTGTTAAAAAGGATGCAGTGTACATCATAAATGTTTCCCAGAAAGGTTGATTAAATGGGCTTAGTTCTGGAGCCAATAAGCCAAAGGTTTTAAGCTTTGATCTAATAAAAGTGTTGAGTCTGAATAAAAATCTTTGTGAGGAATAACAGCCAGTTGCTTGCTGATTTTAAGAGGCCCTTCATGTTGCATAACCCACTATTGATATAGTTCTTTAAAAACACAAAAGTATGATTTATCCAATTACTCGATTAATCGATGAATAATCGACAGAATACTCGATTCCAAAAATATTCGATAGTTGCAGCCCTACTCAGAACACAACATAACTGTTACAAACAAACTCCCCAGTAGTTTTATCACAACCTGTCAGCTTACAGACACTTATAAAGTGAAGTGTCATCATTTCTTTTTACTTACCTGAAATTGGCGTGAAAATACACCAATCACGGCGTAAAAAGGTTTTATTAGGAGGTGTACTGTCCACAGACCGGCCTCCTTATCAGTGAAAGCTAACAGATGTGGTAGCCTTGGATTTGGACAGGAAGGGGTGGAAGGCGATTCTGCCTTCTCACACTGCGACACATGTTCGTGGATCTGAGTGTCGTGATTTCGGTTTCATATTGCATATCGTCACAGCTCTAATATAAAGGTTCGAAAGTACTTTCATGTAAGTCTTACGAACAGACCAATGATTCTCCTGATCTTTTGTTGGAGAACAAAGATCTGCCTACAAACCAAACCATCTAGAATTGCACGGGCTTGTTTTAGATCTGAATCAATTTTGACAAAACCCTAAAAAACCCTAAAAACCCTCTTTAGCATGCTCTTTAAGGTCCCAAAAATGGACTGTCTAAGTCAATCAGCCAACCCGAACCCGGAAGACAAAAAAGTAATGCATCTGATGATTATTCATGTAGTTTGTCGCTATGGTATGTATGTATTTAGGCCACGAAGAGCCCAAGAGAATACATTAAACAGGGCTATTCATTTTCTGTGTTTAATTGAGCAATTATTTTAAAGGCAACAAACATCCAAGGAGATTATTCACCTCCCGTCCATGAGTCATCGCATTCACAGCAAGATCAATAATACCACAACAGATTGATTCTAATTACAAGTGAAGATGGAAAACAAACCTGCCATAAGTCTCATTGAGCAAACAGGCCTGTGTTTGTGTGTGTGTGGTTTCTACCTTTCTTTCAGTTATAGGCTTTGTGTTCTTTGTGTTTAAAAAAGTGTAAAGTGGAGGTTTATAATGCTGCTCATATCTGAACATCAAAATGCAAATCATGAAGCCGCTCCAGTAAAGGTACGCTGACATTATTAAAGGGTTTTTTGTTTCTTTTTAAAAGAAGTGCCCCATCACAAAAGAAGCTTGGTTAGGGATACTTAATATGCCTTTGTGGACTAGCCCTGGCTAATCCCAGCCACTGTTACCTTCTTAAGAGCTTTTCCAATGTTTTATTAGCAGGCTGGGCCCCAGAGAATGACTGTAGCTTAAAAACAAACACGAGTGCTTTTAAAAACTGCACTTAAGAAGGACAAATATTAGGGGTGGAGGGAAAACAAATTTGAAATATCAATATATCAGAATATTTCACAACTTAATATTTAGTACACTATTTGAACAAAAGTGTTGGGACACACCTGTTTTTCAGCATTTTGGACACCGCCATGCTTCCAACTTTGTGGACATAGTTTGGGGAAGAACCTGTTCTATTCCAGCATGATTGAGATTGTGAGACAGGCCTTCACGTCCAACATAAGTGCCCAACCTCATAAATGATCTACAGAATGAATGGGCACAAATTTCCACAGAAACTTCAAAATCTTGTGGAAAGCCTTCCAAGAAGAGTGGAAGCTGTTTTAGCCACAAAGGGGGACCAATACCATATTAAAGTTTGTGTGTTTGAATGCAATATCATTAAAGTCCCTGTTGGACTTTTGTTCATATTGTGTATTTCTCAGGTTTGGGTCTAAAACATGAAGCCAGCAAAACATTAAATGAAAATTAAAAAAGATAAAACAGATTTTTCAAGGCTGTTGGCTCACTCTTCAACGTGACAGTCCCCTGAGCTTTGACTCACAGGCTTGTTTGTGGTCCAAGGTTTGTGCAGGTCCCATCTTTTCTACCCCTGAGAAATCTCCATATAAAAAAAGTTCTGGGAAGTTGCTAACCCTGTTCTGTTCATTTAGATCACTCTATATACTGTGAATTGGCAGAAGCTCAAGAGCAGCTGGACCAATTCCCACTCACCACAACATCACGGCAGTTCACTGAAATGGGCTTGGCAAAAACAGACAAAGGAGTAAAATGGAAAAAAATGGACCAGATTGAGAATGATTTTAGGGCACCTATTAACATAGGTTACAATACACCTGTGCAGAGGGTCAGGTGTAAAAGATGAACGCCTTTTGTTCCAACAAGTAACACTGACAGGCGTGAACATCATGATCTGATTTACAATTATGATCCTCTGCTCTTCAGATAGTTGGCAGAATAGCTAGGATTTTAAATGAGTCAGTACTTGCCTGGGAGGTGATGAAACATCAGGTATGGCTAATTTTAGTTTAAAACCACTAAGGGCAGTATAATAGCACCTTAATGCCTCTCACATAGCTGGCAGCACACATGGAAGTATTTATATTTAAGGGGGGCTTTTACACAGAATATACCCTTTTTTAATTATGCAACCATCTATTAAAGTATAACTGGAAACAATCATAATGAATCTGCCTGACTGCTCTTACGTATCTTACAAATGACCTGGTTCAGAAGCTGAAGAAAGTGGAAAGCTGGAATTGTGAAAAGGGCATTTTACTGTCCAAACACAAAATGACTGAGGCTTTTTTAAAATGAACGTCATCCTGGCCTGAGCGTATTTAAATAAATTCTGAAAGTATTCAAAGTGAGAGCAATGATTTGCTCGTCATACTGCAGGAATATGCTGCATTACAGGAAAAGTGACTGAAAATGCAATATCTGTGCATCTCTAGCCACTTTCAGATGAACAAATTATAGTGCACTGATGTATTTTTACACCAAAAAAAAAGAGAAAAGAACTAAAATGCACTCACTAAACAAGACAAGCACCAGGCGCCTAACAAGCTGCTAAGAGGCCCCACTCTCAGCCCTGTCATTTCATTAAGTGACTCATTGGCCTGGGATATATAAGCCTTTCACGAGTGGAACAGAGGATCCATGTAGCTTTTGTGCAAAACTACAAAGGCCTCTTTATTGCAATAATCAAGACAGCAAAGCTTCTCAAACCACAGTAGTTGGCCAGTAGATGTCAAATTAATTATAAGTCACAAGCCACATACCAATGAGGCATCAACAGAAGTCCATCAAGGAGACAATGGAGTGTGCAATCATGGGTATTAATAGCGCTTAACCTTAAATGCCCCCGCAAAGATGAGATATGAATAATATGACTGGGAACACTATGGAGCTTTGGACACCAGCCTGTGGGTAATTCTAGCCACAAACTGCCACAGAGGCCAGAACAGCAGCGATGTACTCAAAGCCTTTTTCACTTTTGTTGGGAATCAGACCGCTTGTGATGCTACTGGGCCCTGCGGATGTGTGAAGATGGGGGTGTGAATGGGAGGCTAATAGAGGCTGAGCTGTGAGTCACTACATACTCCGAGGGGAGGGGGAGGGTTCCAGGGAGCTAATTGCATTTTTGCTTCCTTTTGATGGATCCAGGTGCAGCTAGTGGAAGCTCAGTAAGTCATAAAAGATGACTCAGGTTAGGTTCAGACTGTCATTCCACTGCTGAAATGTCATTATTTGCATCATACCGCCAGTAAACCTGCTTACTACAAGCCACTGCAGGACAGAAAAAGGCCTCAGGTCTGTAAGATGATTTCAGATGATGGAGTATTTCAGTTTGAATTGCTTTTGAAGGGGGGCAGCTGGTGGCCTAGTGGTTACAGTGTTGCCCCTGCAATCACAAAGTTGTGAGTTTGAATCCCAAGTGGCATCACTAAGGTACGTTTGAGTAAGGTACCATCCACACGCTGCTCTCCGTGCAGTTGGTGGCAGCCCCCTGCTTCACTTGGTGAACGGGTTAAATGCAGAGAAGGAATGTCTTGATTATTTCACAGAGAAGGAATCGCGCACTTACGTGAGTGCACTGGAATGCAGTGCGCACTGAGCACTAGCTTCTGTAGTGCGCACTGCTGTGGGTAAGTTCTGTCCTAAATGGAACACTGATGTTTTGCACTTAGTGGAAGTGACGCACTACCATTTGCTCGCGATTCTCCAGCCCGACAAAATATCTGCCGGTTATACCGCAGTATACATCAGTAAAATAACTTTATTAACGTTATTTACATTTATACAAAGCCTATTTGCTCAATGTTGAGAAGTCTGAATCTACACTGGTAGCGTTAGGTAGGCTTAGATCCCTGAACTTTTCCTAATAAGTTATTGTTGCTAAATAAAGTGGCTTATTTTTGACTCAAGTCTTTTGGATTATAACACCATGAGTCATTGCAAAACTCAAAGAAACTCATCTGTAATACTTAAAATTGTTTAGGATACTGTCAGTACATAAGGAACACAGACAAAATAGAACATGGTAAGGCCTGGTTGAATTGACTAAAGCTAGTGCGGTGTGTGAAATGCTGAATAAAAAAGTGTTTATAGTATTCTTTAAATACGGTACCACTGCTTCTTGACATTCTTGAAGTATTGTGATATGTTTTTCCCAGGCTATGAAGGAAATGTCACTTTGTAGTGTAACACAGTATCTCGTTGCTCTTTACCCATGAACCTTCTTGCTATCCAATCAGGGGTGATCCATATGTCAATGGGAAACCAAACACCTGTCAACCCTGGTAGGAAAGCCCATGCATTTTATTAAGGGCTCATGAAGACATGGAGATAAAGAAACACACCTTCTACTGGGTTATATTGGGTTTTTTACTAAAACCATGAAGGCATGTGTTTAAGACACTGCTACGTTAATGGAATTCGATCTCTGTGGGTGGAAAATTACCCTGTGCTTACAAGCTGAAAGGCAAAACAGTTGAGACAAAGTCAAGAAGTGTCCTTCACTCATGAACAGGTGGGTGTTCTTCATCTGCTCTCACTCTGGATACGGAAGACTGGGGAAGTGACACAGAAAGGGCCCGTTGTTGATTATGACTAAAATGGCATGTTCATCCTGTCCTGTCATATTTCACACATCACTGTAACAGTCATTTCCTACCAGAGTTATACTGTTGTAAACACCCTCCACACATTATGATATGTACTGCAGTGGTTGGGGTACTGATCAAATTTAGCACCATTTCCAAATATATGACCATATACTGGTACAAAATAATACTTAATACAAATCTTACAAATGTAGCCTGATTTGATTGGATTGTTTTTTTCCTCTCTTTCAAATTACAACAAAGGAAACCCACTGAGGTGCTGTTATAATTTTTTTATGATGTATTTTTTTAATATTTGAAGAAATATTCATTGCACTTAAGTAAAAAAAAAAATCTATACAGGTTTGAGACACCTGTATGCTAATAAACACGAAAATGCCCAGCCATATACTATGCATTCTGTAATTGTGTATTATTTGTATTATTTACTATCAGAATTCTGTTTGCCAATTCCAAAAAGTGTACTCAGCAAGAGTTTCTGATTGAAATCTTTACTTTTTTAAAACACACAAAGAAATTCAGCATTTCAAGATGTCTCTGAATAAAGGATATCACCAGCACTGCTTAGATTACTCCAAATCTCGAGACCAGTGAGATGAGAAACCCTCTTCAGCATCGAGACATCAGGTCAGGTGCGAGAGTGACCTGAATTATTTATGGCTAACCCTCTGCTTATAACGTGTCAGCAAACCTACATGCGGGACAGGGAGTTTTAGCGATGCAGGTCAGAGAGTGTTACTGTGTTAAAAAAAAACCTTTGCTCTTATCTCCAAAATCAGCTTTATCACCACTCAATCAATAGCACAACAACAGCCAAACCTGACCACCTTCCAAACACATAGAGGCTAATGGTCAAATGACATTTTCTGTTGCACTGAAATCATTTTGAATAGCATCACCAGAAATATGGAACCAAACTTAAATTCCAAACTTGTTCAGGCTGAGGAGAAGTGGGCCCCTGCAAGGCCAGTTAGAGGACTGGGGTTGGTTTTGTGTGTGTAGGTAAGTGTATGAAGGGCCTGTGAAAGGGTGCAAGCATGTGTGTCAGAGCACATTCATACCAGCACGCACGCACGCACGCACGCAGGCACGCACGCACGCACAGCCTCCAGCTCAGTCCTGTGTTTAAGAGCGTGACAGGAATGGAGATAAATGATCGATTTCTATCTAATGAAACTGATGAATAGGGGTGTAGCGATACATTTGGACCAAGATTCAATTTGATTCATGATGCTGGGTTTACAATTCGATATCCTCACAATGTTCTGAACAAAATTTGAGTAAAGAAAAATAATGACCGTATCCATGCTGTTCAACAGTCTACTAAAGAGGAGAGAGCAGGGAGGCAGGAGGAGTCCAGAATGACATGAATGTGCCAGGCTGGGGGGTTTGATGCTGGCTGTTTTCAAACAATGTAACTGCATTTGATGTCTTAATTATTAGAATATGCACATTTGATATTGTGATTAATAGAGCAGTGTACATTGGTAAATTTCTGGATTGCAATATTGCAAAGTTTGGATGCACAAAACCTATTAATGAAAGAAATATTCAGTCTGCCACACTGCTGATGTTCACCTACAGTCTGTCACATTTAAGGAAATTCCACACAATTTTGCTTAAACCTCAAAATTGATATCTGTCAATTCTGTCAAATTGGACAATATTAACAATATTTTAAAACAGATCAAAAACCATGCAGTTATCACTTTAATTCATCTGAGATGCTGCAGCTTTCCAGAAATGAAAATGCAGCACATGCACCAAAAAGGTACCGGAGCAGTGCCATAGAACAATCATTCTAGATCCCTAAAGAACCATTTTTGTAAATGAGAAGTGATAATGTAGCACCTTTGAAACAAGGTTTAATACAATGGTATAATGACTGCCAGTGAGAGATCATGGAAAGAAAAACTAAGCATATATGGAAGACACACTGACATTTCCCCGGCTTTTAAATAGACAGGGCAGCCCATCACACGCCTAGCAAATAGACATTAGAATGTAACTGGCAGGTTAAAGATTACTTCCTAGCAATTATTTCTGATGAACTCATTTTTGCCCAAAATAAAATGTTAAATTTTCAAATGTAAAAACAACTACATTTTT
Source organism: Brachypetersius gabonensis (assembly GCA_037577145.1). Lineage (NCBI taxonomy): Eukaryota > Metazoa > Chordata > Actinopteri > Characiformes > Alestidae > Brachypetersius > Brachypetersius gabonensis. The sequence goes on from JBBJLR010000111.1 coordinate 8,403,016, forward strand.
CAGGTCCTGGGTCTGCTACAGATTCAGCCACTGATGTAACTGTGTGACATAGCAGTGTGTTGTACTGGCAATCTCGGTTTTGGCAGTGGAACAGCATTTAACACTAGTTTTCTAGCATTTAGTCCCTGTAGACTTTAATCACAAAAATTCTTGGTCCATTACAAAACAATGTTTTTTTGCAAACGGAAACATTTTAGATACTTTAATGTGCACATATTACTGAGGACAGAGTTCTGTTGTGCACACAAAGCCCATATAATCGCCGTAGAAAAAGAACTGGCAATAAAACAAAATGCTTTAGAGCAGCTGCTCTAAAATCCCCATACCCAATGCCAAGCATGAACTAGAGGGGTATCAAGCCCCCCAGTATTGGGTTGTGAAGCAGTGGAACTGCATTTTCTAGAGTAATGAAGCTCCATTCAAGTTTTTATCCTTTAAGCTTTCTCCGGAGCTCCTGCATAAAATTCTTACAGCAATGCTCCGACATGTACAGTAAAGCAGTAAAGGCAATTACTGCAGTGAAGGCAGAACAAACTCCCAATTAATATCCTTCATCTCACTGGATAAGATAAAGCCACAAGTTTGCCATTACATAGCTGGTAGCTAATACTACTCTTCATTGCATTTTGCCCAAATTTTTCTTTTCTTTGCTTATTGTTAAATGCACAATGCAACATGCACCATTCAGTTCAAAAGGTGAATTAAATGTTAAAATTTCTTTCAAATCTTTTGAAGGGCATCGCATTATAATGAAATGTAAAGACCACAGATGATCCCAGGACCTGTGTGAAGCCCCTCCTTCACTGCAGCTGACTGGCCTGCAAGACTATGACTAATAGAAAAACACAAGAACACAATTTAACACAGCCACGTTAATCACTGGTGCACGCGTATACACACACATACACACACACGAGCAAATCTATTCATCATTCCACTAACAGTCACAAGAACTGACACGCTGCCAGTCTCTTTCTCCACCCTATTCAGGCCTGGACAGCTGACTTGACAAAGAGAACAAACTCTGCACACTTCAGGACAGACCAAACTAATGATTTATTTGGTTAAAAGACCAAAAAGAAATTGCTCTTTCCAATGAAAGCAGATGAAAGCAAAATGAAAATAATCTTTTTTGCCAGTTACTACAAGCTAGGGACAATATACTGTTTGCGAATTGTTCTCTGAAGACTGCAATTTAAAATCAAGCCACTTAAAGCATTACTTATTCATTGTGCATTACTGTAAGAATTCAGTCTCAGATGCTGAAGATGAGGTTCTGTGATTGGATTAATCAAGGTCATGTTGCTTACATCATACACCAAAACTGTGATTTGATGTCAAAATAATGCAAGCAAAACTCATTATTTTAGGAATAATCAAATATGTCTTTAAAACACTGCAGCAATAACATCACAAGAGAATATTTTCCATATATCTTGCAGACCTACTATACTATAAAAACATCACTTAAATTTGATTTAATAGAACTATTGATTAAAATGTGTAAATAAGTGTAAATGAATATTAATAATTGAAAAAATCTATTTATATCCTGAATAGAGTTGATAGAGTCCTGGTGATGAATCACACCTCTCATTATTAATTAATTAATTAATTAATTAATTAATTAAAGTAGATTACTTGCTTTAAAGGATTAACTCAATAGGATTTTATATTAACATTTTATAACCATTACAGGCCTTACAAGCACAAGCATGCATATGTTGTACAAAAGTAAAAACAAAAAACAAAACTGATCCAGTGAGGGAGAGTTTTTAACACTTTCTTTCATGGGCTGAGACCATTCACTTAACAACGTCAATGGGAAAACAGACTAAATCCTCCCCTAAAAAAGCCAGCATGACGCATAACTGAGACAGATATCGGCAACTCTCCCCACTCCTGGAGGCATGTGTGACAAAAACCCATTAAAAGTTTCGGAGAGAAAGCCTCCCCCTTGCTCTTGCTCCATAAAATTAGAGCCTGTTTAGATTTGCACTCAGTCACACTGGGCCTGGCAGGTTTCAGTTTAAGGCTGCTTTCTTTGTGATAACACTGAGAAAAGAAATCTAGTACTTTCTGAACATTAAGACTTAGCCTGTATGAGAGGCGGCTGTCAATCAACACCCCCACACCTTACCCCTTTCTTACGTCTACAATGCCAGCTTTGCCAAGGAGACCCCCCAAGTGGAGTAAAGAATCCACTCCAGAACAAGGAGCTGGCTACTGTTAGGGTTGTACAAGGAGTGAGCAGGAAGGGGAGCCAATTGGAAAATCCACTGAGCTGTTCCCACACAGCTCTCTAAAGGTTTCCTGCTTTTCAGCTCCAGTCTCTAAGCAGCCCCTGCCCACTTCTTTCAACAAAGATTTCTGCTAAAGGAGAGGAGAGGCGGCCAGTCAAGCATGGCTTTCTTATTCTGTACAGAGCTAGCTAGGAATTCGGAAACAGGCTTAAAATATTCCCAGCAAAAACTTCATTTATGCGTCATTTTCTTTATAGCTTTTTTTTCGCCATTCAGCGAAGTTTACATCATGATTTTCTAGACACAGTAAAAGCAAGACAAACTCTCTTCTCTCTCTCTTTTTTTTTTTTTCAAGGGACGCCACACGGCTGCGTTTTTTGGCTTTGTATGGCTGTGCCTCCCCATGTTGCTAAGCAACAGCTAGGGGCTAACTGGCTAGTTAGAATAAGCCAAACCATTCACTGTTAGATAGAAAACATAAAACAACATTCAAAAAAGTAAATGAAATCTTTAAGCACTGGAAAAGGCATTAGAGCTAGCATGTTAACGTTAATGTGTACATGCACAAAATGACTTGTACTACTATCTAATGTAGCGCTACTAGCAAAAAAAGGCTAATTTCGGTGCTTTCAGTGTATGTCATAATCAAGGTCCATGAAGCATCATTATAACAGTCACTAGAGGCCTCCTGCAAAATGCATTTGGAGCACCTACACCGAAGCTCAGAAAAAAAACCAAAATAAATCAAATAAACAGAAAATGTAAAGTGTGATTGCGTGGTTGCAATAGAGCCAATGATTGGAGAAAGCCATAAATTGGTTTCACGGGCAAAAAATGTTTGTGCTAAAAAATTTTGCTCCCCAGGCAGTCTCGAACTCATGACACTTTGGTTCAGAAACCTGTGCTCTACCTGTTGCACCGCAGGGGGTAGGGTCTCTCTTACCAATAAACCATTTCCTGAACATGTAGCAGCATGCACAGACTGATTATCTTTGATTAAACCACAACAAACAGTCATGTGTTTTTTTATGTAACTGACCTAAGCTTTAGAGTTTGGAAGTCTGTTGTGTTCCGTCCTTGGCTTTCGTGCATGTCTCTGGCTATCTCTCCACACTGATGTAAAACAGGGCTCGACCACAAAAATGTATTTTTTTATTCGACCAATACTGACCTTCTGATCGGTTAACATTGCGCGCGCGTACACACACACACACACACACACACACACACACACACACACACACACACACACACACACACACACACACAC
>JBBJLR010000111.1:8420028-8432886 GCA_037577145.1 Brachypetersius gabonensis
ACATGCAAGATACGGTTTCTTTTACTTTGTTACTGTTCCACCTTCCCTCCAGCTCACACACTCAGACTCACTAAGATATTGAATGTTGGTTGTTGGGTGACCACGCGCCGTGACTCTGATTCAGCCAGGATTTAAGCTTACTCTCCACCAATCCCTGCGTCACACTCACTCAGCTCCTAACAAGCCCAGCTGTGGAGACTCAAGCACTCACGCTGCTCCTGCCTGAGCTCTAAGCCCGGAGTACTTTAAACTGGAGCACTTGTGTGTAATCACCAGGTGCCTCCGAGTTCCTCACAAGCTCAGAGCCAACCTGCAGATCACACACAAGCACCCAGACACGTGGCTCCACTCATAAAGGCTGCCTCTACCGGCAGCCACCCTGAACTAAACTAAAACATGAACATAAACATTGACTGAACTAAAAGGCTGCCTCTAACGGCAGCCACTCTGTGACAAACCCCACAAACATAACCTTACTAAAGGCTGCCTTTAACGGCAGCCACCCTGAGACGTTACACCAAATATCAATCTTTGTGAAACACGCATGAGCTAAACCTTCTGGATATGGTCAGCATGACAGATAGTTTTTATTGTAAGGAGAACATATATTTTTGATCTATAGCAAAAGAACAATCTAAGAAACCAAAAACTCGTTACAGGTTTTATTCGACTTTTAAACCTAGCATCCAGCTCAATATACAGAAAACAGCAAAAAAAAAAAACAGTAAAGAAGTTCCTGCAAGCATGCCAACACCATCTGTGTCTACATCTTATGAAGGAAAAAAATCACTAACAGCAGCACCAAAGTGCAAATTACAACCTAAAACAATAAAATTCACAGCTTTGGATTAATCAACATAAACTATTCTTGGTTACTGATGGAATCTGATTTTGAGACACACATCACAGGCAATATAGAGCAATACATTTAGTTCATTTTTTTATTGTTAGACCTCTTTCAGTTTTTGGTCCAGTGTGTCCTGAATTTTATTTTGGTGCATCACTGTTATGGAGTAAACATACCCGACAACTAGGCCAGCACCATGAGGTGTTGCAGCAGCCGGGTATCATGTCAGTACAAAAAGCCATCTACACTACGGTGTATGCTTTAGGAAACCCTAAAACAACAGCATCGGGTTTCAGACCTCACACAAAACAGCTCTGAGTCTCTGGAAAACTGCTGCCATGTCTCAGTTCTCAAGTAAAACGACATCGGACATAAAGGTTTTGTGGAAAATTCACAATACCATTCTTTCTTACTAGATTGATCACTGTGGCACAATTACACAAAATTACACATGAAAATATACAACTACTAATTTTACTGAACTAGCCATTCTTTTATTTGATTATGGTGCAGCTCACGCAGTACAACTTTGTTCATGTCCACTTAAGTGTGTAGTTTGTAGCAAATGTTTCAGCCATGTGGAAATAAGTGTAGAAAATAGGCCATGTGAAAATAAAAGGTAGACCTGAAGAAAAGATGAATAATTAACACCTCCTTAGCATGCAGAAGTGTTTTAACTGAATGGTCTCAGGCTGTGTATTTTAGTAGAGTGGTTTCAAACAGTGCTGCTTCAAAAAGAAATATATCCCCAGTGCATCAAATGCATGATGCCCTGTGATGACCGGAGAGACACATTCTTGTGCTATGATGATCAAATCACATCAAACACCCACCATGAATGCCTAACTATGTTCAGCTCTCTTGGCTGGATGGTAAATAAGTCACCGTGAACATTAAGCAAAGCCGAAAACACAACAGTGCATGAACTTCTGCTTTGGTTCAGATCAAGGGAGTCTGACTATAGATCTGAACTGAACTTAAAGTCCAATCATAATATTGCCAATCATGTTCTAATTATCCACTGAGCCATACTGTTCACACCGCATGAGTGATTACACAGCATCTTATCTGCATCAACCTGATGGACTTCTATCACTCTGTTCTTTAATCTCTAGAGCTTAAACTCAGGGTTTCTTTCTGCTAAAGCATGGCATTTCTTCTTATTTCAATCATGAATGCTCCTGCAAGTGTGAAATAGATTGATTTATTCTGGCATGCCTCCGTTCTAGTTCGTTTCAAAGTCTTTTATATCACCTGCCTGTGTGTTGGTAATGTTTCGTCAGACACGCTCTGTACTAATTAAGTTTATTTAATTACTCAAATACATTTTTTCCCCAATGTGATTTACAATGCAGTCTTACTTAAGCAGTGAGTGCTTCAGCACTGAATTAATAGCACACCTGCTAAAATCACACAGGTGTACCAATATGGAAATAACACTTTTGCATTATTGATGGACTGAACCATGAATGTGACCCAACCAAAACAAATGTTAAACTATGCAAATAACCATGCAGGGATAGTAGGCATCGCCTGTGCCTTGTGAAGCAGACTTGAAAGAGAATTAGTGTTGTTTAGCAGTTGGTCTTAATTAGCACCTCACTAAAGCAGGGACCATTGTAATGATAGAACATGGCATAAGGACCCGTCCACTGTTCCCAATGTCAGTAGTTCTGATAACTCTGATTCCCATGCTCACAAAAATGTCACCAGAAAAGTACTGGAAATAGACATTATTTAATTGCATTTCATTTCTTGCTGATATTCAGGAATGAACGATGTAATAAAACATCTATAATAGCTATTTTGAAATGACTTCAGCGTATATTCGTGTTTTTTAACTCTTTTTTTTCTATTCTATTTTAATCCTGCAATACGGTCAAAAATCCTGCTAATTTCAATCACTGATATATAATGAGAGCAACAGATTATCAAACTAAAACAATCCCCACAACCCTTCCCTGTTACCATAGGATTTTACTTTTTAAGAGAATAGCTATCACCATTGGAACTAAATGGTGGCCAGAGTTTATAAGATTTAGGTTTTTGAACAACTGATTTAAGGTTTCCACTTATAACAAATGCATTTCATTAGTCAAGATATATTCAGAGTCAAAAAGACTACTGTGGCTTACAAACGTCAGTATTCACAAAAATATTTTCCATAAACACATCCGTAAATATTCTTTCAAACAGCTCAAACCATTCAGTTCTTTGTAGAAGAGTGCAGACTTGTAGATGAGGTCATGTATGATTTACTGTATGATTAAAAGAATGTACCTATCTAACCAGACACTAACACAGATGTATTTTTTTACAAACCACCTCAAGAGCAGGAGTGCTGATCTAGAATCCAAGATCAGTTCTCCTTATTACTGCTTTGTGAATAAAAGGCCTGATGCTGCTAAAAGAGGTGAAATTTACAGAAAGCTGCTGCAAGTCATAAACAATAACCACAAGTCTGCACCACCAATGAAGAGCTGGGTGTGGTTTGAGCAATTTGAGTGACATCTGACTGTTGACTACAAAATTCTGTACATTTGATTTTCTCTTACTATTCCTCAGTGTTTTGACACTGAGGCTCAAACTTGTGGCAAGACAAAATTAGATGTGTTCCATTCTTTATGACCTACAAGCTACATACAGCAATCTAACACATGGTCCAGTGTGCATATAAGCCTGTTTGCATCATGCATTAGTAGGAGTTTCATGTAGAAGTTTCATCTTTTATGCGTTCCATTCATATTTGCGTTAAACTACCAAAATCCCACCATGAACACTTCTAAATGTGGTCCGAATGTGGTCCACCCCATGCAATCTTAAGTGTTTTTACCTCTGCTTTTTCATAAATCAAGAGAATTCCAAAGACAAACCCATCACAAAAAATCATGCTGATGCAAGAAGTATAAACAGTCAGAGTTTGTTTAAGACACATTTGTGGCATTACATCTATCACAAGCCTGGATGACACCACACTCAGTTTAATTAACACTCATCTTAATGGACTGATTTATGTTGTTGGTCTCTTAACACAGATACTGAAAAGAGTGTAGACCAGGCTGGTCATGAAAAGTACAGTCCTGGTAGATTGTGACTTCTAATCAATTGTCTAACTACTTGAATTACAAAAGTTCCTTGTGCATTATTGGACTTTACATAATGTTACTAACATGGTCAATCTTGCATACAGCCTTTTCACATGACCAAGCAAAAAGCTTTTAATAGATTAAAACATGTGTTCTTCTGCTCCTTTTTGGCCTACCTTGGCCCATCTACCAACAATAACATACAGCAGATAGAAACGCTAAATGTGAGATCATCTAACTGAACAATGTTGGGGAAAATGTTGATGCAAACTGTGCCATTTTAAACAATTAGCGTCAAAACTACATCAGGCAGGACATTGCAATGGCCAATGTGATTTATTTTCCACACAAAAGAGAGGAAAGAGCTGTTGGACATTGCAAGCTTGCAAGTTCCTCTTCAGCGAGCACCGCTAACGCAGAAAGAAAGTGCTAAGAGTTGTTGCGTACTTAAGGGCAAATTACGGCCCATATTCAGCACAAACAAAAGCATTGTTGCCAACTTAAGAGGAAATTACACACTATTTTCAGTACATTCAAAGAAACCAGCAGTTCCAATGGATGTTTATCACTTTGTTATGCACTCAATGAATTTAGCAAAAGCATTCTAAACAGACTGGTCCCTTCCGCTCCTCAGTGTCAGAAAGCACAATCTCACTGGCTTCAGCCACATCTATACATGTCTGCATGCACCTGCGTCGCAAACCCATCAATTATACCATTGGTCATTAGATGATGTGTGCAATCACCAGGATGTGAAGTCATGTGGAAAATAAGCGGGATCAGTATAATACTTGTTGATTTCTGTCCATGATTTTTAATCACGTACCACAGCAGAATGGAAAGACTTGAACAACAAGCACCCAGACCACAGGGACAATACTGAACACATAGTAGTGATGCTGTATATTTTAATAATTGCACACGTTTTCTTTATTAGAGCCATCACTACTGATGGTTGTATATCATTAAAATTGCAAGGTAATGACTAGTCTGAGAACAACTTTCATTTGATTATTTTTATGAGATGCCACTTTTTGCATAATTTTACATAAAAGCTGAGAAATGTTTTTTCCTCAATTATGTCTTTAGTACATCATTGTATTATGTTTTTGCATACACCTATGTCATTTCCCATCATGACTTGCTGGTTGAATAAAATCAACTTTAAATGAAAATTTGCCTGGGGTATGAATAATTTCGAGGCTCACTGTATGATAAGAACCACATGTTACAGGTTAAAAAGCAAAAGATCAAGTGCTACACATCATTTTTCTTCCTTTGCATGAGATGTCTTCACCTGATCATCACTGTGGGACCATGCCTGCCTGAGCTATTACACAACTCCCACTCCATGGGAATAAAGCATGGCTCAATAATTAGCATGCATTAATGGGCTGGACGAACAACCAAACAGCAAGCCAGCTAACCAAAGAAAACCCTATAATGATATCACCTTCATTCATCATCTGTCTGGTTCTGTTCTCATCTGCCTCTGTGATGTTTTATTTTTCTGCACAATCAGTGCAGGTTAGCTGTGTGCATGTGGCTATAGCAGCAGAGCAGCATTAGCTGTATAGCAGACCATATGAATCTCAGGTCCCTCTTTTAAGTCCAGTTAGGCTTAAACTGGAGCTGAGAAGATGCTGTTTTGCAATCCAAGTAAAACGAAAAGGTGAAAGCAGCTAACTGGACAGAAGATGAGACCTGAGCTGAAGGGAGTTGGCTGCGTGTGTGCATGTGTATGTGTGTGTATTTTTGTACATGTATGTGTGTACACGTCCTACAGCTTCATCCACTAAAGTACTGCACATGAAATGCACGATGTTAGTTTGTGCATTTTTGGCTCTGCTGCAAAGAGTCTCCATTCACACTATCCATCCAAAATCAACGTGCATGCACAAGCAAAGCAGAGAATGAACCCAGATCTCACCCAGCTTCCCCCGAGACTCCTCCAGCTTCCGAATCTGGTTCTCGATGAAGAGCACGGCCACTCCGAACGCAAGTACAGCCAGCAGCTGAAACTTGGGCGGCATCATGATCCGTAGGAGCCCCATGGAAAATGACCAGACGGTTTATGTGCATGTCATGCCTTCAGGAGCAGTCAGTCAGTCAGAAAAGCAAAAGAAAAATGTGTGTATACTGCTGTTTTCCAGACTGTTTTTGGTATTGTCTTCTTATTTCTAAGCAAAAACAAATGTGACGGAAGACAATCTACAGGTCCGCACCACATTTCACATGCTTATCTTCCATCTGTGCTCATATTAGGCTCAGTCTTGAAGTCGTAACATTGCATGCACCTCTGTGCAGCCGATATTGACCTAATACTGGCGTTATTTTTCTTAACCCACCTATATTTCACATAAAAAAACCTCAAACTCCATGTTATGATTGGCTGTTTCGCTAACAATAGGCGGAGAGTGAACCTCCAACCAATCACAGGGCAAAAATGTCGGCTGACGCTGGCCAATCAGAGGGCAAGAGTGGCGGAAAACGGGTGGGAACTTAAACACGCCCACTGTGTTTACGTCACGCAGGAGTCGCGTTCTACAGTGCGTGATGCATGTGGTGCAGAGGGCAGTGCCATCTATCGTAGTGGAGAACGAAATAGATTCAAGATTCAAAGATTTATCGTCATATGTAGAGTACAGTGTACAATTAAATTCTTACTTGAAAGTTTTTTCACAGCCTAGACAATTAACATAGGTATAGACATAACGTGTGCCATATTAACAGTAACAGTGCAAAAAGTCAAATACAAGTGTTCATGCTCACACAGATGTGTTTTTGAGTATTTTCAAATAATAATGTTAAGTTAATAGGGTTACTTTTTCCCTATTTAGTTAATTCCTTTATAATGTTTAATTTCTCTTTGTTCTCATAACCTAGCTCCTTAGAATTTTTTTTTTTTTTTTTGAAGACTTCATTTCCTATGCGGATAGATGTTAAATGTACTATAATGTTCCTCTGCAGTTCTGTGGATAACTCCAGTCCCAGGACTGCCAGTGATACCACTGAGGTACCCTTAAGCAAGGCACTGCTGTGTCACTGGCTGCCCCGTTTCTTTTGGTGAATGGGTTAAATGCAGAGATAGAATTTCACACTATTCACACTGGGGGCTGTACTGTATTCACATGTGACAAATTAACACTTTACACTTCAAAGCTCAGTACTTCTCTGGCCATCAAAATGTACAGGTCACAGCCAGCCATGAACAGAAGAGTTGTATTACTCTGCTTGGACAGTGCTTCCAAACTGAAAACTGAAAGGAGCTGAATAAGTTGAAATGACCAACATATCTGCATTGTCTGGTCACCAGACTGGATCAATTGTGGCTCAGCATGTTTGTTACTGGTCTTCCAAATCACAGGCCTGATGTACCTGGTGTTCTGAGAAACAGTATAGGAAAATGCTCCTGCTGTGACATCTGATACGCCACACATAACATCTCAGCATTGTTTATTGAAGTCCATGATGTTCTATTAGTAAATCAAATATATACAGAGAGTTGAACACTGCTGTGAGTCAATGCCTCACAGACCATCAGATTTACTCAGCTGAAATCTAGTCAAACTCCTTTAAAAACAGTCATTGTGGAAATTAAAAACTGGACTCAACATACATGCTACATTAGAACTGGCAACTTTGGTAAAGATAGATGTAAAAAGGTGATGACAAAATGTTTCTGGTCTTAATCGGTCTCACTCTAAAAGTCAATTATGAAAATTAAGTCTAAGAAAATAAAAACAATAAAAAACCATGTCATAAATAACAAAACCCTTATAGATTTTGTGAACAAAATGTAGATATATATTTTTCACTTATTTATATTTCACCTTTACGTACATTTCTCTGAAAGCAGTCAGTCATAACTTGGGTCAAATTTCTCATAGCCATTAAAGACGCAGAAATTACATTATTGAAAGGTGTGTCAACCTTCATTAATCAGGTAAAAAATCCCCCTACTCCCTATAGGAAGTTTAAAGAACCCAGAGCTGTAGTGAACCTGTCTGGAACAGGGTATGTGTTTATTCTGGCCCCACGTAAAGTAAGGAGGATGGTTGGAGAGACAAAAATCTCTTCAAGGTTCATGTTGTAGATTTTCCGAAGATGTTAGAATCTTAGAGCAAGTCTCAGAAAACATAATGCCAACACCTTATTTACAGAACAAGCCAGAATAAATCATTTTCTTTAATCATAAATGTAAGCACCTACAGATTGTAGATGGTACTGTAATGTTGACTGGACAGGCAATGTGTGGTAAGAAGCGACAATTTTGAAGAGCTTTTTGGCACCGAACACTTACAATGTGTTTCGTGTAAAAAGAAGGATGATTTTACAGAAACACCTTATGCACGCTATTAAACATGGTGAAGGGTTTATTATGTTTTGAGGGTGGATCAGTAAACTTTGTAAGGATTATGGTGAGGTGCGAGGAGACTGTAAATGTAAATCTGTCTGCTTCAACCAAAAAACTATAATTCAGCTATAGTTGGGTTTTCCAGTAGGACAATGATTCAAAACATGCATCCACAAAAAAATGATCCATTGACCACAACGTCAAGGTTTTGACATCCCAGTCATCTCAGTCGGACCTAAAACCCAGTGAAAACCTATGGGTGAGTTGGAGAGAAGAGTCCAAAAGGGAGATCCTAGGCCGATTTTGAATTGAGTAGTTGTCTCAGATAGCTTGTTTAATGCCTTTTACAAGTCATTATTTATAAGAGACTCAATACTGTTTGTATGGTTCCAATCAGAGGATGCACATAGTAGTACATGTCAATTACTGAACAATTTGAAAAAAATTCATACCGTTAGTCTCTCAGCCACAAAGACATTTTCATGACCTTTTTAACTCATGTTTAGCAAGGATGGCAGAAATTATAGAGCCAAATGTAAGCCTCTTAAATATGTCATATCATATATAGTGCTGTCTTTTAAGTGAAATCATCACGCTAAATTAGGCAAAAAGCGCATTAAGAAATCCTTCTTTCTAATAGATGGCACTGTATCTTCTGAGCATGTTTTGTGTGAAAGACAGTCATTCCCTGTGGTTTGTCCCTGGTGTGCAGTGTCCCTTGACTCCCTTAAGAGGTGCTAACACTCAGTGCATTGAGGGATAAGAGAGATGAGACTCCAACTGTGCATGAAATTGCACCAGATCAAATCAGCTGTTTTTTTCTGCTGCTTAAAATAGCCCAGTTCACCTTCTATCACCAGCTAGGAGCAAAGCAGCAGCAGCATGGACAAGCGGGCCTCACCTGCATCACCCCTCCCATACTAACCATGAGCTACGCACCTCGGAAAGCTGGCCAACATCTGAATATTTTTACACTGTTTTTAGTTTATAGGGATAAACAGCATGCAGTTTTGAATACAATGTAACATTTGGCAATTACACAGACATATTAGACTGAAGAGATCTAATTATAAGAGAAAGAAGAAAGCTTTTCTTTTAACTATTATGGTAAGGGGTTTATTTTACACAAAATCGTCTGCTGCAGAATAAACGGCTCAGCCAGAAACAGAAAGTACGCTCTTTGTCAAGAGTTGTTTGAGTGCATTCAGTATCATCTAAGCACTTTGTGGTTAGGGTCATTTGAGCAGACAACAAAGAGGGCCATTATGCAAGAGACTGCCAGAAACAGTCAGGCCCACCATCACCGTTCACTATTACAGCTTTTCAAAGAGAAATTTGGTGCGGGTAATCGTCTTCAGTTTTATTGACTATGTGAAATCACCTGCGTCTTTAAAGAGTTCCTAGAATTTGAGATTTCCTCAAAGTCACCTGCACTGTCTTCGCTGCTGTAAATGTGATGCATATGCACATTATTGCCGGGCCTGTTTAATAGTGACTCACTAAATTCACAACTGTTTTAGAGGATCAGATAAGAAACTCTTATCACTTGATGCATTTTCTTGTGTTATGCACGTTGCAAATCACATTATGTGTGCTGTAATTATTTTCCATATTTTTTTTAAATGGATCAGATTACATTTTTATTCCTTCCTGATTTCTGATCCAGTAATTTAGGTCAGGATCGGACTGATACGATACATATATCGGATCGGCACACCTCTAATCAGAATATATTGAGAATAAATGAAAGATTCATCTCGCTACGGTATGCAGGAAAAACTCTGCTGCTGTAATGTTTGGCAATTCCTTTTTGTACTTTTTACTTCTCACTGTTCCTCAGTGTTACTGGATAGTAATTTCCTGTGTGTATTTCTTCTGTTAATGTGTTCCAAGAACAATTTGCATATCATTTGAATCAATCTTTAAATTCTCAATAATCCTTAATCTTACTCTCTGCTTCTGTCCACTGCTGCTCCCACAGTCCCTCAGGCAAGACTTGTGCCTGTCTCATGAACTAGGAAAAGTGGGACACTCCTTGGTAAATACAGCAGGGGACCCACATAAAGGCTATATGCTTGTGTCTTTTGTGGGTTGTTACAAGGCTCTTAAATGTAAATATGGTAAAACTATACTGAATATAGTTTTGACTCAGATATTACAGATCGAGGAACAAAGTTAGGCACGTTTTTTTCACTTCAAGTTATTTCTTCAGTAAAGTGGGGCAGTTTGTGTATAAAAACTGGGACAGTGCTTTAAGCTTAAAGGAAGCACATTTGCAAAAAAACAACAAAAAAGCCCTACAGTAAAAGTCCAGTGCCAACAAAACATTTAATTGCACGGCACTAAATAAATATAATAAATAAAAAATCATGAACTGAACTGGATTAGTTTTAATGAGCTCATTTGAAGGCTGAATTCAACTATGAAGTAAGTACATATACAACACCACATTTATCAGTCTACTTCAGCAGGAACATCAGAGTTTGCAAAAGAACTGAATGTTGTATTCCCTTTTAGTCTTTATCGATATTCACAGTTAATGAAAATACATCAATGACTTGACATTTTAAGTTAATAACCTGACAATGTGAAAACTTGCTTCTAAAAATACATTGTCAGACTCTGTTATTAACGTTTTTAAGTTAAAACGTCCATTTTTAAGGAGTGCATGAAACTTCAAAATGCAGTTTCCTGGTAAATTAAAATACTCCCTTTCAAAATGTAACTGAATATGCTTCATGTCTGTATTCATAGTACTTGTTTTCTGTTACACCCTAACTATGATTCCCTGTATGAAGTCAGGCTAAGTATGACTATTGATTTAAAAATTTTAGTTTTCAGATAAAATGTTAAAATTAATTTATTTATGTCCAAAACGATGTCCTATTCACTGCATGGTGTACTATTTCTGCACTCAAAACTCATTCATGGCAGTTAAACAGTTCCACAATGACACAGTGCTAGTGTTATTAATTCTGTGCTCAATGCTGGTGCTCCATACAGCACTTCTGATTTTCCATTGCAGAGAATAATGATAATGATACATTTCAAACACCCATTATATCTTTTCTGTTGCATCTTGTCCACTTTAATATCTACAGCAAGCTTGCCTTTGCATGTGTAACTCTACAGTATAATGTGGGACTGCAGCTTTTAATATCTTCTGCAGCTTTATACCGAGACTGGTAGTATCTCTGCATGGAGAATGGAGCCGACAAAACTCACGCCTGTGCTGGAGGCAAGACGAACAGTTCATTAAACAGACAGTGAAGGATGGACTTGTTCGCCAGGATTGGACGAGGCAACCAAGCAGAGAGTGCCTGTGCTGATAGATCTACTTAAACATCCCAAAGAGACAGTGAAATAGGTCTGTGTGCAGGGATCCACTGCCAACTGTATCAGGCAAAAGAGGCCGAGGAGATTCATCTCCAATAAAACAAGGATTGCAAACGCAAGCTTCATCAGAAAGAATGCCTTGTAAAAACTATTCTAGCCAGGCAATTTCGAAAAAAAGGCCATGTATATAGTGATTTTTCACAAATGTTTGCCAACGTAGTTTATTGTCTACGTAACAAAAGAAGGTTATTGCCTTTACTTTTAAATCTTCTCATTTGTTTTTAACGTGTTTTATAGCATTTGGACCTTTACAACTGGGACTCTCTCCAGTATCCTGAAATAGCTGAACTACTGCACCCTATACATTTTTTCACAATATAAGAGATCTTCACAAATCAAGTAACAACAGAGTGATACTTAATTTTAGCTGGAATCCAGACTGTTATGCAGGTGATGCTGCAAATGGGGGTCTTTTTTTTTTTTACAATGAATGAAGACAGTTTCTCAACTAAAGTGATTAGTAGTCAATGATCTTACCAGACCCACACTATATTGACAAAAGTACTGGGGCACGCCTGTTTTTCAGGGTATCAGCCAGGCCACGTACTTCCAGTGGAGGTCAGTCTTAATGCTTCAGCATACCAAAAGCTTTTGTTTGGGAAGGCCTTTCCAACATGACTGTGTCCCAGTGCACAAAACAAAGTCCATAAAGACATGGTTGGATGAGTGCAGTGTGGAGGAACTTGATTGGCCTGTACAGCGCCCTGACCAAAACCCCATCCAGCACCTCTGGGATGAACTGTCATGGAGACTGCAAGCCAGGTCTTCTCGTCCAACATCAGTGACTCCTAAATGCTCTACGAAATGAATGGGCACAAACTCCCACAGAAACTCTCCATAATACTGTGGAAGAGGAGCGGAAGCTGTTAGCTGCAAAGGGTGGACCAGCTCCATATTTAAGTCTATTGTATCTTAAAACTGAATCATAAGCGGGAATCTAGAGTTTGAACTAGTTTAATCTGGGTTTGGGAAAGAAGCCGCTTGAGAGCTCAAAAATAGATTAAGAGCGCCCCCTTGTGTTCCTACTCTTGTGGTCCCTGGTAGAGGCTGACATTTTTTCGGGAATCCCGTGGGACGGGAAACAAAATCACTTTCAAAAACGGGATTGGGACGGGACTGGAAAAAATGTAAGCGGGAGTGGGCGGGACCGGGAAATTTAAGTGGGCGGGACC
>JBBJLR010000111.1:8443527-8457571 GCA_037577145.1 Brachypetersius gabonensis
GTGTGTGTGTGTGTGTGTGTGTGTGTGTGTGTGTGTGTGTGTGTGTGTGTGTGTGTGTGTGTGTGTGTTCGTTCATTGGAACTGTGCCTGCAATGCCAGTGCACTTAATGTCCATGAGACCCATTTCCAGCTCAAGAAAACAAATCTAACACATGCCACAATGTAAACAATTCTCTATGGTTTCTTCTACCTCAGGTTCAGTCATCCAAACACTTACAAGGAGTTTGGAAAAGCAGCTGAGCAGCCCTGTCACCAAACCTGCAGGTGGAATCAAAGTGTTTCCTCCAGCCTCTATGCCCTCTCCCAGGCCCTCCATCATCAAACAGCAGGCGGTACATTATCACTACTCCATGCAGTTAAACATCATTTTGCCTTTAAAAAGGATTTTTGATTTTCTAATGAAAAGCACAATCCTTTTTGTGTGTTTCTTATGTCAAAAAAATCAGAGCATATCATTTTCTTTTTATTTCCAGTTCATACAGTCAAAAGGTTTTGGCACTCTTTGTTAAACACATGTTTTTTGTTCATTTTCTGTTTAACTAATAATAATAGTAATAATAATAATAATAAGTACAGAGAACAAAATTTCTGCTCATTTTGATTCATCCATACTATTTATTCCACTTATACACAAATTATGTTTTCTCAGCAGGTGTCTGAAGAGGAGAGTGATTTGGAGCTGTCCTCCATAGAGGAACTGTCTGCCCTGCCCTCAGGAGTACAGAGTTTAAATGTGGGTGGCACCTCTGGTACAAGTGTGTGGAGCTCAGCAGCCAGCAAAACAGGAGCGTGGTGAGGTGCTGAGCTGTGTCTCTATCACTGAAATGCAAGTTAACTCACAAAGTGAAGGGTTTGCCAAAAGTGAAATGCAATTTTTCCTTCAACCCCACATGTAGACGGTCAGCCAAGATATGTTTGGTGTCTTTTGCTTCACTCTAAAGGGCTAAAAGCAGTAGTGTCTACTATCCTGGCCTGGATTTTGTCCATACATTTGACCATTTTTTATTTACAGGAGTATGGCATAGAAGTCATCTATATGCGTTTATTTGCATACATTTGAGGCATGTAGGAATGGTTAGCACTGCTAACTTAAACGGTATGAGCTTCTTATCTGTAAGCGACTTTAGCCTTGTAGCTCCAGTTCAAAACTAAAGAAGAGAACTTCTGACACCAAAAAATGTCTGGCTGTCCCACTACAGCGAAGGTAAGGGGAAGGCCAAACCATTGCTAACTCTTAACTGTTAAAAGCATCTGTTATACTGTAGCCTTTGTCAAAGTTAGGGTACCTTATATGGTATGTTTACTTACTTCAGCAAAAAACTGAAAATAGGCACAACAATAAGCATGAAAATGTCATATTTACATTTGTTCTCTGGAGACGAACTGTTCCAATAAATCCAATTCAAATTCAAATCATGAGGTAGATATACGCTATAATTTCATTAAATATCATGAAATACTTTGAGCCATTTCAGATTTTGTTGTCAAGATGCAAAATATATGTATACTATAGTTCTGTAAATGCATGGATAAGTTGTTTTATAAAAGCTCTATTCATTATTTATTAAAGAGACACTATTTACAAGATCTTAAATTTTTGTGAATATTCTGGAATGGTATCTACTTGTTAAAAATGAAATATTCATCACATTGTTGGACTCCTTTTCACAATAAAGTTCATACAAGCAACTGCTTTTGTAATATATTATTTTTTTTGTAATATAAAATAAATTCCATTGTAATCGGTGCACAAGTGAACTGAATGAACTTTATTTTAGCAAAAGAATGCAATGATACAAAATTTAAACATGAACATAAAACCCATACATATAAGCACAAAACAAAACATATTAGGCATTCGAAGACTATAGAATTATTTTAGATGTACAGTTGTATGCAAAAGATCGCCGCCCCTCATCAAATGAGATGTTTAGTTAAAGTGAACACACTTCTGTGCATTTTAATGTACAATTACTTCTTATTTAACATACTGGCTAAAAGCATCTAGACTTTGTCAAAGTTATGGTACCTTAAATGATGAATGATAACCTTAACTTCAGCAAATAAATAAAATAGTGCACTAAAATAAGCATGAAAATGTCATATTTACATTTGTTCCCTGGAGATGAACTGCTAATTATTTTCACTTTAAAAATCAGCACGTATTTTTACTTCTAACTTTTGCATACAACTGTATGAAATCATTAGTCATTACATGTGTTAGTACTTCATATTAACAGACTGAGATACTTAATATGCTTTATATACTGTATATTTCCAATATACAAGTTTACCTTTGTTTCCCCCCATTCTTAACTATCAGGCTTATTACAGAAGTTTAAACATAGTCAAATCTCTGGGTGGATTGTCTGCCATCCATACTCGGGCCTCTGTAGGAATCGTTGTAGGTTTTGGATTTGCCCTCTGACCGATAGATGCCACTGGCAGCTTTGTACGTTGTTCCTTCATAGCTAAAACACAAAAAACTTGTTATAGTTTCTGAAATACAGGAAGTCATTAACCATTCTCAGGACAGCAGATACTCACCGTTTTTCAGGCATCATTCCACGACAAGCCAAGCACAGCATGACTCCACTCACTACCAAGATACCGCCACCCACCCAACCAACAAACAGGGCAGAGCCAAATGTGTATCTAAAATGTGCAGAAGAGGAAACAACATTCATTAAATCATAAATCATATGAATAATAGGTTTATGTTTTTTAAAAATGGATAAAAAAAAACTGGTCAAACTTTTGATCCTTACCTTGGAGTGAGAGGTGACCCAACAAAGCCAGTGCTTCCAAAACTACCACCGAAACCTCCGACAGAGGTGAAACTAGTCAGTGCAAAGTTGGTCACAATAAGATTTGCAAAGATGGAAACTCCAGCAATGGCACAGATCCCTGGAGAGACGAAAATGCAGCATGCATTAACAATTTATGAGAGCATAATGGCTGGAAAAATGAAATATTGAAGACAGGTAATAAATATTTCTCACCTGCAATGATAAACATGGCCCCTGAAGTTATTGTCATGGTTGCTTTCACGCGGTCCTCCATGTTGCCCATTCTAAGGCACTTGAGGGCAAAAATAGCAATGAGGACACCAATCACGCCCAGAACAATCCCCACAATCATCAGCGCTCTCACGCCTTGGAACAGGCCTGAGGGTTTATCAGAGCAAAACAAACAGTTAATACAACATCTAATGCAATTTTAATCTTCACGTCATCACACACTGCATTGATGCAGTTCCAAAGACCTAATCATTACTTAATTCTAGATTAAAAACCATTCAGAATGTTTTCTGTTTTTATAATGAATTATAATGAATATTTTCCAATAATTAATGCTAATATTCTAATTAAATATAATTAAGTATAATTAAAATAATTCTTTACAAGGTCATTGTTGGCATTTCTGTTGAGTCCAAAATTCGGTGTGAGAAATTCAATGTCAAAGTACAGAAACATATCACCGCTTTTCCTTTGACATTTATTTGAGCTTTATCATTCTGTACATGAAAAACAAAAGTATCTTATCAAATGGCACACCCAGAAAGAAAAGAGGTCAAGGGCTGCCAGTGCCACCAACTATTTACTATGATTTCTTTTATCAATGTTCAAAAAACATTTAATTCTACAATTAATTGGCTTAAAACATCATACAATTTCAAAACCGTAGGAAAATCTCACCAGGCAGGCCCAAAATAGTGAAATATGGTCGACATTGTGTTGTACCATACTCAGTCCCCACGCATGAGTACCATAGTCCAGAATATGCATAAACACTCGTTACTACAGTGAAAGAGCGGTCTTCTATGCTCCACATATCCATGGCTGTGGCCGAGGCAGTCAAAAATGTACCCAGTCCCGCCATCATAAACCCAGCTACTTGTAACAGTGAGGCCGCCATTAGTCTATTAACAGAAATCCCACTCTTATCAAGTCACTGTCCCGCAGTGAGATATGAACTGGTACAAGAGTAGCTGTGTCTTATCATTGTGTCCAAGGGGAAGTCAGCCCTATCTTGATGTGTTCCTTTCCCGCATTTGCGTTTCGGCAATTTTCAGGTAGCTATTTCCGCAAATGGGTAATTAAAGGAGTGCCTCTGTTTCAACGCCCTTTGTAATTAAAATACCCTTGGCAGAGTACCTCGTAGATTACTGGTGCTAGTAAATGAAGAAAAATTAAACAAGAGTTTGAAAATGTTCAAAGATTTTAAAACACATTCATTGTTTGTCTATGACTGACAGGTTAATCATCCTTTCAAAACTTTACAGGACAATCTTAGTCAGAATTTCCATTCAAATCTTTCATTTTCCTGATTATTTCACTCAGTTTAATATTTTTACATCCTGTCTAAATGTCTTTATTTGATGCGTTGTTTAGATTTAAGTACATTCTTCTCTGTCCTCAAGTTGCCACTAATATATAACCTTTTATTTCTCTTTTATGAAAGATCAGTAAAGTGGAAACAGCTTTTTAAAAGTCAGCATATGAAAGAATACAATTACATCTTTTTATTGTATACATTTAGGAAAATGTTTAAATGGTTTACTGGTACACTGGTGTTAGATCTTGGAAGTCTCTTAGACCCATTTATTTATTTTCTTATTTCTCTTTCATGAGAATTCAGTAAGCAGAAACAGTTTCATATATTTCCCATAGTTTAATTTGATTTGGTTGTTGTTTTTGAGTATATATATTTTTACGGATTCAGCACTACAAATATTTCATATATCATTTCATGCGTTCTTCTCTTTATTTAACTTGAAGGCACGTTACCTGGAAGTCCCAGGATGGTGAAGTATGGTCGACACTCTGTGAAGCCGGAGCTCTGTCTCACACATGACCTCCACAGGCCTGCGTAGCTGTAGACGGACGTTACGGGGTTGTCGTACAGATCCTCTGTGCTCCACATGTCCATGGCTGTAGCAGCTATGATCCCTGCAACTCCCAAAATGCCCAACACGAATCCCATCACCTGACACAGTGTCACTGCCATGATGTTTCAGCCTGAATACCTCAAATCTAGCACAGTAGCTATGTCTTCAGCCTTGGTCCAAACAGTAGCAGCGCTCCTCAACTATATGAGTGTTTGTGGTGGGTTTGGCACAAATAGGTTGAGCTTAGTTGTGACTACACCTCTGCATCTGGCCACCTATTTGCCCTCGGTCATTAGCGTTTAGGGTGGGACAACTGCGTAACGGTTGCAAAAAGGAGGTTGGACAATTTAGAATGGAAACTTAGATAAGCAAAAGAAACTTTTGAGGGGGGAAGTTTCTCTGTTTGCGATGTTTCTTTTCTGCATTTTTTCTTCCTCCACAAATGTAAAGCTGTTGTGCTTCCATGAATTTGAGCAACCCTGACATGGTCAGAGCACTGTGTTGTATTTTACGGATCAAAGAACCATAGATTCAGAATTTAAATTCTATATGTGAACCATATGTGAACACACCACAGCACACAGTGTGAACAGCAGGAAATTCTTTCTATGCATTTAACCCATTCACCAAGTGAAGCAGCGAGCAGCCAGAAACACAGGGCCCGGGGAGTGGAGTATGGGGACGGTACGTTGCTCAAGGGTACCTCTGTGGGGCCACTAGCAGTCCTGAGATTGTAGTGCACGACTTTCTGATCGCAGGGCTAACGCCCTAACCATTCGGCCAGCAGCTGCCCTATATAAGACTTTTAGTCCTTATAAGACTATCCCACCCATTTATTTTATTTTCAGTCAAAACAGACTGAAATTAGGCAGTATTCATCAAACCAATCAGTATTAAATTAGTCCACTCTTTACTACTGCCACTAATTCTTTCTTTCTAAGCTCAGTCAGGTACAGTGGTGTCCTCCTAACTAAAGCTGTTTCCAAAGCAGTCAGTGTCATTTCAATGACACAAAATTCACACAAGCAGCTACCCAAACATGCATCAGCTGCCTTACATTTTTTTTTAAACGTTTTTTTTCAAGTGCATATAAAATGGCTATAGGAAATATTTTCAAGACATTCACAGTTTACATTTACAGCATTTATCAGACGCTTTTATCCAAAGTGACTTCCATTCCCTAACTACAGGGGACAGTCTCCCTGGAGCAACTTGGGGTTAAGGGTCTTTCTCAGGAACCCAGTGGTGGTATGCTGAAAGTAGGTTTCGAACCCATTACCTATGGTCTAAATGTGAGTATTTTACCCACTAGACCACCAACACATGCACCTCCACCCCAACCCCAGTATTTCTGATGAGATTAGATAGAAGATAATCCACCTACATAAGGAAGGGAAAATGTTTCTACAACAGGGAGTTAAAAAAGATCAAGATAGTACATGGGTCTTCTAAAAGTCATGCAAGACCCACAGACCATCAAAACTGTCACAATCAGATAAACCAGGGGTTTCCTATCCATGTCCTGGAGATCTACCACCCTGGAGAGTTCAGGCCCTACACACCTGGCTCTAATATCCTGATAGCCGTGAAAGCCACCATGATCTGGATCAGATGTAATAGATTAGGGTAGGAGCTAAACTCTACAGATCTAAAACTGGGCACCCCTAAGATATACACTCTTGCTTCAGAGTGTATGATATACACTCTTGTTTCTGTCCAACCTTAGAGGAAACAACACTGTGGGTCAAGCATGTGTAGCCATCACCTTTACTAAGAAGAGGTGATACACTTAGATCACGGGAAGCAGAAATTCAAGAAAACTTCTACGACTGAAGGATGTTTGCAGAAAGATATTTCAACAATTACTCTTTAAACCTCTCAAAACGAAAGGCGGCTCTATAAAAACAAAATGTGGACAAATTAAAAATTAGTTTAGTTGAGCAATCAGGGTAATTTTCTCTTAAATATGGATCTTGTATTTTTCTGACACTGAAAAAATGGATGACTTGTTTTATCTGAAAGAGGGTTGTACGTATATCATCAGTAGATATGATAATAAATATATAAAACCTTTTTACAGCACCAGGATGGTAACTAACAATTCTGTGAAATCCTGAGCTGGGCTTAACAGTCATATTAGCGTTAGATGAGTAAACAGAAATTGTTCCTCACAGGCAACATATGTAAACACAGATAGCATTGTTGTGAACTGAAACCAATGCTGGCCGATACTGTGTTACTCACACACACAGGCCAAACACCTGAGGGATCACGTAATATCATTTCTGTGAACCATTTTAGAAATGAAAGGAGCATGCGGTGAGGACCGAAAATTAAGTTTTATAATGAGATTTCACAAGGAAATTTGGCATTACTCTATGGCTCTATATACTCTAATGACTGAGTTCAGAAGCAACTGATCTTAAACAAATTCCAAATATTGGATAGCAGTCCAGTAAATTCCAGCTGCCAAATTGTTAATTCCAGAAATGCTTTTACAGCTTCGGTTATTTGAGTTTCATGCCAAATGGCATACTTTGTGCTTAAGTTTTTTATAAACTCAGATTAAGACCCGTGGCAAATGGGTAGAAAATATATAAACCGCCCTGTAGTCTTGCAAACAGCCGACTAACAGCACGCCCCCCTTGCCCTTACTTATGTTTTGACAGATCTATGCTAGATTGGTAGGAAGAGGGTCTAGGCCTATAGTTAAACTGCAAAGGGGTGGACATCTTGCCTTCTTTAGAATTTGAATTTCCTTACTGATACATTAAGTGAGAAAAAGTTCCTGTTTTTATAAAACAGGTATTTGCCGCAGCACCATCAAAGTGTCCTTTTTGTTATGAAGAGCAGGTCTTACCTAAATTATGATTTGACTCTTTCCCCAATTATTTTTTAGAGTAAAAGTGATTAAACCACTTGAAAGATACCCACTGAAGAGAGCTGACACTACAGTTAGAGGATTTTAAGTGTGTGGGCTTTGCTACTATTCACAAGGTACCTTCACAAATATTAACACAGTTGTGTGATATTCATTTCTTTTACGTCAACCTGTCTTTAATATGAGAAGGGAAAATGGTCAGTGGGAGAAAGTGTAGTTCATGGATAAACTACAGGTTAACTAATCCAAGCCATAAACAGCTCAGGATTTTGTGATTGTATTTGTGTGCTTGGGAGTGTTTAAAATATACTTTCAAGGTTTTAAGATTCAGATAATTATGGCCATTCAACAATAGTATACTTTCAGAAAGAAAAGTAAAAAACTTCACTATGGGTGTACCTCAATCATCAATGGGCTGATGCTGTCAGAGATATATACTCAATACTAGTAACTGTAGTTACTAAACATAATTGTATCCCAGTCTATTGCAGTTGTATTTTTTAAGCTACACTGACATTATACCTAACCGTAAAGTTTGTTACTTTATTTCTCTTTTTTTTTTTTTATGTTAGAGTTTGTAAAAAGAAATCAAGCACCTTAAAAACACTGTTGTACCTTTCAGGGTAGATTTACATTGTTTGTGGATGGATTTACTTCTACAGTATCTTTCTGAAAGAGTACAGGTGACTGTACAGAAGCCTGTGGCCATAAGGATCAGACCGTGTTCATACTAGGGCTCAGCTACCTGTCCTTATCATTCTGTCAACAGAACAGGTTACCTTGCCTCTCTTATCGGAGTCAATTCATCTCAGAATGAGATTAAATGCTGAATTATATCTTTCCCCATTTCTCACCTGGCAACACACATCCTGCCTACTGCCACCCTTTCAGCAGGTGCCTGCCTATTGTTTGCCCCATTATACCTCAGGACCTGGAATAGCTTCCATACCCACAAAAAGAAATAAAAGCTCCTGGTCCTTCCCTGCTCTTATACCCCGAGCACCTGCAATCACTGTTTGGCCGACCATTAGTGAAGTATCAGAGAAAGGATCCTGAGCAGCTCGACTCTGGGCAAGATGAAAGGTTCTCTGGGAAAATGGTGACAAATGGGGGTGGGGGGGGGGGCATTTAGAGTCTTTCACCTTCAGATATGTGCCCTACTTCCTCAATGACTCTTCTTCACGATAAATGCATCACAACTCCATCACCACTAGAGGGCACAGCCATTACAGAGTAGGCAGTGAACACTTGACAGCAGGAAGCAAATTTGCAGAGAGCATGATAAGAATGTTGCCATTCATTTTTACCAGCCCCTGAGCAGAAAAGTCCTGTTTGTGTTTTTCCATGGGCCTCAGAGGCTTGTGCCTGAATGTGGACCGACCAAACAAAGACGTCTAAAAAATTCCTCTCGCTCGATCTCCAGCCATTCTTTTCTTCTTCTTCACTCCCATTGATGTCCTCACTCTTTATCTCCTGTCCATCCATAGCACCACTGCTTGTGCCTTTAGCAAACTGACAGCAGATGTGGAATCCGCTGTATGCCTCGGGTCTAAGCTTTAC
Organism: Brachypetersius gabonensis; assembly: GCA_037577145.1. NCBI lineage: Eukaryota > Metazoa > Chordata > Actinopteri > Characiformes > Alestidae > Brachypetersius > Brachypetersius gabonensis. The sequence continues at coordinate 8,452,860 of JBBJLR010000111.1, forward strand.
TTTCACAGACAGTATCCACTACTGTGCCATAAAAAGCCCATGCAACATTCAACACAGCTTTCACTCTTCAAGAGACAGAATCATTTGGCAGCCAGTTAAAAGCGCTTCAGCACATTGGTGGAAGTACAGCAGATGTAGTTTATTAGTTTATGGGTAATTCTGAACTAGAGAAGGTGAGAAATAGAAAACATGGAGGACATTTATGGGGGAAGGGCTTGAGGAAATGAGACAATGACTATGTCACTCTGACCCAAGGCTTAACTCTGGGTGATGACCTTGGGGTCACAGTGCTGGCAATGGAGGAGTCACAGGCTGGACTTTACTAAAGCTTCAGAAAGGGTTGTTATATAGCTATCAGCTAACCCACAAACTGTCCTAAGAGTAAGCTCTCTCCCCCACCTCTTTTCTGCCGACCTTAATTTCACCCTTCATTTTTTAAAATGGCTGTGACAAATGCGGCCACACTCCTACTTTAAGCTCAGGCTTTGGCTACTTTCTGTCTCAGCGGGACTGGCAGGCTTCTCGTCCGATGGAGCCGAGAGCCACAGCCAGGCCAAGATCCACTCCGTTTGAAGGATGGGTGCAAACTTCGCCGATCCCCAAGCAATTAACCAATCGGGGTCCGGCAGGACGGCGTGACAGAGTGAGCACATCACGGGCCGCTGCGGCTCACATCCGTTATGCATTCAGCCTGGCCAGATCTAAATTAGAGAGCCAATTAACTCCGCTAATAGCCCTCTCCAATTTAATCTGGGAGACAATGGGGGATTGAAGACGACGCTTTATTAAAGGCTGGAGCTCACACAATATCCTCTTTCTGTCACGATTCGGAGGGCCTCCGCTCGCCGCCTTGTTTTTGCTTCAATTAGCCCACCACTTCCCCATGATTAAGTGCCTATAATTATTTTTCAATTAAGGCTTTGATCTGCTGTGTACTGTATACAGCTCCATGGCACAGCGCAAAGAATGAGGAGGAGACAGTGAATTTGTTGCCTTTCTGTCTGCCGTTGATGGGGAGTGCAGCGAGATTACGTTTGCAGTAGGGACCTCCGCGCACAGCTGGATGAAAGCAAGGCTTATTTTTAACAGCTCTGCTTTCGTGCTTGTGTACTTCTGCCTACAACGCCAACAGAAGCAGGATTGAGTGTTCCCGGATTAAGGGAGATAAAGGATGGTCCGGCGGGGTTGGGAGCACAGCTGTGGCAGTGGAGTAATAGGTTCTGGCCTTGGAGGAAGAACAATAGGCCCATTACAAAGCCCTTATCTCTACCACAAGCTTTTAATTACCTCATAGGATGGATTTTTTTATAATAGCAATTATTACTCATTAATGCATGAATTAATGGTGACATTTTGCTTTATAAGGTGGTTCACAGACAATTATTCATGGACTTTTAAAATGCCACATACAGTACGATGTCAAAGCATCTCTGCCCAGTGCTACCGTATCCTGAGGATAACGCAGCTTTCATAAAAGACTTTATTAATATTTTGGGGTAAATGACCAGCAATCATTGGCATCTACAACAGAATCCAAAATGCAAAACTCCTGCTTCCCTTCAGTATTACTGCTTAATGATTACTAACACCATCATTAAAAGTGGTTGTCCCAAAACTAAAAGTAATGCACATCATAAAGCGACCTAAACTGTTGCTCTGAAGCCTGTTCAGTCTACCTGTGTTGGAGCTTGATCAAAGTGTGCAGGCTGTGTGGGGCTGTCTGACAGGTTACTTTAATTATCAGTATAGCTGCAGGGATTAGAAGCGATCAGAGGGAGATGCCATTCATGGGGTGGTGTGGAAGTGACAGTTGCTTTTGTGCCAGAAGCCTGAACTGGTAGGCCTCCTACGCCCTCCAGGCCCTGCCTGCCATTGAACCATAAACACACACACACACACGTACAGTACATACATACACAAGATGAGGACATTAGAGGACACTATAGCAATCCTAAGGACTGCTGTATAGGGGTGGCCTTGAGAAATGTAAGCATAGGACAGTTTTATATATTCCCCATATGACATGGCTCTTGAAGCTCAAACAGACCTCGCCATATTCACCCCACAAATGTATTTTCTTGTAGTGACTACTGTGAGGCATTTTTACAGCAGTGTTTCCAAGCCTTGGTCCTGGATGCACACTCCCCTAAACACATGTTAAATTCATCCTAAACATTTTAATTTTAAGTAAATATTTCATATTAGCCACTTAGTAAAATGTGTAATAATAATCATTATTATTAATCAAAAGCGACACAGACACAGTTTCTTCTCTCAAGCCATCAGCCTTGTAAACAGCTATCAGTGTTATCAACCGCTGTCAGAAGTACTCCTCTTTACACAAATACCTCCACACAACAATTTCATTCCCAACCAGGCTGCACATTACTGTTGTTTGCACAACCATACACACTTTATGTGTATGTTCCACAATTAGTAGGTTGCTTTATGGTGAAACAATGTAGTGCCCTCTGTGTCTCCAGAGTAAAGCACTTAACTGTAGAAAACAGGTAGAAACAAGGTGTGTCTGCATTCCAATACCTGCCCTTCATTCAGAGAATAATTACCCCTGATTTCACTAGTATACATGCAGCACAGTTCACAATGTTCACAAGTTGACTGTTCATGTTTTTAAAGAAAAGTGACCAAAGCCTGTTACACAAGGATGCCCAATGTGTGTTACTGCTCAGGGGTTTACGCATCAAAATGAATCTCAAAGGCATGGCTGTAAAATATCGATTTAATACTTTCCATCTGGGGTTTGACATGAGGTCAGTGGCAGTGAGCGCTCATCATATAAACTGAACATTAAAGACATGCTGGGTCAGGCAACACTGCTGGTAGCAAAAATGCAAAGCAAAACATTGTTTAGTGTTTTGTAGTGGTGGGCCGTTATCGGCATTAACGTGCTGCGTTAACGTGAGACTCTTATCGGGCGATAAAAAAATATCGCTGTTAATCTATTCACAAAGTTGAGGTGGGAGCTGGGTCTATACTATGCAAGCTATGATGACTTTCACCTTGATATTTTAGCGGGCATGCATACCTACTGTGAAACAGGGATGTCACTAGGACAGAAAGACAGGGGGGGCTTATCCTTAGCCCCCAGGGCTGTGGGAAGAAATTAGCGTGTATAGAGGGCTGACAACTTTCCACCAAACCTTTCCTTTCACTTAAGGAAACGAGTAAAGTTAAGCAGTGAACAGTTATGGACACTCATAGTATTGTTCTGTTAAACTGAGTACAAGCGGCGCTACCAGAGAAATATTACTAAACGGGCTCCGGTTGCTACTCGCTAACAAGCAGAGCTGTGTAGCTTCGCCTGGGTCCTAATGCCTGCTACCTACAGCAGCTTCAACAGCCACTAAATCATTATTAATTCAATAATGATAGCTAGACTTATTATTTTTCATTTCAATTCATAGTCTTGTTTCTATTTGTAAAGTGCGTAGCTACGTTCAGTGATATCTTGTATGAAATGTTTGGATATATAATTAAAAAATTGTAGAATAATGACTATATATTTAGGGGGGCTTGTAATCGTTTTGGGGGGGCTTTAGACCCCCCCAAAATAGACATAACGACGCCCGTGCTGTGAAATTACCACAAACGTGACGTGCTAACCTGGATGCAGCTATGAAGCCGCCGGGTTTGCTTCAGGGAAAATTTTTTTCATTTTTGTTAATAATCATCATGACAGTACACTTTAGACTGTAATATTCAAATTAGTTTCTGATTATTGTGAGCATTGTAGCCGATCTCTGATGATTCAGAAGCTTTTAGAGGATGTTTTAATCGATCAGTTCAAGTAATCTAATGCAGTGATGCATAATTCAGCCACTGAGAAGGTATACAGTGCAAATGTATGTTCATAAATTAATGTTTTATTCATAAATTAAATGAAAGAAGAATCTCACCTTGTGTTTTGGCCCAAAATTATAAAAAACGTCTTTGTGTGCATTTTTTGACCATCCTCAGATTCACATTTAAATCACATAGAAAGTGTGTCCACGTGAGGTTTTTCTTTAAAATATTACAGAACTGTACAGAAAACAGTTGAATTCCCCTTTACGAAGTCCTTGTTCCTGAAAGGGTTTCAGAGGCCTTATTTCTTACATTTCAGCCATGGCCACTTATACCTCTGTAACATCCTCCCTGTCTTTTTCCTTATATTTGTTGTCTTTTTGTAATGTTTTGTTTTTCTGAGATTTCTGGTTTATGTTGTTGTTTACATTCTCCATCCACTTTTGTTCATGTGTCTGTTCCATGCAAGTATGTTTTGGTCTTAGCCCCGCCTTAACCTGTCACCTTGTTATCCTGTTCACCTTTTCCTGTTTTTTTCCTGTTCTGTTTTATGTCTACTGCCTTACTCCAGGCGTAACCTGTTATATATTTATACTTCTGTTTTTGCTGTAAGCTAAATAAGAAGATTAATGTAAATTAGTAAGCTTTGTGACATCACAAAAGCAGTGGATCAAAAAATAATGGTTTAATATACATTGGCTTAGTGGACTGGGAATGAGTGAGTGTTTAAACACCAGTTTGATGATAGATCATTCAGTACTAACACATACACACACACACACACACACACCTTTACTTCCCCTCCATTACTGTTTATAGAGGTAGAACAATAGAGAAGTGTGTGTGTGTGTGTGTGTGTGTGTGTGTGTGTGTGTGTGTGTGTGTGTGTGTGTGTGTGTGTGTGTGTG
>JBBJLR010000111.1:8459147-8471648 GCA_037577145.1 Brachypetersius gabonensis
CCCCGATGTCCTCCTTCCTCTGTCTGACAGGTGGAGATGGAGGTAAATTCCTGCCGACTGATGGGTGGAAGGAGGCACTGGAGTGCTACATTTTAATTGCCACCATGTAATTAAAGCTCAGGAAGGCTTAAATATGCAGAAGAGTAATGAGGCGTGACATTAGATTCATCCTGAGTACACATTGTAGTTTGATACATGCAAACACACACACACACACACACACACACACATACACACACACACTTACACTTCTACTATCTTCTATTCAGTATAGTGTAAATTAAACATAATATGAAGAGAAGAGAAGAGAAGAGAAGAGAAGAGAAGACGGATTGTTGAAGTCAAGACTGAAAAAAAGAAAGAATGAAGAACAAAGAAAAAAGGTGGTAAAGGACAAAACAAGAAACAGAGAAGGAAGAAAGAAAGAAAGAAAGAAGGTAGTAAGGAACAAAAGGGGGAATAGAAAGAAAGAAAAAGGAAGAATAAAGGATAGGAAAGTGTCTTATGCTCCTGGTAAGTTGCAAAGTGGGCAGAGATTGGAGTGTTGTAATGAAAACTGGTGGGGAGAGGAGAAGCTGTTTAAGCAGGAGGTGGGAGGGAGATATTGAGGGAGGGGAGGCATGTGTGGAGGAAATGGGAGGGGAGGGGGGTTTGGATTGTGTCTGAAACATTTTGTATGACCTCCTCTCTCGGCCATCCATCAGAACGGCTGCCTCATTATTCTAACTAGCCGGCTCTTTTCTTCTGTTGCGGGACGCCATCAGTAGCAATCTGCATGCCAATTATCGGCCAGACCCCCTGATACCCCGCATGAAAATGATCTGTCAAAGGAAAAAAAAGCAGGGGAAAAAGGAAACCGAAAAGGCTTTTGCACCATAGCCCCAATCTCTCCCCTCCCCTTCTTTTGTACTCTCTCTCTCTCTCTCTCTTTCTTTCTCTCTCTATCTCTCTCGCTCTTTCTCTCTCTCTCTCTCACCCTGTATGGGTACTGACAAGGCTTCCTGGAAAATTAATCTATGGAGAGTGAAGAGAGCGACGGAGAAAAAAATTATAAATGTAGCTATTCTCCGTCTCCGGCCAGCTCGATTCTCGTGGCTCCGCGGGGCACGGGGAAGTGGAGAGGATGATCATTTCCAGAGAGAGAGGGATGATAACAAAGGGATATGCCTCCCGCTCTGAATGTTAGACTAAGGGGGTGAGGGCAGCTGGGCCGATGACGGCCATCTTTAAACGCCTCACGCCCTTCCAGGTACACTCCTTTCTTTCCCTTATATTCCACATTCAAATTACAGATGGGATTCTAATGTTATGTCAAAGTTCTGATTATGTTAGAATAAAACTTCTTCCTAATCTGTGTGCCAAAGAGCTGATGTGTATAATAAAAGTGATCAAATACTGCTTGTTGTCCCAAATCAACATGGGCAGTCTTTGCATACGGATGTGGACTTCAGGACGGGGATCACTTCAGCTGGACTCCTCATAAGGCCTGACTGGTCCATAATTTGGATTAAGGTCAGCACACTGAAGAACACGAACATTTTGTCCTCCATCAGAGTTAAAGACTACGATGCAATTTGTGCAATTTTCCCCTCAATTGTAGATACACTTTTCTGACAGAAAACGGACAAAAGCATGGAAAATACAGGCTTCATGATGGTTACTGTTTTTAACTGTGATGTACTTTGTCCATTATATATAACATTATACAAAATGGATAACAGTGTGTCCGCACGTAAGTACATCTATTTGAGATCACTTAAGAACTTGATGAGCCATTTTTAAGTGAGACATTATAAAGAAGGAGAAGACAGTTCACTTGTTGAATAATAAACTGGCTAGCTTGTAATGCTCAATATGGTATGTGTTTGCACGGAAAGTCTCACCCTTAAAAAGAGCCAATCAGCTCATTGGTAAAGTAGGTCAAATCCGTATTCAATTTAGTGATATGCAAAATAGCCAAAACAACCTAAAGAACCTTTAAATATGTCTTTGAAACATTCAGATGGTTTTTAGTTTCAGGTTTATATGTCTCTCCCAATTCAAAGATTGCTGTAGTACTGTAAATAACTAGCCAGGGGATTATCAAAGTGGTTGCTGAGTACAACTTAAGGACTATTCTATTTATAAACAGTATAAATAGTTATAAACAGTATAAGTGTTTATATGTGTTTCTTAGTGCTTTCTTAAGCAAGTCAAGTCAAGTTTTTTTTATTGTCATTTCTTCCATATACACACAGTACTTAGTAAAACGAAACAATGTTCCTCCATGACTATGGTGCAACACAAGAGCGGAGCAGAACAGAACACAAGACCACAAGTGCAGACAGAACAAAGAGCTGGAAAAAAGAACACAATACAACTAAATGAGACGAGACAAGATAACGTACAGGGCAACTGACAGTGACTACATTCAGGATAAATACTGTAAAGTTTTTTGACCGGTGCTTTATTCTAGCAGCAGAGACGTGCAAAGATCAGTTTACATGTACAAAAAAAATTCAGAACAACAAAAAATATGATTTTGCAACTTTAGAATAGCAATAAATATAATAATATTGGCAATCATTCTGTCTAAGTGATTCCACTATAACAGACCTGCCTAATCTGTTTAGCAATTTCCTCAGAAAAGTTTCCTGATTCTGATTCTGCCTGCTGATAGAAAGTTCAAGACATGCGGATGCTGTCAATTATGCAGATGCTGTCAAAGCCATCATAAATGACAGAGACAGAGTTCCTGCAAAAGGGAGGCTGCTGTAGCATGGAGCTGAGGCAGAAAGACAGAGAGCCTGACGAGGACAACGAGGCCGTCTAAATCCTGCGTGTCGGCTGATTTTCGGCGTTTGGGACGCCCGGTCCAGGAGCACTGGAGAACAGAGGCTGTGGAGCTGTGGCGGAGAATTGCGTTTGCACTGTCTCCCTTTGTGCTGCATGTGTGTGCGCCTCGATTAAAGAAAGAAGAGGCTCTAAGCGCGTTAGGGCCATTTTGTCCGATTGTTTCACGCCCCCGTCCGTATCCTCCTGCGGAGAAAGCTCAATATAGATGCCAGAAGAGAGCCAAAAAAGCCCCGTCTCCCTATCCGGCCCTGCATTAAGCAATCTCACAGTGCAGGGCCAACACAAGGCGACAAGACAAAGGCTGAAGGGGCATTGTGCAGAAATTGTTTCATCATGTCACGATCAGGATCGGTGTGTATGTCAAAGCCGTACACACTTGCAAAGTATATTGAAGGCATAAACACTAAAAAAGTAGGCCCATTGAACCTCTTTGTGTATTCTGAAGCCACACACATTTACCAGGTAGGTCTATTTAAGCATTTTCTCTATGCTGAAGCCATACACGCTAATAAAGTAGGCCTAATAAACCATGTTGTGTTTTTTGAAGCTATTGAATCATTTAGCTGATGCCCTTCACTCACACTGGATGCCCTTTCTGTATGCGCTCCCCAGCTGAGACATTATCAATGAATGCCTGTGATTGATACACTTATAAATGGCAAACAGAGAGGCTAAACAGAGCCATCAGTAAGCTGGCTGCTGTTGTATTGTGTCCAACACAGTCAGAGTCTTGACTCTGGACTCGAGAGAGACAGAATGTATTTGAACGTGATAAGCGCAGCAGTCATGGCTGTTTAAGTACACTGAGTGCCAGTGCCGAACTCTCCCCCATCGGCCGCTCTACCCTGGGGTAATAATTAACAGCCCTGTCGCCAAATCGTCAGCAGTCAATTACACCCTCCGCTCCTGTTGACCAGACGGTATGACTGCGAGCAACGAACAGCTACGTCAGAGAGAAAAACCTACAGAAACTGAGATTAATGCAGAGAGGGCTTTTTTTGTGTGAAAGCTGAACAGACTTGTGTCAGGAGGTGAGCGGCGAACACCGGTGACCTGCTTTCCCCCCAAAACATGGAGCCATTATTGTGGATTACACAGAACCGGGACTTTTGGCGCCAGCGTTAATTGGAGCTCAAGCTCATGTCGGTTTTCCAATTACTTTTATGCTTGCCTACGGTTAATGCAGTGACAATGGGCAGCGAGTATGACATTCAGTGGGACTGAGAGAGGGAGGGAGGAAAAGAAGGGGAAGTGTCATCGATGGTGATAGCAGCAACTGTCTAAAGATTTGTTAGTGAGGTAACTTATAGACCAAAAACAAGAAAAAATCATTAAAGCCCATGTGATAAAAGAAACACCTAGAAACAGTACCAACTTTATTATCAATAGGCTCGTCTTTGCCCGTAGTATATGATACACATATATTAAAAAACACAAAAGTTGCAAAGGTTTTTGCTTTGTTTTGTGGATTTTCTTGACCTCCTCTAAACATGCAATGCTACAATATTAGCTATAAGTGGTATACTGTTTAGCATTCGCTGTCACTGATGGTGGGAGAGAAGATATTGGATAAAGGTGTTTACAAAAATTTTGAAGTTTGAGGATTTATTCTTTCTAGTACATGCTACAACTCAAGAGCATAGGGCTCTGTTCATGTGTTGATTTTTATTGCAACATCACTATCATTGGTTATGTAACTGGTGTAACAGGAATACCTTCATATCTTTTCAATTTAATACATGTGTAATAGTAAGTGCTGATTGATATCTATAATTTTGTAAATTTTTGACGGTCAGATACAGTATAACAGTGTAATGCTGTTCTTTTCAAGAGACTCTGGGCAGGATGCATTACTGAGATACATTCACTCTCCAGTCTTTCTAATGCTCATCATAGATTATCTCTTAATCTCTCATCTCAGTCAACACAGATTAAATAGCAGAGCATGTGTGATTACACCACTAATTAACTCTAAAAGAGAGAGGGAAAGAGAGAGAGTCTAGAGTTTAGTCACACCTCCCCTACATTCTACCTCCATCAGTCATTTCCCTCGGTCATCCCTCACTCCCTGTTACCTGACTTTGTATTTAGCACCATGCTTAGAACTCAGCTTTATCTTAACTAGCCATTAGTCTTGAATTATGAGCTGCAGTGATGCACTCAAGCAAACACTCCTATCTCACCATTTCATCCGGCCTGTGTTACAGCAGGGGGATGAAGACAAATGGCAAAGAGTTGATGCCAGCTAACACATACATTAGCAGAGGGTAGGTGAGAGGAAACTGGCATTTAATATTGTTTCCCAGAGAGTAAGAACACATGTTGATCTACAGGCTGATTCAAGAAAGTTGCCATGTTTGATTGCCCTTTGTGAAATCAGAACTTATTTGTAACATAGAAATGCTTTGAAGCAAACAAATTTACACAGTATTTTATCTAAACCCAAATGTAGTTGATGAGCAGATTTGTGTATTTAGCGCACAAGAAGTCCAGTAGAAGTGCTGCAAAGGCTGCGCGCATGAAGCATAACACAATTACCTGAACATGAGACAAGTTGTTTAGTAATTTCCAATAGATTTGGTTTATAGCACTGTGGGATACACTATTATCTAAAACAGACAAAAGTATGGACATCTCAGACTTTGAGATGGCTGCTGTTACTGTTGTTACTTTTGCACTATGTAGGAATTGAAATACAGGCTGCAGCACACAAATAGTGTATACAAAAAAAAATACGTCTAAAAAGGCCACTGGTGATTAACAGTCAAATTATGCACTATATGAGCGAAGAAACTCAAATTTTATAACAGAAGTAGGGAGCCTTTCCGATTCAAAGTGCATCCAGACAAATATATTATTAACAGATTAGTTGTTTAAGAGAAGGAAAAAGACAGTATCGATATCTGTATCAGCAGTTACTCCAGGATGCGGTATCAGTGTCAGGATCTGTATCAGACATGAAAAAGTAGTTGTGCCATCCTTACGCAATGTATGATTTTGAATGTACTTTCCTAGATAACAGCATATAAGCATAAACAAGTCTATTTCAATGTCCACTGTCACAAGCTACCTGAGCTACATTGACATTTATATGAAGTGTAAAACTAAAGCCAAACACATCTTGGCAGATTTACTGCATGTTAAAATTTATACGAACTGATTTACAGCCAAACCAGTTTCGTTTTAACTAAATTGAGGACATATGACTCATACCACCTCACACGTCATATGATAAAGGGTTTAACATATTAAACAGTTATATGATTAACATGTAAAACATTCTTATTGCCAACACAAATCACTATAATTATAATTTTTATACAAACTATAAAAATTTCACCAGAATCACTCACCTTTATAAGGCAGCATCATGACTATTGTAAGTTGCTTCTTTATTCATGTCATTAACACTGGTTTGAACTGTTCAACCTTAACACACCAAAGCACACAGTGTGAACAGCACGAAATATGTCCTCTGCATTTAACCCATTCACCAAGTGAAGTGGAGCAGCTACAAACACAGCGCTGGGGGGGGGCAGTTGCTCAGGGTACCTCACACTTGCTCAGGGTACCTCAGAAGAGCCTAGCAGTCTTGGGAACCAAACCCGCGACTTCCTGATCAGAGGTCGAATGCCCTAACCACTTTGCAACCAGCTGGCCCCAAGCATGTCTTGAAAATGTGAAAATGTGTGGTTTGTAAATGTGTTTAATTGCTTGTTTATATTAAGATGCTGAACTGGGTAATTAAAGTACTAAAGTCTCTGATTTTCTGTGTTAAAACACACATTCACACTCAAACAGCTGTAACATCAGGCTTCCTTTCCAGCACTGCTGTTTCACAGATCTCTGATCTCTCTAGCACACAGGTCTCTCTGGACACAGGACTAAGAGAAGAAAACGTGCATTAATAGGGTAAGACAGGTTTAGAACAGCATGTTTTCTGCTACATCTTACCATTTGGTCAGCAGTATCACAAGGGCCCAGTCAATAGAGCTCCAAACTAGAAAGAAAAGTCACACAAAACCAGAAAGTCACACAGACACACATGGTGTAGAGGCTTTTTTTCGAGATTAAACAAAGGAACCTTACCTGCTTTAACTGCTAAACTAGCTAGCTAATCTCCACATTCTGAATTTTACATCTATGTCCGTGGTAGATATCACAGGCAGTCAGCTTAGTTACACATAAAACTTGACAGGCTTGCACATTAGAAAAGTGCAGCTCCCAGTCTTTAATTTGTTTCAGTTTTCTCAGTGCTAATATTGTTGAATCGTTCAATGCACCCGCTTTGGTGTTACTGCTATAATGGGAATGGTTTTCTGGTGAGAGGGGGATCACCGTACGTTTCTCAGGTATCACGCCAACCTGCTTTTGAAGCAGCCTGCGCCTGCCGAGCACTACAGAGAGTGTGAGAGTAATTACTGCCTCTATTAAGTGTCTCATTTCATCCGCTATAATCTTTTTCTCCATTAATGTATTATTAGTTGGATTTGCTACAAACAGATTAAACAGAGGGCGAGAAAGGCAGAAGTCATTTGTTAATTGAGCAGGCACCTTTTATTTGGATCCCTCTTCAACTTGGAGCGAGTGAAGCATAAAGGAATTCAGCTGCCGAGTTTGTATTGTAGATTAGGCCATGGGGTTATTATAGAAAGAGAGGCGAGGGAGGGAAAGAGAGAGAGAACTGGAAAGGGAGTGGATGAATGACACAATATTGGCTCAGCCTGCCGCGTCTTAGTCTTTGTGACGTCCCGATTTTTATCAAGAAATGAATTAAACCTTGATTTTCTGCCCACTCAGCAAAGAGCTGCCCTGCCTAGCCATCCAGACCCTTAGTACATTTGACAAGTTTTTACATTTTTTTCTGGTGTAGATAAGTGCAAAAACTGTGTAAAAGGCCATGTATAGACTTTTTCATCAGGCACAATTTGTTTACAATCAGTAACAATGTTTGTGTGAGTTTTTGTACGTAGTACATATATGTATATATAAATATATATATATATATATGTGTGTGTGTGTGTGTGTGTGTGTGTATATATATATATAGTTGCATATTGTTGTATTTTTGGAACCCTTCTGCATTAGAGACCTGCCTCTTCAGACCGGGTCTCAGTGGATAGCTGGCTGTGGAAGGAGGGAGAGAGAGAGCAGAAAAAAATGGAGAGGGAGAGAGAGAGAATAGAAAAAAATCAAATTAAAATCCATCAGCTAATGTGACGTTGGGTAATGAAATAAGAATCTGACACTCGTGCATATTGAAATGCAAAAGAGGTGTCCCACCGTTACCCTGGCAATTCATCATAAAAGCCAACGAATTTCTACTTAATATACATGAGCTCTCGTGAATTATTACGAGCCTCCTCAGCCTAACAAACTTCTCAAAGTGCACACACAAAAGGGTCAAGCGTATTATTTTTGCTTGCGTCACACGTGGGGGGATAATCTAAATGGCTTTCTGCCGAAGAAGTGAAAACCAGCCTCACTTTGAACATGTTACAGTCTTTCCTCCCTCTAGACGCCGCTTTCTTTCCTTCTCTGTTTTTTTTTTGTGTGACTGTTTGGAATGTAGTACGAAAGAGATAGAGGTGTGCGCTAGTGTGTATGTGCTTGTGTGTGTGTGTGCATGTCTGTGTTTATGTGTGTGTGTTAACTGGCTGTATCAGAAGAAAGGTGGAAAAGGCTATTTCCAGTGCTCTAATTCATCTCTGCCAACAAAGTCTCCAGGCCTTGCTTGTGTTAGCTGTGTACCACTCTGAAGTGTGCTTTGGTACTTGTTGTACCCTTTTCACCTTGTTTTCCTGGCCCTGAGGGTATTGGGCCATTTTCCTCTGCACCCTGTACTTCACTTTCTTTTTCTCCCCTTCTTTTTCCTTGAGAATACCGTGCATTGTAACCCTATTAAGGTGGAGGGGAAGAGTCTTAAAGCCGCAGTGTCAGTAGGATAAGTGGTGCAGGCACTACAGCCTCAGCTAAGAGGTGCAACATTAAGGCTCAAAAACATGCGTAATAACAGATGAAAGTTCATAATGCTACCACGAGGAGGCTGGAAGAAGCATCTGTCGCACTGCGAGGGAGTAAATGGCACAGATATGGTCAGTGGTACCTGTGACCAAATGCCCATCTAATTCAGTCTCACAGGATTCTGCTGATGTACATCGCCTATAGCTCATGGCCTGATGCACAATAAAGAAATGTCTGTTCTATTGAAAACTTACAACATACACCAAACATGCAGTTAAAAATTCATTGGAAAACAATGAACCAGAATCTGCCAAACAACACTCTTTCAAAAAACAATTCATTTTTTATCACTTTTCCTAGGACAAAAAACATATCTCTGACACAGACTATCCTCATACTGCCGTCTATAAAAGCGGGTGATGGTTAGCCACATAGCTAAAAGCAGTAGTAGCAGTGACTTTAAAGGCTGAATGTTGCATTAGCTGTTAGCTATTTTATCCTCCCAGCTCCAAAGAGGCAACTTTGGACCCAAAGAATCTGAACAACACTCATGTGTATTGTTTGAATAACTGCATATGACCTAAGATGAAAACTATGTAATTCTGTGTAATATTAACATAACTCAATCTGTCTGGGTGGCTAGGAGGTCCTCCCACTCCACCATCTGCTGGTTGATATAAAAGCATGTTGAGTTGTCCAATAATGTTGCATTAGCAGCAGTTTGAAAAGACGTCATGGTGCTTCGCTAGTCTTCATCTTCCCGGTGTTATTGGTATCACATGACTGGGGGAGCCAATCGCATGCTTTTCCATAATCACTGTTTTAAGAAATTTTGTGCCAGTTTACAAGAACTCAGCATCTCTCCAACTCTGATGTGTACTAAATAATACCTCCACCATTGAATGCATTGTAATTCAGTTCTATACTGTGTTGTTTAACCCCATAAACTGCAGACACATCATCCTGTTATTACATTTAAGACATATTATTCACTAACAACAAATAGATAGATATAGACGTTAAAGATTTAGAAATATAAAAATTAAAAACATAAAACCAAAAATATTAAATTACCGAAGTCATAGGTTTAGAATAGAGTTCAATACAACTAAAGAGACATTATGTGCATACGTATATACAGCAGAGATGAGGGTTGCAACAGGAGTGCTATAATAATATACAAGTGGAATATTGCAATAGACTATGAATATGAACATCTGGTACCTACTAATGAAACTAATTAGGGAGGTGTGTATTTATAAGGGCCATTCACAGCCCCTGAGGGTAGATGCAGTTAAACAATAACACACATTGTGTGGGGTTTTAACACATCTGTGGCAGTGGAGGGTCTCTAGAAGAAATGCCTTCGTCAGAATTTGTCTTGAGCCATTCCCTCCAAGCCACATGAGCATCCGCTTCATCCAATTCAGAGGGGTCATATTTAGGGTTGAGTGTCTAAAAGAGAGCTGGGGCACAAAGCAAATGCAACATAATACACCCTAATCTGTGCTTAATTCCTTTCTGTGCATCGCAGTAGGAGGGTTTTAACTCTTGTGTGTGCAGCGGCATTGTGTACCATCAAACAGTCGCTAATGAAACGGCCCACTTCAGCATTAATGAAAGCTGCTGTGATGAGGCCAGGGCCTAAAGGGAAGGAGGAGGGTGTTTTTTTTTCTTTTCCAGATAATTTTCACAGCCCACTATGAATTTCACAGTGGACTGAAAGCTGTCATATCAATCTGGGGTTCTGCTGCTGGTTGGTAATGTATAATTTATATGACATGTTTTTACCGCGGTCCGCTCTAATGCCATTATAATGTTTCAGAATGTCTTTGGATTCCCCTGGAGATCCTCCTATACAAATCAGCCCCGTCTCCTACCAAATAGGGCCAAAGATTAATGACAAACGTGGCAAGGACAAATGAGAGCGTCCAGTGATATCGTGCAAAGTTTTGCATATGAAACGCCTTGGCGAATATCCTAGAGGCCAGAAACAAAGCGAGGCGTTCTCATGTGGCCTACGATGACCCCTATTCATGCAAACACAAGGACTGGGTCTCACACTGTAATCACAGCCTTTGTCTTACTTGTTGGCGTCCTGGATCATTTTACTGAAATGAATAGCAAGTGTATGGATCTATTTTGCATATGTACTTTTTTGAAATAATCCAATGCTACATTGTGACCTAGTGCTTTGTGATGGCCTTGACCAGTTATAAGACACTCTTTTTGCACCCTTACCCCTCATGGGTGCTTTACCACCAATAGTAACTTATATCTGGCACTTATATTAGCATTAATTTAGTTATATAGTAAAAACTAATTTTGCTGGCAACGATATTTTGGTATCTTCCATGTAGTCAGTTCTCATTATAACACTCACAGACACAGTACCCTAATAAGACGCAAATAAGGATTGAATTACATATTTTGAAAGGAATACAAGAGGATGTATGTTCACCTTTTGTCAAGATAAGATTAAATGTTTTTTTGCTTTTATAACACTGTAATAAAGCCTGATTTCCAAATAAGGGCAGAGGCCTAACACTATATATCAGATCCATGAATGAGGATCTCAAAGGGATAAAGAGATCATGCATATGTTTTGGTATCATTTTAATTTGAGACTAGGCTTCTGCCTAATAAGTTTCATTGAGAATGAATATAAATATACAATGCATTAGTCTCCTTGTCATTTCAGACTTCACATGTCAATACAATGTCATTTACAGCTTTCTTTTTATTGACCACCTATCGGCTGCTCATAATCAGTATCAGTAACACATTAACATTATATACTTTATACAGTGCTTATGCATGTGTTATGAAGGTCCTATGAAGGATAAATTGTTTCTGTTTATTTAGTTTCTGATTACAGAAATTTCTCGTTACTTGGTTTTATTAATTTGATCTTGCAAAATTTCATTAGCAGGTCATTTTACTTGCTGAATAATCAAAACTTCTAACAGCAATCTCATAATGAGAAACCTTGGATATATTTAGTTTATCTTTAAATGTGAAGTATGCACAGGTTAAAGACAACTGCGTACGACAACATACTGAGACCTATTCATTATAAGGCCTATCCTAACAAATGTATGTATACTCAGCAGACTGACCCAGAGTCAAAGCATAAGGGCCTGTGACAAGTGCCATATGTCCACTGAACAAGGCAGAGAGAGTGAGAGAGAGACAGAGAGAGAGAGAGAGAGAGAGAGAGAGATTGTCACTTGCACCTAGTAGCTCTTGAGATGGATGGCAGCAGTGCTTTGCTGATGAGAGGCCGTTCACAGTAATTTCCATCTGGTTGAGGAGTGGGAGCTGATTAAAATGTCCACACTGCTCATTCCTATTACCCCTGCACTCACTCGCGCCCCAGCCCCTCTCGCTCAATTAAAGAGCCCTCGCTCGCATCAGTGGAGCCTGCGAATGGCAGCCGACAGAATTACAAACGCTTCCAGTCACAATTTACTCTCTTGACAATTAGAGAGCAATTTGTTTCATGTTTCATGTTAACTGGTCCTCCAGGGCTCAGGCCCAGCACTGAATATATCCACAGCTGCCCCCAGTGCAAGGCCAGGAGTTTATTTCACTTATGTTTAGGATCCCTCACACATGCAGACATAGACACATACACACACACACACACACACACACACACACACACACACACACACACACACACACACACACACACACACA
>JBBJLR010000111.1:8489506-8509117 GCA_037577145.1 Brachypetersius gabonensis
AGAGAGAGAGAGAGAGAGAGAGAGAGAGAGAGACAGAGAGAGAGACAGAGAGAGAGACAGAGAGAGAGAGAGACAGAGAGAGAGAGAGAGGGACAGAGAGAGAGAGAGAGAGAGAGAAAGAAAGAAAGAGAAAGAGAGAGAGAGAAAGAGAGAGGTGGTCAGTTTGAAAAGAAATGGTTTCAGTGGTTTACTAATAATTGCATATACATGTCATTCAAAATGAAATCCAGTTAGAATGGGCTATCAGCACAGTGCTTAGAGCCCTAATTAAAACGTCTATGCTGGCAGCAAACATATGTGAATGATACATAGATGCGCTAAATGAGACATTTAGATTGGAAATGTGTAGATCTGTATTACTCTCGTTTCTCTGAGTGCTTGAAATAAAGCAGACACATGAAAGACATTTTAAGCATTTCCACTCTCTCACCTGTAGCCATCAGTGTGGATCAGCATTCCAGCACAACCCTTCTGCTGACAAGATGGGAGCACATGCATGCCAGCGGATCAGGCAGGCACACAAAGACGGAGTTGGTGGGTAAAGCCATGTCCGCTTTTTCTGTACTGGCTTCGCTGGCTCTCAGGCTGGCATGGGCCTGCGCCAAGGCCTCTCACACAGTTGGCGGAAGAACAGGGGGCAAGTGGGGGATGCCAGCAGTGGGGATGTCTGCCCAACACTGTCTGTAGCAAACCGGGGCTATGGAACACTTTTCTTAAGCAAGACAACTACTCATCTTTCGCTTTTAGAGCAATTCATTTCTTACTTCAAAATGTATCAGGTCCTTGGCTTTAATTCTACTACACACTTAGGAAAGAATGAATCAACCTTATCCTGTCTACCTTTAATGTCCAGCTTTATTTGGACATAGTTATACAAGGAATTCAGGCTTCATGTGATCTTTCCCTTGTCTTCTACCCTAGAATAAATTCACATGTACGTTTTCTTCATCATATGTAACAAAAAATATAACAAATAAATAATAGTGCTGGCATTAGTCAACTGGCTTATGTAAGAACCATAATTCATTTTGAATGAATTATATTTTAAATCCCATAAATCAATTTTGGCTATTTACATCCTGTGTCTTATTATTTAATAATTATACAGAAAACAATTCAATTTGGAGTGTAAATAAAGGGAGGAATGGAAGTCAAGATGCAGGCCTGTTGTATTAATGTGTTGTAGTAATACACATTGGTTTCAAAGATAATCTGAAATTGATTAGTTTGTTAGGGAATGGAAGTCATTTTGGATAAATGCTCTCAGCAACTTCTGTACCTTGTCTTCTGTATAGGAAGCACAAGAAATAAATAAAGTACTGTAGCTGAAGTTTTACTTTCTGATCAACAGCATCACTTCCTTCTAATTTGTGATTTTTTGAAGGTTATGCTTTTATTCCAAACTATGAAAAACTCAAAAACTCGAGATGAAGGTTATCCTTCTGAATAGCAGCTGAATAACAGCATGTTATTTTATTAGCCACTAAGATTGCATAAAGTTATAAAATTAGGAGTAATTTTAGTCATTTTTTATGAAAAATTCTGTGAGTTTGTTCTCACTTTTTCATATTTAGAGTGTTAAGTGTTTCTGAGTTTTGAAAAAGTTCGCTATTGAACAGATATTCCAATTTTTGGGTCAGACTCTCAAAGCGGAGTTCAAATCTTTAAAATTGTTTGTTTTTGTTTTGCTAAAATTCAGATGTTTTAATTACAATAAACAGTGTTTATTTTTATGTGTTTTTTTATTGTTTTTTGTTGCTGTAGGAGTCAAGAGTCAAGAAGTTCTCAGGAAGCAGTGAAGGAGATCTTTGGGCTTCACTCTGGAGCTTCATTTCAGTCATCAGTGGTACTTTTAAGAAAAAGGGTCTCGTACCTCTTACCTGAATTCTCACCCTCCCAGGGTTCCTTCCGGCACTTTTTCTGCTCTTCCAGATTGTCCCTCAGCTTCATCCATTTTTTGAGCCATGTTAAGAACATCATTTTCAGCCAGATGCTGCTTGCTGGTTCTCTCAATCTTGTCCAGTAAGTTGTTTATTGGACGATTATCCACTTCTTGAACATCTTTAGGGATGTTCTCCTGTGGTGGACGTCCTCTCCAGGGTTCTCCAGGGTCTCAGCAGAGTTGTTCTCATAGTTGAGGAACACAGAACTCACTGGTTGAAGTTCTCCAATCAGAGTCTTTGCAGCAAGTGTCATGTCACTGAGGGCAGAGAGACACAGCAGCTCACAGCGGAGTTCCAGAGAGACAGTTTATTAGTAACACAAGCACTTCAAGTCCAACACAGAAGCACAGGACCCCTGTGACTGCACTCCAAGGAGACTTCACCCTCCTTGGTACTTCAAGTTATGCACTTTGCAAAGTCTCCAGTGCTGAGACGGGAACCCTTTTCCTGTCCTCTGTATGTTTCCCAGTCCTCTTTAAGAGCCCCGGACTTGCACACAGCCACTCGTCTCTCCTGCTTTGTACACAGAAATGAGAGAGAGAGGGAGAGAGCACAAGATGGAACAGACTGCCAGGAAAACGTGCCACCCGTCTTTTGACAGTTGCTTCTGTTCGCCGATTGCTGTGAAGCTGTCTGCTCTCCTCCTTGTGGCTTCTCCTAGACAGGAAGAGATTCCCATACACACAGTCCAAACTCACTTCGCACCCGACTCTCATCAGCACAGCTCAAGCCACAGGGCAATACACTTTCTGAGTCTACTGACTCTACATACAAGATACGGTTTCTTTTACTTTGTTACTGTTCCACCTTCCCTCCAGCTCACACACTCAGACTCACAAAGATGTTGAATGTTAGTTGTTGGGTGACCACGCGCCGTGACTCTGAGGCCATGTCCACACGTACACCGGTATTTCTGAAAATGGAGATTTTCCGTTTTCGTTTTTAAAAAAAATCGCGTTCACATGAGCACATTTTCAAAAATATCTCCGTCCACACGCAATCGCAAAAAACGCTGTCAAGAGTATGCCAAGGCAGCAGATGGCGATATAACCTTAAACCGTACAGCATTGGTGACCAATCAGAAGCCTTGAAGGGGTAGCGTCATTACCTGTTTCTGGTAGACAAACAACCAGCAACCACTGTTCCGACCGGGGGGTTATTCCATGAAACAGTATTAAGGGAAAGTCTGTCTTACTTTCCCTTGAGATAAGCCAGACTTTCCCTTAATCCTGTTTCATGGAATAACCCCCAGGTCTCGTCCAAAACCGGTGCTGATGTTGGCGGTGGGCGCTGGGCAGAGACAGTATCTGTGTTGAATGTAATAGCATCCGAAGCTGACTCTGACATCTCTGCCCTTCATTCTGGATGGACAGTAACTCCGCGCATGAGTATAAACCTACCAACACTTGTAATGCGGTTGAGAGCAGTGTTAGATGACAACCAAGGCACATACGAAGTTTAACGCGAAACGGTCTGTTTTTCAAAATCTTCGTTTTTCTTGTCCACACGTAAACGCAGAAACGGCGTTTTCAAAAATTCGCCAGTTTGGCCGGAATTTTCAAAAACTTACATTTTCACCAACCCAAAACGCCGTTTTTGTGTGGACAAAAGGCCAAAACGCATAAAAAAACCTCAGTTTTCAGAAGTACCTGTGTACATGTGGACAGGGCCTGATTCAGCCAGGATTTAAGCTTACTCTCCGCCAATCCCCCGTCACACTCATTCAGTCCCTAACAAGCCCAGCTGTGGAGACTCAAGCATTCACGCTGCTCCTGCCTGAGCTCTAAGCCTGGAGTACTTTAAACTGGCGCACCTGTGTGTAATCAACAGGTGCCTCCGAGCTCCTCACAAGCTCAGAGCCAACCTGCTGATCACACACAAACACCCAGACACGTGGCTTCACTCATAAAGGCTGCCTCTAACGGCAGCCACCCTGAACTAAACTGAACCGTGAATAAAAACATTAACTGAACTAAAAGGCTGCCTCTAACAGCAGCCACCCTGTGACAAACCCCACACCTGTGGAACGTGCACCCCACATCTATACCCTTACTAAAGGCTGCCTTTAATGGCAGCCACCCTGAAACGTTACAGTATCCCCCCTCCTAAGGGGCACTCCCAAGAAGTCCTTTGCGATCGTGCAGGTTAGAGCTCCACTTCAGGAATCCTTCCATGGCACTTTCCGGTCGCCTTCGGGCAACCCGTCACCCTTCCGATAGGCTAGGCCTCCTTTCGGAAGTCCTTTCCCATCATCCGGGTTAGAGCTCCACTTCAGGGACCCCTCCATGGAGCTCTCTGGCTGCCTGTAAGCATGAGTACTCGCCCCCAAAAAAAAACAAGCAGGAGACCCCCTGCCCTTTGCAGCGGCGAAAGGTCTCCCTGACACACTAAAGGCCCCATTACTGGGGCTACGAGAACATGAAAACAGCTCTAGTTGAGGGCGACCTATTACTTTTGGCCCCTACTAGATCTTACCTAAACCTAGGCCCTCATCTAGAGCTACGAAACAAACCCTACCTACTGCTCTGGACTTGGGCTACCTAAAAACATGGCCCCCTGATGGGGCTTACCGAAACCCAAGGCCCTATCCAGAGTGACGAAACAAACCCTACCTAATGTTCTGGACTAGGGCTACCTAAAAAGGAGAGAGAGGGGGAGAGAGCACGAGATGGAACAGACTGCCAGGAAAACGTGCCACCCATCTTTCGACAGTTGCTTCTCTCTGCCGATCGCTGTGAAGCTGTCTGCTCTCACTCCTTGTGGCTTCTCCTAGACAGGGAGAGATTCCCATACACACAGTCCAAACTCACTTTGCACCCGACTCTCACCAGCACAGCTCAAACCACAGGCAACTCTACATGCAAGATACGGTTTCTTTTACTTTGTTACTGTTCCACCTTCCCTCCAGCTCACACACTCAGACTCACTAAGATGTTGAATGTTGATTGTTGGGTGACCATGTGCCGTGACTCTGATTCAGCCAGAATTTAAGCTTACTCTCCGCCAATCCCGCGTCACACTCACTCAGCTCCTAACGAGCCCAGCTGTGGAGACTCAAGCACTGACTGCCTGAGCTCTAAGCCCGGAGTACTTTAAACTGGAGCACCTGTATGTAATCAACAGGTGCCTCCGAGCGCCTCACAAGCTCAGAGCCAACCTGCAGATCACACACAAGCACCCAGACACATGGCTTCACTCATAAAGGCTGCCTCTAACGGCAGCCACCCTGAGCTAAACTAAACCGTGAACAAAAACATTAACTGAACTAAAAGGCTGCCTCTAATGATGCCTGACAAACCCCACACCTGTGGAACGTGCACCCCACAACTATACCCTTACTAAAGGCTGCCTTTAATGGCAGCCACCCTAAAACGTTACAGCAAGAACTGTGTATTTTTATAATTCATTTAATTTCTTTTGAGTTTTAGTTTCCTAGTTCACTCAAGATGTGTTCCTGGGGTAAGGCAGCATGCTCGACCTCTAAGGTTCTCTAAAGGTGTGACATTTGCATTAGTCAGAGTGAGAGAAATAGAACCATGGTCGCTGAAAGTGATGGGGTCGATCTGAATGGCTTATAATGGAGTACCTCATTGTGGAGCTGCTGATTAGAAAGTGGTCTAAGCAAGAATACGAGTGGAGACCGGATGAGAAGAAAGTATATTCTCTACGGGTAAAATGATGAGAGTGCCAGATATTGCATAGAATTTCTGTGCATTGCCAGTTCCTATAGCCCCCCGCGGTACTAAGTCTATCAATCTCAGGGTTAAACATCATATTGCAGTGCCCTCCTATTATAAGTGTGATGTCATCAGAGAGTGAATAGAAAAGAGTGTGAAAGAAGGAGGGATTGTCAATATTTAGGCCGTATATATTAGCCATACATATGTTCTTGTAATGAATATACAAATTATAATTATATTAAATATGACTTCTGAGTCAGTAATAGAATTAATGATAGTAATTTGTATTTTTCTATTTATAATCTTGGCTACTCCCCTTGGTTTAGAGTTGTAACCTGCTGAGTATACATGAGGGAACTGTGGTGAGGTGAGAGCATTAGTTGTTGTTAAGTGAGTCTTTTGTATAAGGACAATGTCTGCATATAGTTCCTTTAGCCAATAAAACTTTTTTTGTCTCCTTACCCTGGAACCCATACCACACATTTTTCCAAGTGCCAAACCATAACATACTAAAGTTTAAACTACCTAAAAATATGTGTGTGTGTGTGTGTGTGTGTGTGTGTGTGTGTGTGTGTGTGTGTATGTGTGTGTGTGTGTGTGTGTGTGAACACATTGTATGTGCATGCCTGAATGAGTGGGTGCCTGTATGTGCATCTGTAGGCCTGTGTGTGTTGTGTACATGCTGTGTCTGAGTCGATACGAGTTATAGAGAGGGCCAGTGTATGTGCCTGTGTGTGTGGTCAGTTAGTATGTTGTCTGTGTGTGTGTGCTGTTGGATGCAGTTATGCAAACTGTGGCATTGAGTGCAATATAAGTAGTTAACTGTTGGGGAGAGAGACAAAAAAGAAAGAGAAAGAGACCATGACAAACCTGAAAGAGGTCAGAAGCAAAAAAATAATGCATTTACGGCAAATTTTGCCTGTAGTCATGCAGTTGAGACGAGTAGATAATGTTTAAATGAGGACATGCCTATTAGCAAAATAGTAAGAATACTAAATTAATATGCATAGTGACAACCTGGTTTAGCTTAGTAAAGCCAAGGGGTAGTTTTGCTAGGTGGTTGTCCTGCATCCTCAATAAACAAGTTCCAGTTAGTCCAAAATGCAGTCGCCAGGGTTCTCACTAGATCCAGAAAATATGATCATATAATCCCAATATTATCATCCCTGCACTGGCTACATGTTCAGTTCAGAATTAATTATAAAATAGTATTACTTACATACAAGGCTTTAAATGGTCTAGCTCCCACATATCTAACCAGTCTTCTGATACACTACAATCCACCACGTTCCTTACGATCACAAAACTCTGGACTCCTAGTGGTTCCCAGAATTTCAAAAACTACAAAGGTGGGCAGGGCATTCTCATATCTAGCTCCAAAGCTTTGGAATAGCCTTCTAGACAGTGTTCGAGGCTCAGACAGTTTCCCAGTTTAAAAGTAGACTCAAGACGCATCTCTTTAATCTGGCGTTAACTCCTCCCATAACCTCATACTCCAGTACTGGCACACTGTATTCTTAATGGCAACTATGCTAACTCCTTCTATCTGTTCTTTATCCTTCAAACAAACAAACAAACATATTTATGTAAAAGCACCTGCAAAAAACACCTGCTAAAAAAGAATTATAACTCATGTTTTGTAGTCATGAGACAGAGTAGTGGATAACACTGCTTTCTGGCAAACTGAACACGTTCAGTGTTCTGATAATAAGACTCGTATATAATCATGTTACTGCATTGTTTAAGGCCTATAAGACTCTACGGATAATTTTTACATTTGCCTTCCTCTTTGAATGCCTGGATGAAAGTGCATACCACTATATAAATTGAATTTAAGTTCACATTCAGTGTACCATGTATTCCTTTAAGCTCCCTCATTACAATATGTCTGTGCATTTCTCTGGTGGAATTCTTTTCACCAGCCACACATAAGCCTAAGGGCACCATACCCAGTGCTATACCTTGGCTAGATTCACATAAACGTCCCCAGCATTGCATTTTGGACCAGCGGCACTGCTGTCTCTGGAATGATGAAATTACATCCAGTAAAATTATTCAACATACTACTTGACTTCACTAATGCTCTGAATACTGAATGCAAATCATTCAACTTCTAGTGTAAAGACTTCCGATTACAGTAGGTCCACTCTGCATCTGGCAACCATATCAACATGGTGAAAAAAAATCCCAACACTGCTCCCTTAGCGCATACCAAACAAAGATGCAATAATACCTTTCCACACAAAACAAAACAAAACAATTAAAATACTTAAAACAGTGCAAATGTCTGGCTTCTGTTTTGTATGGTTGAGTGACTGTCATGTCTTAACAAGCATAATTATTTCCGCCCACAGTTTGACAAGAAAGATCTCCTTTTGTTTTTTTCTGAATGTTCTCATTACTCCAGCATTGACATGATAACAAGCCCTTTGTACCTTGGGAGTAAATGCATTGGTTTTAAATTCCCCTCTCCTTTATATAATAATAAATACACAAAGCATGTACAATGTATTGCAAGGTTTTATTTCTGCAAATGCTTAAAATGAAACAAATGTTGGGGACACGTTTTATCAAAACAGTCTTAGTCCAAATGAGTACGGTTTCTTTCTAAAAAAAAAAAACAACCGTTACCTATCAAATAAAAAGAAAAGGAAAAAAATCACACATTTGAAATATTTTCAACAGAGCTTCCTCAGAAATAATGTCACAGATTAAATAAATCCGCACAAAATAATATGCTCTTGCTGTGATTTCAACATTTTTCAGCATATTTCAACAGTTCAATAGTTCAATATGGAAATAAAATGTTCATCAGAATTAACAGAACCAAACTTGTGAGGCACTCTAGGCCTTCAGAGAAAGTCTAAATTTCTGGGAACTGAAAAAAGCATGCATGTATTTTTAGTTCATTTTTATTCAACAGAGTAATGTTGTATTTAAACCTGGCACATGCTGCGGTACTGCACTCATTTCCTTATTTTGCTTGGAAACAAAAGGGTTACCTTTTTGAATGATCTAAACAGGTGTTTATTCTCATAGATCTAACTAAGCTTCAAGAGCTGTGGGAATGGTATATAGGAACAGTTCCTTCCTCACAAGTACCTCAGAGGTGCCACAAGGCATTCAAACTTATGACTTTCTGATTGCAAAGCGAATGCCCTAACCACTAGGCCACCGGCTGCCCAAGCTCTGCTTGTGTTTTAATATTTCATTCTATTTAACATTTGCAAACTGTGACTATTAAAACTAGGCCTTTATTTCAGATAAAGACCTACTTCTAAAAGTCGCAGTTTGCCAATGTTGTTTAGGCAACAGTTAGTCTTCATGCCAAGGAAAACACATTGATGAGCATGACACTGAGCACTGAACAAAGAGCTGTTTCTGCTAACAATTTGCAGAGCTCTAAAGATACAATGTCATGTTCCCAAATCCACTATTGATTTTGAAACCGTGGGTATCAGACAGCACTGATAGTACTCTAATTTAAAAAAACTTAAAACTTGTTAGAAACTTTAAAGTGAGCTTTAAATATAATCAGTTTGCTTAAGATGACTCTCTTAAAGTGGATTAAACTTAAATTACTCAAACTACTTCCTGCCCCACAGGAAGAACCGCACAGCTAGTAGCATGATATCACCGGCTAAAAGTGTCCTCAAACTTGTGATGTACATTAGCATTGAGCATTTTAGTCTATTCTAAATTCCACTATGGGCGAACCAGCTAGTATAAAAGCAAACAACACTGAGTCTCCGTCCTCTATTCAGTGAGTGTAAAAGAACCAGATCCAAACCTCTGTCAGAAATCCACACACCCCTTGACGAGAGTCCATTCAGGTGCAAGCAGGATAACACACACACACAGGCCTCTGCTCTCCATGCAGACAAAGGCTCGGTTTTGGCAGCTGGGTCACACTCACATGGAGAAGAAAAGAGCAGCTCCACCAGATAAACAGAAACTTATTGTGCAATCACAAAGACAGCGGGTTAACCTCTCAACCTCACCGGCTTCACCGAAGCCTCCCTCACTCTGCCCTGTACACCAAGGTTTCACCCGCTTGCCTTGGATGGAGCTCTGGGGCCTACCACAGAAGTCAAAGGTCACACCAATAATGTACAAACAACAAAAGAAGCAACTCACACCTCGTCCTGATTTCACCACAATTATCGTCAAACAGCCTCCAGCAACCTCGCAAAAAGAAAAGCAATTCCTGTGGTATGTCCTGTTAAACAAAACTAGTTCTTCAACAAATATAATGATGCTTTTGTATGTGTGTGTCCGCATGTGTATGTGTGTGTATGTGTGTGCTCCATGCAGGCTGACCACACTGCACAACTTGTCACCTTGATCCTGTGTGATCTCCAAGGGGAAATGCACTAAGACAGAATAGTAAAAAGAAAAAAACATCCAGCTGTAAAGGACAGTGAATAGGTTTTGTTCTAGGCTCAAAATTGGTCCATTGAAATCTGAAGGCACCTCTCTCCATCTTTCTGTCTCTCTTGTTCTCGGTTTCTGCTAATCACTCAGAGGGCTACAGTCAGAGCAGGAAACATAAACACACTGAAATGACTCATGACTCACTGCTGATCTTAGCTCTTCTTTCTCGCCCTCATGCTTTTTTTTTTTTTGCTCCTCTACTGCCTCACCGCTAATTGAGACAATTTGATTTACTGGATTCACGGATAAGACAATAGTATACAGATTGATTTTTGTATTCAGAAAGGAAATGAATGGTGTCGCGTTTAATTTAGTTTGTTTATTAACGCTACATAAATTCTTTTGCAGATGCTATTGAGTTCTTTCAATTGCATGTGATTGAATGTAAAACTAGCTGTGTGGCATCACAAAGTCGCTAAGCAGTGAAAGGAAACGAGGCACAGGTTCTCTCTAATCTGTATCAGATTCTTACTGAATGCAACTGAATGGTGCTGAACATTCTTTTTATTGTTTTGTTTTTACAAAAACGATAAAATATAAAACCTATACAAATGCAGCTATTCTGTTGAGCCAGCATCTGAATGTCATAAGAGAAATGGTTTTGGCTTTCAAAGCTCATTACCCATCTGTAACCAGTATTAGGGGAAAAACAAAAGAAACCTGTGTCTGCTCAAGTCTCCAAATCACACCCAGTACTATTATCACACAAATACACAATAAACACTAGTGTCAAAATGCTAATATGAGGTCAGAGCAAGGCACAACCTACCATGTCTTGACCTGAAAACCTTGCATTGGGTTGGGTAACATTCACTAAAAAGGTCTGGTAAATTAATGCAAACAATATCAATTCAAAATAACTGTCTGCTGTTTAAAGCAAATGTGGTGTCCAATATGAGGTAAATATAATTAAGTAAAACTAAGTGGTATCTAACACTGGCAAATTATTTTTGATCGCATAGTAGAACGGCCAATATCTTACCTTTTGATGTATCCCTGAATAAAAAGCTCCTATTTTGAAATTATATGGGAGAATAGCGTTCTCACAACACATACTTTGTGAGGCTTCCCAGTAACAAGCCCCATAATCAGGGAAAACTGAATTCTCCTTGACATTTTGAAATGAGAGTTTCAATGGCATATTAGCTAGCTAATCACAGGATATCAGGGAAGGACAGCTAGACAAGGTCAGTAATTTACATCTGCAGGTAAACCCAGTTTTGATTGTAATTGTGTGTGAACATTTTACTGCTTGTAATGTAACCTTATATTATGGAGTATAGAAGACTTTGTTGTGGCAGCAGTGGTCAGAGATCACTCATAACCATGTGGCGGCTGGTAATCAGTGGCCCTTTGTGTCAAGTTTACTCTGGTTGTCGATGTTGACACAGAGGCATCAATAAAGCACTTGGCCAATGCTGCTCAGAAATTCTTAATCACAAGGCAGTGATAAACACTCACTAGTGTCTGGGACACTCACTAATGCTTAAGACACAGATAAGAGGGAGGAGCAGGAATATGGATCTGCCTCTTTAACAAATATTATATTTACACAAGGACTTACTCCGAACAACTTTGTAAATTTGTGGACTATAAGTGTTGTTGCAACAGATAATTTGAAAGCGAAGATTCTTATGCATGGCTAAGGTAAAACATGAGGTCCTCCATCTAATACTTAGAGCAAAGGCCAAATAATGGTTTCATGCTTCAAAGTTTTTTTCCCATCAAATAAATCAGGAATGGAGCAGAGGTATAGAACATGGATCCAGAAGTATAGGGGCCATCAGGACACCTTCCTGTACTCCTATTCTTAAAAATAAGTGTCTCGTAAAAGGGTTCTTTGTGTGATTATAAAAGAACCATTTTTGGCTTCCTGAAGAACCTTTTGTGAGTGTGAAAAAACATTTGAATGTCCAAAGAACACTTACATGATGTGAAGGTTTCTGAATGAACCCTTAGGTTGATATAGAACATTAAGATCATTATGTGAAACCCCTTGTGGTTTCTTCATTTTTAAGACTGGAGACCATTGTCATTTAGGAATTTTCACAGCAATCAGGCATTTAATATGACATCCAGATGGCTTAATTAAAAGATATGTTCAGGAATTATTTTACTTTACATTACTATACTTTGTTTTATTTAATCCACACTAATCAACTTTTTAAAGCCAGATCATTCAAATCATCTGTTGCCCTTGAGTAGATGGATGTTTAAAAAGGTGTCACAACCATGTATCTAACAGTCCTTACAATATTTCCTGACTGTCTTCATACCCTTAAATACACTCTGGGCAAGTTTGGGCAAATTACATGTCCTGTTGAAATGAATAGGTACACACCCTGAACAGGCAACACACTTAAATATGACATTTTGAATACACTGGCAAAAATAATGCATGAAGTATATATTGTGTTATGACAGTAGAGGTGTTGAAATTAATCACATAATCGATGCATCGATGCAGACAGGGATGATTCTGCATTGATGCAATGGCAGAAGAACTAATCGACTATATCATAATGACATTATATCATAATGATTTTCTGGCGGCGAATCTAGATAAAAAGTGGTCCCGGTAGTGACTGTGGCTGAGTACGGGGCTTCTCTGGGTAGCTGGGGCAAGAGGGGGCAAAGCCCCCTTAAACAAACATTGAGAAAGAAAATAATAGATTACTCACAAACTGAATATGGACAAGATTTACTACTGTAGCTGAAAAATCCACTGGAAAATGCTTAAATGAGATGATAGTTTTCACTTCTTGTTTGTTCTTTCCCTCCATGCTTTGTTTGTGCGCAGCCTCACACACTCACAGAGATCCCCCACTCACCCACCCCACAGCTAAACATCCAATCGCTGTTAGTATGCAAATGACCTGGTAAACATCCATCTACTCAAGGACAACAGATGACTTGAATGATCCCGCTTTAAAAAGTTGATTAGTGTGAATTGCCCGTGCTAAATAAAACAAAGTATAGTAATGTAAAGTAAAATAATTGCCACCTTATTGTGGTCAGGAGGGGTTGCGTGCCTCAGTGACCCTAAAAGCTACACCAGCGGAAGCTTAGCCTTCAGGTCGGACACCCAGGTTAGACAGGTCTTAGGGTAGAGGCCTGACAAAGTGCAATCTAATTACATGACAAAAACAGTTATCCAGAGCACCCCCCACACCACCACCACCTCACCCCTTCCTTGCTCCATCGCCACCATGTGCCCACTTCACATTTCTCTTTTCCCCCTCATATATATGCCTGTCTAGAGCTGGCCCTGATGTGAAGTAATGTAGAAAATTGATGGGATGCATCGCAATGCATCTCGATTTCAAATCGAAACGTTGTCATGATAATCATAATCGAATCGAATCATGAGACCAGTGAAGGTTCACACCTCCATATGAGGCTACAGTCTACATTTAATATTGTGTTTAGTTCCAACATGTTAAATTCAGAAAATAAGCATAATTTCCTCAAAATGCACAGAAATGTATTGTCTATAGAGATTGTGTATTCATTCCATTGGTGGGGCTCAAAGTGTTTGGTTCCAAACATAAACAAAATTTTACTCTCAGAATCCATTCTCCAAAATCTGTTCTTTAAATGCAGTGCCCGCCCAAAACAACAGAATCCTTTTCTTTCAGCAGTGAGGGCCTGAAGCTTTCCCTTGGACACAACTAGCTTATATGAGCCCTGGACTTTTTGCACAGTGAGATGAAGGCAACTTAAATTCAGCTTTTTAAAGGCTCTTTCTTCTCCTCCTCATTCAGCCTGCAGCGAAACAGCACTTGTGTTCTGCCACGGCACATAAACACGCACAAAAGAAGTTATTAGCGTAGATGCAAATCAAATTACTAGCAGTGTAAACTGCTCTTCCTCCTTGCTCTTACGCCTGTAATTACTCAAGCTTATAGGAGTATGATGAATGCTAATGGCACTCTAACTAAGTAACCAAACCCTCACTAGAATCTCTCTATCTCTCTCTTTCTCTCTCGTTCTCTCTCACTGAGTCTCCAGTTCATTCTGAAAGATGACCTTTAAAAATATTTTTAAAATAAAAAGAGGATACCTTTACCTGTGTCTTATCGCACATAATAACTGATTACTGTAATTACTGAGTCTACTGATTCCTGCCACAATCTTCTCATTTTAGGAAGTATTCATTGATTCTCTCAGCCAGACAGGGGACAGACAGGGGAGACTTATTTTTATAGGCTTGCCACATACGGAACATAGGTGGATTTTGACAATGCCAAAGCCATTTCTGCAGAACAAAGAGAGTCTGGCAGTTGACACAATGACTTTTGTGTCAAAACAAGTATCCTTTGTTCCTCAACATATTCATTTATTTCAAGCAATTGAAATAAATGTCTTCACCAAAAAATCAATACAAAGACAAATGACCATACTTTTGATTTTACAATATAGCTGCCTCGGCCTTGAGAGCCACACAGGAAAGTATTATTCTTGTGACTGAATGGAGATGAGAGGGTGTACAGGACTGTGGAAGTGGGTTCTGCATCAGAAAAGAAAAGTAATTGAAAACAAGGCACGTTCGGCCACAGTGGCACACTGGGACAGTGGCACAAAAGAAAAAACACAGACGAATGGAAAGCGAAATGAATAGGCTAGCTAAAGGTTGCCGAGGAGTTTTTCAAGGGATGATCACATCATTCTGGGTTTATAGGATCACTCCTAAAAGTTTTGTAAAAGTGTTTCCAGTTTAAGTGTAAAAAGCCCCTCTAGGGCACAAAAGCTATGCGGCGACCTCGGATTCTTTAAGATTCTGTGTTTGCTTTGGGGACATGAAATACTCTTCCTACAAATTCCAGCATGAATATCACTCTCATTTCTAGCATGTGGAAACTTTATTCTGTCAGCCACATTTGTAAATCCTTCAAATGGTGTTGCAGCCAAAAATCTGATTTGCACAATTTTCCCCTTACCCCAAATGTAGTTGAACAGCCAAAACATTTTTTGTTTTGGCTGGAGCTACAAGGCTAATATAGCTAACAAGCTTTAAAATCCTATATCCTGGATCAAACCTGTAATCTGAAACAAATTTCATTTTTGACACTGTTTTTAGAAAAAACTGACTACGTGAAGCAAGTTTAAGGATGTAGGACCCAACCCATTTTCCTGGGGTCTCCCGTCCTCCTTACATTTTAATGTTTCCCATGGTCCTACCACACTTGGTCCAGCTGATCACCTAACCAGTGACGTTCCTGGGTTAAAGTAGGTATACAATGGAACAAGTGCAGAGCTTTTATTACTGTGATTAGAACTGATTTAGGCTATTTTGGCTAATTAGTGATTTGTGGCCACAAAGTTATAATCCTTTATTACTAGAATGGCTGCTTCAGTCCAAAACTAAAGCAGCAAACTTCAGACACCAAAGATGTCTTGGAGGGCTGGCTGCCTTGAAAGTAAAAGGGAATTTTGTGTAACTTAAATTTTTTTGGACAAACAATTAAATGGATCTAGGTCTCTAATGTCAATTAGGTCATCTTTTTGTGGAGACTATAAGATGGAAATGATCTGCTTTTATACTCCATTTCAAATTCAGTGGCAAAAAAGATTCTGTGGATGCTCAATTCCATTAGAAGTGTAATGCATTAAATATGTTAGACTAATTAATACAATTAAGCACACGCTATTGTAGTAATAATATAAACACGCACACACACACACACACACACACACACACAATGAAATGTGTGTCCTAGAATTACATAAGTTATTTTCTTTCATAATTACTAATTCTTTGTAATGTAGTACATTTTTCCCATGTCTTTCAATGAAAATCACAATATTCACACATTTCTTTAGCACCAGACGAACAGAGGCATACTTTCATCTCTGAATTTATGGCAGCCCTACATAAGAAATAACTTGCTGCAGCCTATAAACTGGGTATTGTTGCAGCAAAATGCTGTAAGCATTTTTTAGTATATCTTGTTTTTTGGGAGTATGAATACATTTTGCCCATAGACAAGCATTCGTAGTTCAATTGCCATTTTGTGGCATGTAAAAACAGCTCTCTATTCATAAGGAAGGTTATTTTTTCTTCTGAAATGTAGTCAAGCAGAGAGAGCGAGGAAGACAGAAGGAGAAAAGAAGCCAAGGTTTCCTTAAAGATCACAGAAGTTGCAGAAGTGCTGAGCGATAAAGCGTCTGGGGAGAGTATCAACACCACTGTGACATTTTCATGAAAGACAATGACAGGCTGTGAAGGACTCAGGCCTGCTGGAGAGAGAGAGAGAGAGAGAGGGGTCATCCCCACCTTCCCACCACACTATCCACACAATCATCTCCTTATATGCTCTTTTCTCTTTTTCCTCTCGCTCTGATTTTCACTCTCTGCCACTGAGTCTCCCTCTCTCTCTCTGTCTCCCTATCTTCTTTAGCAGAGACCATAGCAACATCTTCAGAATGCAAGCTCAGCTTATTTCATGACAGTACACAAACACACACAGCGTACATCACACACTGATATATAATAAAAAAACACACACACACACTAGTGGATCCTTCCTCGGCTTTAAAACATGGCTGAAAGATGTATCATGGTCTATACTAGAAAAATGTACTTAAAAGGTGATGCAATGAGTGTACATGCCTGAAATATGTATTTCATTTTCACATCAGTACCATTTATTACATCAATACATACATACAGAAGCACACACGCACTCCTCTCAAACTCTCTATACCTTGCTTAACCTTAATCTTAAATAACAAAAACCCCAATTACTCACCACACTTTTATTTTAAAAGTTTGTTGATTTTTTGTGCTCGGCCACTTCACCTTACTCTAACAGTGACACGCATCACTCTACATCTCGGGTGTTGTTCGGGAGAGAAAAAGTGGGGGGGTGGGGTTCCCCCTCTGCTATAATGGTTCCACCCCTCCATCTTTTGGACTAACTTGTTTTTCTATAACAAACACGATAAAATGTGAATGCCCTGGCAATGGCAAATAGATTTGAGTCCATTCATGTTTAAGTTGAGATTTGCATGAAATATTTAAATATTTGAATAATAGTAGTGATGGGGGTGTTTGGATGCAATTTGACTGTGGAAACTGATTTAATGCTCAGAACCCTCTAACATTACATACTTCAGTAGTTGAAATCAAAATTGTTCTTGTCCCAGGTCATAGTAAGCATGAATTCAAGAATAACAGAATAAAATAGCACTAATAGAACAGTTAGTGTTCTCCTCCAAGCATGTTGAGGTGTTCAATAATGCTGTGTTAGTGGCAGTTTGAAAAGATGCGGTGGTGCTTCTCATGTCCTGTAGGAAGCGCATGCTAGCCTTTATCTACTCCCCAGTGTGTTGATTGTATGTATATTGGACCTAAATAGTGGGTACAGTTGAACCTGACTAAAACGTAACAATATCATGTTTTAACACGTGCAAATGCTTAGCTAGCTCAGAGATTCTCTCTGATGCGTGGTGGCGTGGTGGTGGCGTGGTGGTGGCGTAGTGGGTAGGATACTTGCCTCTAGACCAAAAGATCATGGGTTCGAATCCTACCTTCAGCACACCACCAATGGGTTCCTGAGCAAGACCCTTAACCCCAAGTTGCTCCAGGGAGACTGTCCCCTGTAGTCAGAGAGTGGAAGTCGCTTTGGATAAAAGCGTCTGATAAATGTCATAAATGTAAATGTAAATGATGCTGTATGGAAGGAAAATTATAAGTTATAATAACTGAGCTAGTTTGTAATTACTGAAGTTTTTTACTAATGGAATAAGACTGGTATTTTAAACTGTTAACAAACACAACTGTATAAAACGTTCTTCAGGAATCTGCAGGAATCTTTGTGTTAAACATTTACAGAGTGAATTTAAAAGGCATGCTGAATAAAGTCTACTAGAGGGCATTTAATGATTGCTCCTTCCACTTATGTCTGTTCAGAAAGTCCATCTCTAGAGTCCATCTGTATTCATAGGAAACTTGTATACTGGAAATGCATGTAACCTTGATGGGTCTTCAGTCCGTCATCGGTGTGGGAAACCTTTACTCTACAGTGTTCAAAAAAAGACTGACAGTGAATGAAAAACATACAGGACTGAGAACACAAATGGTTTGGCTCATAAAAATAGCTAGTCTTTCTACCTATTAAATAATGATAAATAATTAATGACCTTTCACAATGGTTTTCAGTGCTTTCCGTGAATACAGGGATTAATGCAGACTACTGCAGTACTATAAGGCAACTGGCCTGTCAAGGCCATCGTATCAGCAGCCTGAACAAATGCCTGTTAGTCAGCGGAACAAGGCCGTAAGTGGAAAAGTACTAAAACACAAGCAGACACAACTACGGAGGCTTTGCTTCACCTAGAATACCTCAGCAAAGTCCTGGCTTGCTCTGACTCAGACAGCCACTTTAATAGGCCTGTCTTTTGGCAGTGATTCATAAGGTTTAATGAGGGTGAATCATTTAAATCTGGTCCTCGCTAGACTCCACTGTACGTCCAATTAAGTTCGATGAGAAGCTTTCCCCCGTCTTTAATGTACCAATGTCAGTTCTTAAGACGAATTTCTAGAATTGGCCTTCTTGACTCCAATTAACTGTCCAAAAATGGCTTTGTAGTACAGGGCGCAATCAGAGTTAGCAATAGATTTTCATTTTTTTTAATTTTATATTATATTTATGTAACTGAACTTCTCCATAATGGGCTGGTGGCTTTCATCTGAAAAACAGAGATTATTTGTAAACTATCAAGAATCCCTCACAGAAAGGGAGATTAGTTTTGAAGGTAATCGTAGGTGTGGAAATTAGCCTTATCGCGTCAGTGTTCCTATGCTGGGGGCCCCATTTGGCTCCAAATGTTGCCTCTGTGCAAATATTTGTAATTTTGCGGGGCTTTTGTTGCTCCGACGACTTTAAATCAATGCGATCTGTGGTAGCGCCACAAACCCGAACAGAAAGATAGAAATAAATAAATAATAATGACAATAAGTGTGCGGGAGGGGGAGTTTTTAAAACATCAAAGGCATTGCTATCTCTGCGGCACGTAAACACTGAGTGCCTTCCGTGCGTCGAAGAGCTCTTTTCAATGATTCTGTGGAAGATTGCCACATCGACAAGCATCCTGTAATAAATAAAATTAACAAACATTTCTGTAGGGTTTGTTCAAAGGGAAAGGGAGCCCAATGTTTTTTGTCCTGATAAGTGGTCTATACATCCCCACTGCTCTCTCCTGATTAGTCTAATCCAGTGAGAAGTGCGTGCCGGGTTTTGATGGAGCCAGCCGCCGCGGCCCCTGAGGGGAACCCTTCTGATAAGTGCCTTTACCTTTCACCTCCACAGCCCCACGCAACACACTGCTCTAATCTCATTTGGCCCAGGAAGACATGCTCTGGCATGGGTAGCAGTGATTAGCATCCGCTCACACACACACATACACACACACATTTCTGTCTTCTTCACTGTCTGTCTGTCTGTCTCTCTCGCTTTCTCTCTATTACACACGCACACATGCACACACACACACACACACACACACACACACACACACACACACACACACACACACACACACACACACAC
>JBBJLR010000111.1:8523582-8534202 GCA_037577145.1 Brachypetersius gabonensis
GTGTGTGTGTGTGTGTGTGTGTGTGTGTGTGTGTGTGTGTGTGTGTGTGTGTGTGTGTGTGTGTGTGTGTTTCACCCATGTTTGAATAATGCAGCTCGCACTTGAGAAAACACACAGTGCCAGTTCAGCATGGCTTAAGTGATCCCTGCAGATTAATAGCTGTGAAGAAGCTAAATAATGAATAAATGAACAACTAATCACACTCACATGCTCAGGTACACATTCGACTGAACTAAACCACAACCGGTTGCCTGTTATTCCGACCAGACTGTTTTCCAGCAGTTCTTATTTTACATCTGTCAGTTTAGTTGTTGGGCTATTTTTGTGGGGCAAATCGCTCGTTTTTTAAGAAAACAACAAAACATGTAGGCACTTAGAAAACCAGAGGCTTTTGCATGGTTAAAGTTGCCGAGCCCTGAAGGTCTACACAGCTTCAAGCCCTCTAAAGCCTATCTTCATATCAAATTCAGCACATATTTACTTGTGTGGATTTGATCAGCTGAGGTTAATTAAATGACAAAGCGTCCATCTCAATGCAGGATAACAAACACACACATTTTTTCCCCCAGTCCTTCAGTTCTGTAAGTGATCCTTAAAGTAGGCCTCTCGCTGACAACATTTCAAAGCTGAATCTGCATGCTTTAGGGGACTGATAGAAAACTTGGGATTCAGTATTCGGTTCAGTGAAGTATCGCCCTAATTTACAGGGGTAGATAAGAGCGAAGGAGGGCAAAAGAATCTAAGCCTGACACCCTCCCTACCCCTTCTCTATATTGAATTGCACCTTGGGCAATAGTGCAGAATCACGAATCTTAACTTCTTCCGGCATATGTTCCTGGCAGATAAGTAAACAATCTGGATGTGAAATGAATTTTTTTTTTTAATTAATACAGTAATGCTATTACACCTTGGTGTGCAAATCCCATTGCTACAGCCTCAGTGACAATAGACGGAGCCCAATTGTTCTGCAAGCTTGTTTTGCTTCAGCCTGAATCCTATTCTCCATTCAAACGAGGGCTATAGTTTCAGTAACTCTTTCACAATTCGGGAACGTGGAGAGAAAGAGAGAGAGAGAAAGAGAGAGAGAGAAACAAAAAAGATGAAATGCTTTCTTGCATTATATGATTATGTGGAATCATCTGCAAGTTATGAAGCAGAGCAGTTGGTGTGAGCAAGTTGTTGCATGTTTGGCTCTTTCACGTGCGGCATGTTGCCTGGCAGTAATGTCGTTTGCTTCTGTGTTTTAATAGAATAAAACAATGTGAGGAATTATGACTAGTGAAAAGAAAAGAAGCAAAACTGGGAAGGGAGATAAATGGCCTCACACACACACACACACACACACACACACACGAACACACACACACACACAATTTGCATGAACTACTGGCATTCACAGTACTCACTCCAGCCGACCCCTGATAACAGAAAAAGGTGATGGTAATGATAAATGAAATGAAATCAGTTTAACAAAATGTGATCAATGTAAAGAGAATGTATCTTCTCTGTGACAAAATGTCAAGTCTATTAAACTCTTTGCCAGCATGTCAGCATCATCTACATGAAAACCTTTAGAGCTGATTATGAGTCTAGCACTTATTAACCACTCATATTTTTTCCTGCAGGCCTGTTAGAGCTGCACTGCTATTTGCTCTGAGGATCTGTAGGAACAGAGCAGGATCTGTGAACAAGTCAGACATGCGGATTCCCTTAAGGGGACATCCAACCCCTTCCACACTTCCAAACATCAAAGGACCTAATCAGTTCATTTAAGAGTCAGAGGAGACACACACACACACACACACACACATACACACATACACACACACCTGAGTTTGAACGCATGTTTGAAGAACCAGTTTCAAAAAGTATGTGTGAGAGCCAAAACAGTAGAGGACTGTAACAGTCTCAACCTGCTAAGGAGAAAAATAAAAGAAGCAACCAGTTCACCTGAATAAAGTATAGCAGTAAGCTATATATTACTATAAATCGAATATTTGGAATGACATAATTTATTAATACTCTATATATTACTATAAATTATATTTTGAATGACATGGTGCTAAACATAGCAATAAACTATATTACTGTGAAGGTTATATTTTATGAAATAGCACATGGAAATAAACTACATATTAATTATATATTTAATCTGATATAATATAGTGGTCAATTATTTATAGCGATAAACTATATGTCATTTCATATAATATTGTAACAAACTACATTCCTATAAATTAAAAACTTAATATAATATGTCATGGGCTGTGTAATATAACACACTACGTACATACAAAGCATTTAAACATTTTTAAAAAGTACTTAATTTTTGTCATTGTTTGACGCTGGGGTTTGGATATAATAAAATTGGATAAAATGTATGCACTGAAATGCATGGGTTTTAAGCCAAGGTAGAAACTGTTGCTGAGGCAGAGTGTAAGTTATAGCTGCAGTGGCAAGAAGTTTAAAAGCTTTATGCTCTGCATGAGTAGCTCTTGTCTGTGAGCTGTGATAGGAGCTGCTGATGGAGAGTAGTTGGACTGTGCAAGGCAGTGTGTTTTAAGGCTCAATATCGGGCACCAAAATCAGCCCAAAGCTCTGCAGAACTGCTGTCAAAGAGAAGGTTACACATCACATCACCCGTCACCACTCTGTCAGAAACTTTGAGTCCTGATACGTGGCCTAAGTACTGCTACCCTAGCGCCGCATAATGGCATGGCTCGGCTGCTCCAGCTGTCTCTTCTGTGAGCAAAATACACCTTCTGTGGTTGGTTTTACTACAAACTGCCTGTTGTCTGAGGCGTCCCGCTGTCTTAAAGGCATTGTGCAATTCAAGTCCTAAATATCTGACCATCTGATCTTGATCATAAATCCCTAAAGAGTCATGCAGAAGGGGTAGAGTTAAGCAGTTATCTCCTCACACAGCACATCCACGCCATTCAGAATTATTAACATCAACAGTTTAGAGGTAATTGATTGATGACAAGGTCAAACTGTTAAAATTAATAACGATTAAGATGAGTAATGATAAGGTTATGTTTGATTATGATTAATATTATTGTTATTATTAATGGGTTTATTTAAGTGCTCTGGGTGTGGTACAAATTATTATTTTTATTTATTTATTTATTTATTTATTTATTTATTATTATAGTTAAAAGGCCATGAAACTGGGAAAGTAGTTTTGAAACATAATTTTTAATAAGAGCCTAATTTGATAAAAGAACAATATATTAAGGGTTAATTTAATCAGATTTTATTCTTTCATTTGCATTTTTATATTCATATAAATATTTTAGGCAAACCTGGAAATAATACTTGGCAAAAAAATGATTATCGAATCAAATTGAAAAGTCAGCAGGGTTTTCTATTCATGTTGTAAGACAATTATTTAATTTAGTGAACTGTAAATTATTTGACCAACAAAAATATTAAGCAGATAACAAAGGACTTTAGGTATTTTTTAAGACAGATTGTCTTTATTCAAAACATCTTTGCTCTGCAAACGAACAAAGAATCGAGGTATCACCCTTCTGATACAGCTTTTCCTTTTCCATAACATTACATGAGATTAAGATTTAAAAAAAAATCATCGTCATTATAATAATAATAATAATAAGCACGACATTAACTGCTTCGCTTCAAACTTTCACTTCTTTCTCAAATTAAATGAACGTGGGACAAGCACTGAACCACACGATAAAATGCATTAAAAAAAATACTGAAAGATTTTTTACCACATGTTTTAAACAGTCTGTCTAATTTCATGTGCCTATAAACAATAAAAACCCGTATCTTCATTAAAACTCAAAACGTCCTAATTTAGATCCAAACTCTGTGTGAAAATATCAGCACAACGTCCAAGAGATCTGAACAGATCTGCAGAAACATGAGAAATATAATGGCTAAACATTACTTGTGCAAACCCAAATTCGCCTTTTTTAAATAACAATAATAATATCAATAATAGTCGGAAACAAAAAAATATTGTTATTATAATAGCATCAAAATGTACATAATAAATAAAGTTAAAGGCCTCCTTTTATGTTTATTTTAATTGTTGTTGTTCGGCAGCCGTTAATAAAGGTTAATAACATTTACAAAGTTCTTACAGTCACCTGCTCTTAGCTCTCAACTCCCATGCAGAAGGTCCCGGAGCGTCCTGGAGGAAAAAAAATAACAAAAAAACCAAAAAGAACAAAAAATAATATATATACACACCAAAAAAACGATCTGAACTCCAAGACTTGTTCTTAAGTCCGCTCATGTCTCCGTCAAAAGTCTTTGAGCTCGTTTTTCTCTGTGTTAACTATTTATCTTTTTTCTTTTAATAATGGGGCAGTTTTATGTACATGCCATTGCATTCAAGTTGTTTTCGGGAGGCGGGAAAATGTCAATTTTCCTTTTCCTTTTAATTTTTTTTCCTTCTTTTTATTGGAAGAAATTGTTCTTGCCGCTCCTTGTTTAAGAGTTAAAAGAGTGTCCCTTTTCGCTCCTTGAGGATCCTTGTTTTTTTATTGTTTTTAGGAAAAATGTTTTTTTTTCGTCCTTATTTGGATAAAAACTGTCACTTTTTCCTGTACTTTCTGGAGCAAATTGTCCTTTTATTTCTTCCTGTGTTTGTTTTTCCCTCCCCCTTATACGGTTCTGTTCAGATGTGATACTCTGTTTCCAGCGGTCTCCTCTACATGGCCGTGGCGTGGGCGGAGGGGTAGGGGTCGAGCCCACTCTTGCCCATGCCGGGGAACAGGATGTAAGCGACGGGCGGCTGGAGCGCGCCACCCGCGGACCACGCGCAGTTGCAGGGCACGACGTATCCCGGGTTGGTGGGGGACGGGTGCGTGTGCGTGGCAGCGTGCGGGGCCGTGTGCGGGGACTGCTGCGTCTGCTGCTGACTCTGCTGGCTCTGGTGGGTTCCGAAGGCTCCGGCTGTCTGGTGGTAGCCCAGCGAGGAGGCGTAGGGCAGCGAGCTGAGCGAGCTAAGAGCGTACGGGGTCATGTCGCCCGCCAGCTTGCCCATGCTGCTCGCGCCGAACTGGCCCGGGTCAAGAAGGGAGTAGGGCGAGGTGACGGCCGAGGGGGGCAGGAAGGCTCGCGCCGCCGCCGCTTTCTCCAGCGCGTGATCTGCGGCACTGACCGGCAGCGGAAGCGCCGCCTTCAGGTGCTCCGCGTCCGCCAGGTAGGGTAGGGGGAAGACGTAGCGCTCCTTCTTCAGCAGGTTCTTGGGTTTGCGCCTCGGCCTGTACTTGTAGTCCGGGTGCTCTTTCATGTGCTGCGCGCGCAGCCGCTTGGCCTCGTCGATGTAGGGCCTCTTCTCGGACTCCGTCAGCAGCTTCCACTCGGCCCCCAGCCTCTTGCTGATCTCTGAGTTGTGCATCTTTGGATTCTCCTGAGCCATCTTCCTCCTCTGGCCGCGAGACCACACCATGAAGGCGTTCATGGGTCTCTTGATGTGATCCACGGGTTTGGACATGACGACGGCTGCAGCTGCGGCGGCGCAGGCGGGGGAGCGCGGGCTCCCGCCCAAATAACGGCGCAAATTATAATAAATAACAATTAGAAATAAGGAAAAGGCGCGCGCGAAGGTTCAGCCGTGCTGGTGGTAGATGGAGATGGTGATCATGCCACTTTACTTTGGGGAAACGGGCATGAATACAAAAACACACACAAGCAAAAAATCCAGTTGTTTCGTTCAGAGAACTAGTTTCGAAAACTTGCGTCAAGTTGTTTTCTCGTCCTTGTCTCGCGCTTGAGGTGAAGAAGTAGCGAGAAGGAAAAAGGGAGAAACAGCGAGAGAGAGAAAGAGAGTCCAAAAAATCCACTCAGGTGAGGCAACAGAGGCAAAAGAAGCTCCGGGAAAGTGAAACAGCTCCCCTCTCTAAACGCGCGCGCGTTTGTCTGTGGCTGTGTGTGTCTATGTGCGCGCGTGTGTGTGTGTGTTTGCGAGGGTATGTACGTGTGTGTGTGTGTGTTTCCTGCTCTCGCTGAAGCACCTGGCTGTGAATGAGAGCCAGAACGCGGCGGAGCTTCAAACGCGCCGAAGCCGCTTTGGTGTGCGAGCGCGGTGTGTGGGGGGCGGGGCCAGGAGACCTGAGCGTCCAATCAGAGGAGAGAACAAGTGGCCGAACACCTACGGAAAAAAATAAATAAAATAAAAGGAAAAATGTATAGCGATATTGCCGAGGCAATCAAAGATCGAGGAAGAATCCACACAGACGCGCGCACACACACATATACACACACACCTGGAGCAAAAACATCTAGAAAAATAAATGGAATATAATATTAAGCATTTCTGAGACGTGACTTCGAGAGATCTGTTAACGTGCTAGATGCAAAAAAACAACAATTAAATAACTATATAGCCTATATGTAAATTGTGTTATTATCAGATTGCATTCATTTTTTTCTGAATAAAAATGTTGTACTTAAAACTTGGT
Organism: Brachypetersius gabonensis; assembly: GCA_037577145.1. NCBI lineage: Eukaryota > Metazoa > Chordata > Actinopteri > Characiformes > Alestidae > Brachypetersius > Brachypetersius gabonensis. The sequence goes on from JBBJLR010000111.1 coordinate 8,530,023, forward strand.
CTATTGGTCTATTTATTTACTTACATGTTTTACGTAATGCACTTGATATTGCTTTTAGAAAATCGATGTTGATAATAATAATCGATGCTTTATAATCTGACATAATAAAGTCTATTTTTTATAATAATACGAATATTAGATTTTGCTGTAATTGCCTCAGAAAAATCGTTTATTAGTTAATATATTTACACGCTGGATGTGTGATTTTATTTAAAAAATTGAGAACTATAACGCCTATTAAAAGTGAGAACTATTAAAAGTGTTGAAACACACACTATATATGGAAGAACCCTTGGGGCCGCTGTCTGAGCACGAGCCCTCGGGACAATATTTATTAATATTTATTAAAGCGGAATAATAGCCCAGATCTCCCATGAGACACGGGTCAGGGTGGAGAATAGTTCTGGGTCGGGGTTTAGATTGTAAATTTTGAGTTTGGTTTCGGTTTAAGTTTGAATTTGGATAAAGATCTTAGCTTAAGTTTGAGTGTGATCTAGAGATAATTCTGGAGATAATTCTGATTTTGGATTTGATATTGCGTTTGGGATTTTATTTGAGGTAAATTTTAGACTGATGTATATAATTGTGTAATCGTATTTTGGACATTTGTCTGATTCACCCAAACTCAAATTAACAGTCTTGTTTAAAAAACTGATTTTTGAAATTAATCACCGAATCACTGAATTCTAAACGACTTCTTGAATAATCCATTAGTTAGAAATTACTTTGTTTTTGTTACGGCAGAGATGTTAAGAAATTAGAGTAAACAGATTCAGGTTTATATGTACAACTAATTCAGGATTAAGTGTACACTCAACTAATTCAGGATTAAACCAAACAAATTCAGAATGAATTTATAGTGAACAAATGCAGGATTACAGCCTCTCGGTCACACTGGAATGTTCCTCTTTCTTTTCTCTCTCTTCCTCCCCTAAAGCAGCGATCTCAGGCAGCGCGCTCAGAAAGTTAACATGCAAATTTGAGTGTTTAAAAAAAAATCACTGCTCTAATGAGCCCGAGGCGAGACAGGCTCAGCAGGCTGATCTATCAGAGCGTGCTTTTCATTAGCATCCTCAGTGAAATAGAGTCCTGGCCAATGGGCTGTGTGATCTTTACGATTTTTGCAGAGGTGGCCCTAAGAATGTGGCTGTAATTTAGCATATGCTGTTTTCTTAATGTGGTGCCAGGCATCATTCAGGAAAAATACTCCTGGACTTCAAGAGACTTGTGCTGCTTCCGTAATGCGGCTGCAAATAGTGGATTAGGATTTAAACGCTTTTATTTGTCTAGCATTTTGGCGAAATAATAATAATAATAATAATAATAATAATAATAATAATAATAATAATAATACATTTTGATTGATTTTGACTTTAAAATTCGAGTTTGAATTGAACTTTGGACTTGGGTTTAAATTTGGTTTTGAATGGGGTTGGATTTGAAGGTGAATTTGGATTTGGGCTTTAATTTGAATTTGAATTCTACTCTAATCTCATATCCACATTAATTTAGAATTTTATTTACACATTATACATTCAGATGGCCTCCATATGAAAATGTCTTGATGTACCTGCACATTATGGACAAACTGGAGCTGGAACTGAAAAACACTGTGCTACTGATAGTCAAGGTGTAGTACAAAAAAGTACATGTGATGCAACTACCGCTGTATGTAAATATTGCTGTTAGTAATTATTGTTGTAAGTAGAGGTGTTAAAGCTGCTTCCTTTTCTATTCCAGCCACGAGACATGAAGCAGCAGCGAAAGCTCCTTCTGCTTTTGCAGCGGATGTCACTTTATGTTACAGCAAAGCTGTATGACCATAATCTTTGCTTTTAGCCATGTATGTGAAACTGAGTCCCTGTCTGAATTTAAGAGTTTTCTGCATTTTATTAAAGTCAATGTGAGTTCCCGTATGTTGATAATGCGGGTGTATGTGACATGAGCTGGAAATAAATTTGTGGGAAGTGGCGTCCTTTCTAATATTGTGTAGATGTAAACATTCAAAATGGAATAGTAAAAACACAATAGACACACAGACTGTAATTATTCTCACGAAAGAGCACGTGAGACCTACAGTTGGGGGCAGTGAAGAGGGTTTAAGTGAAGTGGACTGGTTTTCTTTCTTTCTGCTGCTGTCTGTGGACACATCCATCAGGCTGTGCTGTCCCACTGCCTCTCAGCCTCGCTCTCCATTACAGCACTAACACTCCAACCACACAGCAGCGTCGTGCTCTCACATTACAACAGGAGTCAACACTCATTATTAAGGAAAGAGCACCACCACCATCATCATCATCATCATCATCTACCACAACGCCCACCATCATCATTCACGCTAGGCGCATTTTTAAAATATATTTCTGAGACAAAGTCTGCTGGAAGAAGACGAGATGGAGGGAGATTTGGGAAGTGAACCATGTTAAGACATGCAGTCATTAAGAGAGAGTTAATCACACTTCGCGAGATATTCAGCACGGAGAGCGCGAGGCTTAGCCAAGCAGGAAACAGAGGAGGTGCGCGTGTGTGTGCGGACATGGATGTGTGTGTGTGTGTGTGTGTGTGTGTGTGTGTGTGTGTGCGTGTGTGTTTGTTTGCACGGGCGCGAGTCTGTGTGTATGTGTGTGTGGGCCTGTATGCATGTGCGCGTAGATGTGTTTGTACATGTGTGAGATATTAGACATTTTTCTTTTGTTGTATTTGTTGGCGCAGTAAAAAAATGTCACTCTTTAGCCCCACTATAAATACGGACAGTCTGGAGATCAGAAGAGCCCTCAGGCCTTCATCATCCCACCCTGCACGCGCCATAGCATCGAAAAGCACGTTTCACACCGACACCGACCAGCCCGGCTCCGGCCAACCACACCGGCCGACCCGCCAGCTCTGCAGAGGTGGCTGAAATCGATGAAGGATGAACATAATTAATGGAGAGACGATTTAGAGCTGAACTGTCTGACACTGGCTTTATCCACGCTCTCAGCTCACTAATGATTTAAACTCGGCCATTAAAGACGCGGCACGCGCAAAGAAGATAACTAATAACGCGCCTGCACGAGCTTTCAAGTGACTCCACACACTGAATCTGCTTCAAGTGAACATGACATTATTTTTTGGACAAAGTTTAAATAAAAAAAGCCAGCATGTGGCCTACCTAAGTATACAATTAAACATAATTAATGAATACAATAAATATGCAGAATGGAAGGGTTTTGGCTTTCAGGCATATGTATAATGTAATTTCCTATAACTTAAGACGTTTTTTTGGAAGTTTACTTTAAAGCACAGCCCATAAAACGTTTTGCAATGTATGGATAAAATAATTAAATATTTAACAAATGTAAAAGAAAAAAAGAAGAAATGCCGTATACTGAAAAAGTGTTCACAGATTTTACGACTGTGGTGTTTGTTTTTCTGAAAATGTTCTTCTCTCTGGTGACTCCCATCTGACCAAAGGCGTTCTGCCACAGCAGTGTGATTTCTGCCCTCTCCTGTATATGTGGCTGTCAACATCTTTTTATTTTTTGTCAGTCCACGCTGACACGGGATCGCATAATGTTACATGTCCCACATATTTAGAGCTCCTCTCGCGTGGTGAATACTTGGAAAGGAGTTGGGGGAGTGAGAGTGCCGTTATAATGGCGCGGCCGGAGCTGTCCATGGTGCTGAAGAGCTAAGTGGCTTTATGCACTGGGTCCCACTCCGGACTCCCCTCAAACCCGTGCTGACATTTCAATGCCTTTTATTCTATCCCCATCCCATTTGCTGCTCTGATTTTGCTCGCACTGATGCTCACACAGACCTCGCCTCCTGAGGTCTTGCCACAATGTACCAGAAGCGAAGGATGTGGCATCTGCAACTTTAAGTTATATGTTGCTTCCTAATCCAATATTCACCCACCCCACACACTTCCTCATATTCCCTTCACCCCGAACCCCAATGGAATAATCGTGCTAACTTTATTTCAACACCGATTTAACAACGGGAATTGGCAGCTTATGTAAAACGTCAAATGCTCTCTCACACACACAGCTGGGACACGAGGTTGATTCAGAGTGACTGACGACCTGGGAAAGCAAAAACGGTTTAAGTTTGAAAAGGATTTTTACACACATACACACACACACACACACACACACACACACACACACACACACACACACACACACACACACACACACAC
>JBBJLR010000111.1:8576149-8589757 GCA_037577145.1 Brachypetersius gabonensis
ACACACACACACACACACACACACACACACACACACACACACACACACACACACACACACACACACACAATACACCAAAGACGAAAAGAAAAGAAAAGAGAGAGAGAATGAGAAATAAAAATAAAATAAGAGAAAAGGAAAGACATAGGTACAGAGAAAATAATGAAAGAGCAAGAGAGATAAAGAGAGAGAGAGAGAGAGAGAGAGAGACAGACAGAGAGAGAGAGACAGAGAGAGACAGAGACAGAGAGAGAGAGAGAGAGAGAGACAGAGAGAGACAGAGACAGAGAGAGAGAGAGAGAGAGAGAGACAGAGAGCGAGAGAGAGAGAGACAGAGAGAAAGAGAGAAAGAGACAGAGAGAAAGAGAGAAAGAGAGAGAGAGTGTGTAATAAGCACAGACCCACACACGTCTTCTAAATACCAGTGCAATGTTTTATGTGCAACTTACTCATGACTGAATTATAGACTTCGAGGATCTCATGCAGTATCTCTGACAATCAGAAGTGCTTCTTTAAACAGAGTGAATGAGTACTGAGGGTGAGAACATCAGTGCTGCCTGACATTCACCATTAATATTTCTTAATTATACACTAGTGACAAATTGCACAAAATTAAAGCACAAACTGGGAGGATTTCGTTAGCGCCAGACTGTGCACTGGTGATAACAAATAATAAGTCATTTGTGGTTTTTATGGCAGCATGAGGCAATCCTGCATGCAAAACAGAATGGTAAGTGCTGGAGTTTCACACATCTACACTCTTACACATACGTTAGCACATACAGACAAATATACCTTCATTACACACATGCACATACACTGAGCTCATACACTCAAATAGCAGCAGACAGTTTGGCCCAGGGCAACATATGGTTCAGAGAGAAAAGTGAGATGAAGATGACACCAAAAAAGAATCCTGTCCAAATAAGAGGAGAGAGAAAGCTGACCCAGCTCAGTGTCTTCACACCTCGAGGCCAAAACCTCATTCAAAAGAGCGCCACAGAGATGGTCAGAAGTCACCTATAACAACACACATCATACACAACAATAACAGGGCAGGGACATGAACTCATGTGCTCCTGTATAACTGTGGTCTCAACAGAGTTAGACAGATTAAGACTTGTCAAACTTTTTAACACTAGTTTTAAATAATGAAAAAGCAATTAGTGTGACAGAATTCTAGATTAACAAAGATGGAACCTTCACAACTTTTTCACACGCATGGTACAACTCAAGAGGTAGTAAAATACACAGGCAAATTCATCACAGTATTTTCCAGTTGGGCAGTTGTCACATGTTCTAGGACACATAAAACAAACAAAAACAAAAAACAAAAAAAACCTCACATTTAGGCAAAAGGGCTTTTTTTTGCAATATCACTGCAATATCAAACATTTCCCAACTGCCCAAGCCAACCCCTCAGCCCAGCTGTGAGGCCTATTTAGTGCTTATGATAGTCATAATGCATCAGGGAGCTTTAACAATATAGAGCAAATCTGAATGTTTGTAAACAAAATGTCTCAATGTAAACAAAAAACCTACATTGTTTAGTTTGAGATTCTAATCCCATAAGTAAAGTGAGCAATGATTTTATCAGTTTACTGTTGGACTCAAATAGACGTAGCCAGATTCAGAGGCTTAGGACCCCTGCCTAGTATCTATATCCCTTTTTTTGAAGCAATTAAGTTAAAACTTATAAATAAGTTATATAAAATTGATCCTTATTTTAGGGAATAAACTATGTCACTTCCTGTTTTGTAATCAGTGACAACCATATGCTTCCTCCAGGTGTTGCTTCATGCGTGGAATTTCTTTCTTTAAATAGTACGCAAAAATGCTACTTGAGTGCTTATAGTGGAATTCAGATTTTATTTCACAAAACAAATATCAAATTTCACATTTTCCTTTTGTTTGTTTTCACTGTTAAAACAACAATGTTGCAGCCAATTGGGATAAATAACATCATTATATATTTTTTTCCTCAGTGCTACAATATTTTATTTTGTACTACAGCACTTCCTCTGCATTTATAATGTTCCTCTGCATCAGATGCAGCACTTATAGAACAGTTACGGCTGAATTAGTGCTCTGTGTATCTGTGCACTTCTGCAAGCATTGCACACACAAATGTCTAAACACATACTTGCAATATGCAAAAAAGAATAGTAAAGCTTTAGCAATTTTCGAATTGACCCTTAAACTGATCTGGAAGTGGCCTTGTGTGCTGGATACTTGCTTCTGGACCACAAGGTCATGGGTTTGAATCCTACCTTCAGCCCCAGTTGCTCCAGAAAGACGGTCCACTGTAGTTAGGACATGGGAGACGCTTTGGATAAAAGCGTCTGCTTAATGCCGTAAGTGTAAATGGGCAAATATTGTTTGGGGCTTGCCTTACATTCCAATATTTACCCCAAGCATTTGCTTCATGCACAGCTACACAGATATGTGAACATATTTAGGATTTTAGGGGTGTATAAGATCTTTATGAGCCTCTGCCACTTATAACCAAACACTCCTCTTTTGCATTTGGACTGAGAAAACGAAATCAGCCTTTATACATTTAACATGTTGCAGGACATAATATCTAACGTAAGGCTTTTCAATGCCTTCAAGCAGCTTTAAGGACCTGCAGATACCTAAGATAAGTTTACAGTGTCCACCATAAGAGCAGCTGTTGTAAAACCCTGAACATACTATGTCAGCTATATCAGACTGTTTCACACCAAGGCTCGTTTATTTTTTCCTTCATTATGTGAGTGCTTTAATTACTGGAGCCAGTCTTTTTATCATCTGCCCCAGTATGACTAGCACAAGTTCAAGCAGATACAGAGCACTTTAGAGAATGACGTCCTTCTTTTTGTATCACTGAACAATGGCAGACAGGGCCCTGGGGTCTCTAGATGTGGAAGGAGAGGAGAGGAGAGAAAGAGAGAGGGAAGGGGAGAAAAGAAAAGGAGAGAGAGCAAGAAGGTGGGGGGTGGGGGAGGTAAGGGGTGATTCCGTTTCAAAGAAGAAGCACAAGCTCAACTTCAAGTGATGTAGCAGAGCATGAGCACAATGCAACCAGCTCAGCTTGCACCGTTCAGACGATTTCAGCTTTTGTCTCTAACGCACTACCTGTTAATACCCTTACATGATCATAATTTCAGCAGAGAGTTAGCTGGGGAAAAGAAAGAAAGAAACAAAAGAGCAAGGTGCAGGTAAAAGGCAGGGAGGGAGAGATGAAATGAAAACACAAATAAGTTTTAAAAAGGCAGAAAAAGAGAGAGAAGAAAAGACCTGGGCACAGAAAAAAAAACCTCCAGCTGCGGGAGGGAGGGACAGGGGAGAAAAAAAGCATGAGAGCAAAAAGAGGAAAAGAGGGGGAAAAAAGGAATGGGCCCTTTGAGGACTTTAAGGAGGAAGTGCGATGGAAAGAAGGGGAAGAGAATGTTTACTCAGGGAATTAGTTCAGGACCATTGTGTGCGCACTAGGGCATTAGTTCCCTGGCTCCATTTCAGGGCCCAAGTGGCTCAAGCAGAGCTCCCTCCAGGCCAGGCCTAATTACCACAGGACTAGGGCCATTAAAATGCTTAACTAACCTCGTTTCTCCAAAACGCACAGATTAACGGCAGCCTCCAGCAAAGTGGCGGGGATAACCCTGCCGCCTAATACCCTCTTTGATTTATTTTTGAAAAAGAGAAGAGAGCGAGTGTGAGAGAGAGAGAGAGAGAGAGAGAGAGAGAGAGACTCGAGAGAGTCAGTATGGTGCTAGTGGTGGTGGGAATGATAGCAGTCGCACACTCACTCAAGTTTTTCAGTACAGCACTAAGGCATCATTTTCACTTCTGCAGAGGAGTGGAGCCTGAACACAGACAGTCTCTGTGAGATTTCAATATCAACATCAGACTTGCATACATTGAACCCTGATGTTTTGACAAAACCCTTATTGTGGGGAAACTCGTATAGTCTATAGTCGTGTATTTGCACAGCATCTAGTCAGTTGTGGAGTCAATAGTTCAGGAGCAGCTAAGCATCATGACGAAAATTAAATGCACTGCTGGATCTTGAAATATGTCTATCATGATCCTAAAATGAGTCAGCGGTCTGCTGCTTCTGTTTCCTCCCATCCCTCATATAAGATCAGAAACAAATGTGGAATGTGTTAAAATAATAAACAGAGGCATGTCTAAAATAGGACATGAGGTGCATTTTGTGCTTGGCACAATGTTTATGGAAATGATTAGTGTCATGATGCCTCCAGTCTGTACGTGTGTCGATCGTGTCTTGGCAATCCTTTAAATTAATTTGCTGTGCTACCCACTTCGTTGTTCAGAAACTGAAAGAATCTGAATATAGCCCCTGAAAGCAATCCTATCTGCTTTGTCCAACACACTGAAAGTGGGGGGATTTGCTTTATTTCAACAACTGCACGTGCTTCCTGCAGCCAAACATGCACTTTCTGTACTTTATTGATCACGATAATGCCTTTTTGTGAAACAGGCCTTTGTTTCTCCCTTTTTCTCCCTCTCTACCTTTTCATCGCATAGGTTTCTTCATGCTCTATTTGTCTAAAACGATAGATGACTTTACTGTGCTCATCCTTTGCATGTAGCTAATTCTCTGTGGAGAGTGAACCCTGAAAAGAACATTCTCCTTTCTTTTTGAGCCATTAGCCTGTTAGACAAACATTATCTGCTGAACAAAATCCAGTGTTCCGTTAAAATTTCAAACACGCCGCTTAATAATAAGGTTTGCATTGAAGAAAAAGAGAATGCACGGCAAATTAGAGCAGCAGAAGCATTGATAATTATTTTACTTCTCCTGAACAACCTAATCCTTTTAGGATGTGTTTTTCTTGGAAAAAGAAGAGAAAAGAAATGAATAATAAATAAAGAAATATATAAATAATGGCATAAATAAGCTGCCTTGATTGGAGAGAGTGGTGTCATGGGAGGTGTAGTGCAGAAGGAAGATAGTGACTAAGCTAGCTAATAACATCTTTGTTTTCAGTCAGTGCTGTGTTGGGGTGTCTTGGGTGTTGGGGGACTTTTTTGCCAAAGTCAGTCCATATTTGATCTCGACTCTAAGACTCACAAGACTCCAAGAAACTGGTTATCTGTGAATCGGCGTCATCTGGTGGCATTAGGACCTACAGTTACTCTAAGGACACATAATGAAGTGTCATTTGTACCTGAAAAGGACACATTCTGAACCAAAGCATTCAGACGTTACCCCTCTGAGCAGCAGCGGATCTGTGTTCTAAGCCTTTAAAAAGAATCAGGCAATCTTGAATATTTCCCATCCTCACTTGGTAAACAAGTAACATCAAGCCATCGCAGAAGATGCCGTGAAAAAGTCATTGTCATCTTTTATGTCCACTGTGGATTTATCACCGTTACCCTGAATTTCCTCCCTGCCCTCTTTTGACACAAATAAATGACTCAGAGACCTTGAAAGTTTAATTTGAAATAAGAGCTTGTCTTGGAGTAGAGACTTTAAAATAAAACAATCGCTTTTCAGTAGCAGGCAAGTCGTGCACTGACGTGGTGAGGATTCAGAGCCTGATATTTATTCCTCTGCCCTTGGAAACGGGGCTTCGGTACGCCAATTCATCGCCACATCTCCTTCAGAGAGGGACACCAACGCGGACAAAGTCTTATTTCATCAGAGCACCTCGACCGCTTCATCAACACACTAACCACCCCCACAAAAAAAAACACAAGAAACATTCTTTGGTTGGCACAGTTTGACAACTTAGTCAGGTTATTGACTACAGATAAAAGCCTTCTGTGAAAGAGTACAACATCGTTGTAACATGAAATAATGGCAGCAGGCCTAGCTTATGGAGCCTATCAGTGTCTGAACAGTGATAAAAAAGTGGCAGAGTGCAGAAAAATGTTTAGTATTCACTAAGACTAGTTCTCACACTAACAGCTGATAATACGATTTTCATTGTAGCACGATATCTTGCACAAGCAGGGAGAGAAAAGGCAGCATATACTTTTACAGCATGTCTTAAGTGCTTATCTGGCAGTCTGCTGAAACCCTATTCTGGATGTGCCTAAAACTAACATGAGCCCAGTCTTGCCTTTAATTTTGTGTTAAACTCGCTCAGATTACCTCTGTGGCACTATGGAGCAGGCCGCTCTCCCCCTATCAAATTATGCTATTAACAGAGTCAGGCTCTTACACCTGATAAGCACTGCCAGCTCTTTTCTTTGAGGGGGGGTTCCTCTCCTGCACATGTGTTTTACCCAGACATGCGCTCCATTCCTACATGATGTCAACAGCTTAGAGACCCGACTACATACCACCATTTTTAAATGAATAGGCAAATGGTCACTTAGTGATATGTAAAAAATAATTATACTGAGTCTGTCATTACATTTTCATTTATAAGATATGAAATGTGACACAAAAATAGAGCTACTCAAACACAAGTGTGCTGACACACCTGGCAGTTTATATTACAACAGAATGTAGCTCAACCCAACTGACAAAGATTGATGTGCATGTCAATCTTTGCAAAATGGCTCAAACGGCTATCTATGTTCATGTGCAAATAATGTGCACTCAAATACATATACAGATGTTATCTGTATATGTATTTGAGTGCAGTGTAATTAAGTGAAAGCTGTAAAGCATGCCCATTCTTTCAAGAGAGCATGTCAGCTAGCTACATCAGACTCTGACAGTGTTCTGCTGAAAACAATCTTCTGTCAAATCTGCATTCTTGCCCAGGAACATTTTAAGATTACAAGAGACCAAAAATGATCCAGCACTTACAGTTCTGGATATTAGTGAATTTTTGTACCCTTTCTCGTATCCTTTGTTAATGGACTGTACCTTAAAATAATTGCAAAGCAAATTAAAAGCAAATTTTAAAAAATCAAATTTTTCACCCAGAACCTTTTCCAGCTCGCAAATGTCCTCATTTATGCAATTTTATCTGATGTGCTATAGATTATGGGCCAACGCTGCTCCCTTGGTCATGACTCTTGACTTTGCAGCAGTGTCTCATTTCCCACTGTTTTCTGGAGCGTCGAAGGGCCACGCTCAGATGAAAACCCTGACCGTCTCCGCCTGCTTAGTATTCTGCCCATGGAAGTGTTTAACCCCCCAAAAGATATCAGATAACTTTTTCTTCCTCTCCACAGATGATATTAAGTGCCTGCCATTATCTCAGTAGGTCTGTATCATATTAGAATCTGCAATCGCAGGTCAGAAAGTATACCGGGCTCTTGTCTCGCCCACTGCTGCAAAATTACTTTCTGCCACACAATGCCGGCTGAATGGGTGGAAGCTTTGTCATTTAAACTGCATAAAGAGGCCAGAAATTGATTTTTATTGTAGATCTTCATATCTAATAAAGCTCTGAGGATCTCCTTTCTTCAGCGCCTGAATAGCCACTGAATGCTTTCAATCTACTTCTGTGTTTCATGCATAAAAGTGGCGGCCAGGACGATAGGAGGAGAATTAGACAGAGAAGGGGGGCCGCCATGCCAGTGAAAGGCATCCAAACCACCCCCCTCCAGCTCTCCTTCTATGAGGAAAGCAGACATGGGGAGGATGGAGAAGGTGAAGGAGCTGGGGGTAATTGAAAAGGGAAATGTTTTTTTTTTTCTTTCCATCTTCTCTTTCAGAAGAATGTGTTCTTTTCAGTGAGAGAGAAAACATAACCAGAGCTCAATTTGGCCAAAGAAGAAAAAAAGAAGTTTCTTTATAAAAGTCCAGAGACAGTGAATGTAAAAACCCTTAAAGGACTCTCTTTATTTCTCATATGACTCAAAGAAAGCTCACCTGGCCGCTCCCATTGTTTTCTATACAAAGTCTGTTTTGAGCCCCCGAGGCGTCCTCAACGAGCATTCAGAACTTTATTTTTCTTCCAACATTTCTCCCTCCTGCAATCGTCACATGCAGCTAAACGCCTTACCTTGCTTACAGAGCTCCGTGCAGAATTTCACTCGTTTTTCTTCATTGCGAGTAATCCCAAACATGTAAACAAAATTTGTTTTCATGCAACTGAATATGATTAATTATCTCGGAGTAATCCAGCTCCACTTGCAAAGACTTTTCAGAGGAGATTACAATTTCCAAACTGACAACCATGATAGTCGGGAGCATTCTGTAAGTCTTAGATTAAAGGTCACAGAAAGAGAGCGCTGGTAAAAACTCACGAGGCAATGGTTAAGTTAGGGCAGATGCAATCATTCCAGCATCAGAGGAAAAAGAGAGCGATGACTGCCTCAAACAGGCAAAAATGATTATGGAAATGGATATCTGCATAGTGCCACCAAACATATGGCACTGCCTAATGCCATTTAACACTTGGGGCTGGGTTTAATCAAACTTCCGCAATTAAAAACACAAATTAGATGCAAACATCTGAAAGTCAGGGGACGCTACAGAGAAGGATGGCTGATCCTGATAGAGGGAGAGCTGAATACTCCTCACTAATCCGAAGACAGGCCTCTCACTGCACTCGGTTTATAACAGAATACACACACACATACAAACGCTGTCTCTGCTGGCAAAAACAGTTCAAAACAACCACACCAATTTCATCCTTAAATCTAACGCAAATCCTAACAGGTATTACAACAAAGTGTGAAGACAGAACTACTAAAGGGCAAAAAACTGTGACACCGTTTTAAACTATGCAGGTTTATGTCAGTTGTCATGAAAAGTGTACGTCAAGAAGCCTTATGCATACCGGCCTTCAGATACATGCTACCGTAATCACAAATATACTCGCTTTGCTTTCTGGGACTATATGACATGCTATTGTCTGTGGAACATGAAAAAATATATATGAATCAACTAAAGACTTAACCATGGCTGCTCCTGCTGTTTATGACAATGTGAATTTTGGGTCCCTCTTCATATCAAGTGTCTCTAATAACTGTGCCGTCACATTTTGTGCAGCCTTTACTTCTGTAATTACTCAAGCATATTGATGTTTTTACATGTAATAAGGTAACAACTGAAGTTGATACAGCTGTGCATTTACATAAGCTGTGTTATGGTAAACTAGTTGTAACAGTGAATCAATTGTTATATTGTTGTTACATGCACTGTTCAAGTGTTACTACACTGTTTTTTTACTACACTTTTATAGATTCCAATATGACATATAGAGTCAGATGAAATATATGCAAGTCAAATACGGATTACAACTCAATGTGAGAGTGCAATAATTGAGGATTGCAGTTTGTATGATGCTTCTATTAGCTGCATAGGCTTAAGGCAGAGCAAAAGTAAAGAAGTGAACTTCTGACACCAAATATGTTTTCACGGATAGATGTATGGGGTAAAAGCAAAATGTGCAAATTGAATTTTTCGGCCATCCACCTTCAAATTGAAAGAACAAGCAAATCAAATCAGTTGTATTTATTTTTCCTCTTGTGTTCTCCAGGAGCAGGTGGCAGGTTTGAGCTGTTGGGTAACATGGTATGTTATGGCTATTGGCCAGAGCAAGGTCGGTGTTAGAGAAGAATCGAGAAGGCGTGATAACACAAGAGCCTAAGAGACTGTCTCCATCGCCGCAGCCGTGGCCTGCTTACTCACTCAGCAAAGGCGACCGCACTCAGTCACCCTGTAACCAAGAGAAAAAAAGACAACTTGCTTCCTATTTCATCATTTATCACTGGGTAACGTGTGTGTGTTTGAGGAAAAAGCGAGAGAGTGTGTGTGTGTGTGTCTGACTAGTCTACTTTGCTAATAAATTACTAACTCTAGTGGAAACATCTATTTACACTCAAACCATAAATCACAGGCAGCCAGATCAAATCAAAAGCCAGGTCCATCTTAAAAATTTAAACCATCACAAGCAGGATCTGAAAACATCTCTCTCTCTTCATTTCCTGTGTGCTGAAAAATGCTTCCCTGGTGAAAAAAGGGAAAAATAAGTTCAGTTATTTGCAGTAGGTTTTGCTAAGAGCAAGCTGACCCAGAGAAAGGCCAGGCTACAACTGCATGTCTTGCTTATAAAGGGTTTGTATGTTGGGCCTAAAACATGATAGTGTTAAAGTGGGGTCGTATAGTTCATTTATCTTCAGTCTGCTGCTCAGTAGCAGTGGGACAATAGCTGCTTTAGTACTTTAGCCCTACCTCAGAGAAAAAGGTCATGTAAATCACCCCTTTCTCACCCACTTCTGCCTAGGCAAGGCCAAGGTGAGCCCAACACACTCACATTACAGACCTGACACGGGTCTCCCAACCCTGGGTGGGGGAGTTTTAAGGGTGGGGAGGGAGTAGAGGGTGGAATAATAAGTAGCTGGAAGGAGCAGGGAGGGAGGGAGGAGGCTTTGAGAGGATTCTTTATGCAGCTCTGTGTATTTCTTTCATGTTGTCCAGCCGGTAACTAAGTTGGGTTGCCGGAGGCAATGGCTAATTCACACCCTCAGATCAGGAGCATGAAATGAGAGCGCAGAGCAGACAGGGAAAGCCCTGGGGTTAATGATAGCTCTCTCCGCACATACACCCAACACCATTTCATATAAATCTGCCCAAATGCTTTCATTTGAGATGATCCCCAGCATCTTCTGCTCCTGCACACACACACACACCCTAAACACATTCACACCCACCACTGCATTAGCACACAGCTATATATATATGCGTGTGTGTGTGTGTGTGTGTGTGTGTGTGTATGTGTGTGTGTGTGAATAGATAGATATATAGATAGAAAACAGTGGTTAGCCTGATCATGGAAGGAAATATGAATATTATTAATATTATCACCACTATATTTTTCATTATCAACAACATCAGCATTAGCCTCGATACTGGCTAAAGCTTCTCATTTGTGGTTTCAGACACACACACTTGACTCAGCTTTTGCCATGATGGAGGCTTTCTTTCTCCACACCAACAAGCAAAATGAACAAATAAAAGTACTGTATAACCAAATAAAAAAGGAAACATACAACTGTGAGAGCCTTTAAAAATCTTTTACTCCTTAGTTGAACAAGCTTGTGGATAAAGACTTTCTCCCCCCTTCTCCCCCAAAAACCCTCTTTAAAGTTATTTCAAATTTCTCAGCAAGGCTTTGAGGAATCTGTTTGTTTGAGGGCAGCATTAGATGTGACCAGCGTTTTATTGTGACATAAAACCGCATTTCTTCCTCGGCAGATTAAAAATAAAATCGGTTAATAAGAAAAGCTGTCAGCGGCAGAAAACGGCTGACATAATCCGTTTATCCTCCAAGCAATAAAGATATTGGTCCTTGGGAGTCTATCTTTCCTCTTATGTTATTTCGCCCAAAACATTATCTTCTATGCATTCAGATGGATTAAGAAGTCATGTGGGAGATAGAAGGAAAATGACAGATACAAAAAAATATAATATCCTTTCAGTCCCCCTCACATGCTCTCACAGGAAACTACATATGGGTACACAGGGGAGAAATAAAAAAACTGAAACAGAGCGAAAGAGAGGACAGAGACGAGTGTGAGTAAAAGAAACAGATAAAGAGATAGCAGAATAGAGAGAGGAAAGAGCTGGCACTGGGCATGCAGAAGGGTTTTGAATATGGGATCTGATGAGAATGAGAACGGAATTTGGTCCTGAGTAGGATCCTCTCGCAGACCCCACCCTATCCTGTCCTTGACAGGTGTTGCTCTACACCTTATTTAGGTAGACCACAGGATGTCTGCAAACATGACTTACAAAATCAAGTGAATGGGTATTTTATTGATCAGCTAAAATAAATATACACACACAATTTTTACCAAAACGTCGATCTAGAAAATGTATTGGCCAGGTCAAGATTAGTTTCAACATCAAGCACATTTTGTACCCTGCCATCTGCACAGTGCTTTTCAAGCCATACAAGAACTGAAAATCTCACAGATTGCATATAAGAAGGGTCACAATAGTGGCAGGACCCTGTTTCCGGAGACACGTGTCCTGAACCCTGGGTTGTGAGGGTCTGTCAGGGTGACAGTGAGAGGGGTGGGGCAGGATGATTGGCAGCTGACCTATCTTGCAGAGCTTGTTTCTGAGAACTGAGAGCCCGTTACATTTAATCAGTGCTGCTGGGCTGGTAATGAATTTTGATTACGTCTCTAAACGGAGGCAGAATGTGTGCGCGTGTATGTGTGGGGGGTGTGGTCAGGTTAGAAAAGAGAGAGAGAGAGGGTGAAATATTAATCTCTTCCCAGATGATGCATGAAACCCTAGTATGTAATTTCCCTCACTTGCCTTGTCTGCCACCAGATTGTTAGTACTTCATCATTAGAGAGGGAACTTTTTGCATCTCCATTCATCTTTCTGTAAGGGCATGCACTTTGATTAATGCTGATCTTGATTCATTCGTTTATCATCGTTGTGCTTTTAAGTGATCATTGCATATTCATCATCTGGCAGCAGAAAGCATGCAAGGGCCAAGAAAGGGAGAAAGGAAACACAGGCCTACCTATAGCAATGACAATGATGGGGAATGGAGAGGTCGAGAGGGGGCTGCGAAGTCACTAATAACTCAGTGTGTCTCCAGTCTGTCCCCCCCATACTCAATGAGACGCAATTGTCTCCTCTTGTCGGCAAACACCCACCCATTAAAATGCCATCACTTTCATTTATAAAACGCAAAAAGAGCTGAAAATGCACAAAACGCTCCTTTTGATTAAGAGCAGTTGGCTATGCAGGGACTCTGTGCACACAAAAAAGTCTGCAGAGAGCAAATGATAGATAGATAGTTCATTGTGCAAATATGGATGGCTCCTTGTGCAAATGGCCACAGATTCTCCAGAAAGCCACGTACAAACAGGATGCACATTTAAAATGCACACAAGAATCTGTGATGCAACTGTTTTTTTAAAACGCAAGGCCACAAAACAGGAATATTAGGAGACGTTCAAATTTCTATTGAAACATAATACATAGAAGCAGTCCTTTATATTTTCCTCCTCCTCTTTCAGCTGACCTTTTCTTCAGGTATATCTTGATGCAAGCTTGTGGCCTTCAGTCATGATTATCACTGTACCGAAGAGCTTTTCATGTTGCGAGAACAATTTGCAGCTCATTCTGCCTGAGTCTGCAGACCTGGAGAGGAGTCATATGTCTTATCAATATTGGAACCCATCATTAAAGAGGGATTTTCAGCACAGAGCTGAGGCCAGGTGAAAAAGCTTAAGGGGAAAAATGATGGAGTACCATTTACTCTGACAAGGATGAAGGATCACCTACCTGCACACTCTGGCAAAACTATGATACTTCTATACACTGAGTATATAGGCTAAACAAAAGTATTATAAATAGGTGAATTTAGTAAAAAATTAAATTGATTTATTACAATACATTAGAACATTTTTTCATAAATGCATAGTGTATAAAGTACGGTGTATAAAGTATAAGGTCTAGAATAGTGAAATTCAAATGAAAAAGTCATTTGAAAACCTAAATGGAAAAAATAAACATGAGATGCTAACAAGTCTTATGTAATCTCCTGATCACTTTGGAAGTAAATATCTTCATGCCAATGGACTTTTAGACAATGCAATATTTGCTTCTTCTAGCTCTTCTTGGCAAAAGGTCAGGAAATATGACTAGTACATGGGGAAATCCCGGCACAGATTGGGGAATGACTGCTGTCAAGTGGAGGAGGTAGCAAGTATGGCCAGGAA
>JBBJLR010000111.1:8590153-8601599 GCA_037577145.1 Brachypetersius gabonensis
TGTATATAATGTCAACAATACATGGTTTAATAACTTTCAATAAAGCAAAGTTTATCAGAACGTTAAAAATGCCAGGCTTGTGAATTTGTAAACTACTCTTTGGGTTACGGTGGTGTTTTGAGTTGCTTTGTAGTTTATTGCTGCATTTTGTTGCTGTCGTTTATCAGCTTGGTTTTGTGCTCTGCATACATGCATACCCAGGTATTTTTATTAGGAACTTAAGTTACCAGCTGCTGGAATGACCAGAAATAAATTCCTGTTACATCCTAGCCACAGAAACCAGAGTCACCAAGTAATAACTCTTCTACAGTGAACAAACAAAGTGTTTCATTGTTCCTGCTAATCTGATGAAATGTTACTGTACTGATGAAAGAAAATGTACTCAATTCATCAGTGTCTGAATTTGTTGAAAGATTAGCAATGTTATCTAGTGTAAGTACAATTCAAATTCACCACAAAAGAAAAACTTTTAATTCAATTTAATTCACTTAAAGCTCACGCTGTAGCAACTAAACAGCCTATGCCAGCAGAAAGGACTAAAAATCACACAGGACCACAGTCTTCTTCTGGGTATCATAACTGTTCCTATCTTTGCTAAAAATCTCTATTTTTATTTGTGTGCTATGCAAATGTATTTGTTTGTAGTCATATTTTATTCTCTAAACATGTGTTGTATTTTGTAAATGTGTATATGTGAGTTGTAAAGTACATGAAAAATCCAAGTATAATTATGAAACTTTGTAACCACACTGAAACTCCACTACCGAGGACTGATTTAAGACAGGATTCAATTGTAGGCGTATAATTAGAAAAATAAAATCTCTAGCACTCAATGAAGAGAAATCTCAATCAATCCTTAACAGAAAGGATGAAGCTTCAAAATTTAATAACCAGACACTCACTTAAATTAATTAAATTAATTGAGTGATGATGTCTGCAAATAATTAACCAAGAGTCTTATAAATGTCCATTATTATATCCAAGTGGATCACAATCCCCACTTCCTAAGAAATACAGCAAGAAATGGATGGGTGTCTTAATTTCTCTAAACTCTTCAAATAACACATGATGAAAACCTATAGAACTGCAAATCAACATATACTTGAACTTGACTCACCCAGTGAATTAATATTTTTCGTTGTCTTTGATGGAGTCAGTTCTCTGGTTGCTTTACTATTGCTCAGTCCCCATCAGCCAGGGCTGAATGGACTTTAATTGACTTCTACGGATCTGCAAAACAGACCCTTTTCCCCATCCAAGCACAGAATGATTTCAGTCTTGATTTAAAAAATCCAGGCAAACAGCTGTGTGGTTCTTCAGAAGCCCCTTTTGGCATCAGGAAACCTTGCAGAGTGTTTCGGCTAAGATCAGAAACAAATTGTTTCTTTTGATGACATTAAAATGTTTTGTATATTCCAAATCTAAATTAATCTATATCTATATTAATTTACCATCATTGGGGACTAAGGCTGAGAGGTTAATTTATTGGGTTGTGTTCTGCATATCAAACTCATTAAGGAGGATTTCTTTCTTCAACTTTTGGTTGAACTAGTATAGTGCGCAAGACAGCAGACTAGGGATTTTCCCATCGGGGAACCCACACCATGCCACAACAATATGAGCCCTTTGGGCAAGTTTCCTAACATTACATTCTGTACACGATTCAACTGTGGGTCACTCTGGATAAGAGTGTTGGCCAAATGTACAATTCAAGAACAGAAGCCCTTTATAACATATGATAAGATCGCTTTAATTACACTGACATATAGGACTATAGTAATAAACTATTTGTAACACTGTAACATTATTTCCAAGCTATTAAAGTAGTTGAAATTTTTAGTTGAGACCTTTAGTTTTGTTGATATATATGAGTTAAAGGTAATTTGAATCAGAAATCATACCGGTTTTACATTTATTTTTGTGTAATAAAAAAAGGACCAGAGCTGGGTCTCCCAATACTCCCAAAACTTTAAGCCAGCTGAAAGTTTGTGCCCAGTAGTAGGCTGACAGAGAGAAGAGATGAAGCATGATATTATTGGTTAATATAAAATTCCCCCACCCATTACCACAAAGTGGCAAAAGACTTATAATTAAATACAACATGAATATCGCAATTACAATCCTGTATGAACATTTACGTTGTGCATGACCCCATACACCCCTCACACCCTTCTGGAGGAGGAAGAATGTCTGGCAGAATGTTCTGCAGTATCCAGGCCTTCACTGTCAGATTGTAGAACATTTTTCCCCATCAGCCATCAGACCATGCAAGAACTAAAACACAAACTGTACTTCACACATATTCTGAACTGAACAGCTTAGTTTCCTCAAAACACACTGCATATACATACTATACTGCACATTCTCAGTCCTGTTGGTGCTATTGATTCTGTGCACAATTATTGTCTACCTCAATCTTTGCATTTGTTATCACACTTAACTAATCTGCAGTTAGAATACAGTATGCCATCAAACAAGTACTTCAGCTGCTCTTGTCATGTGTATGTTGTCTTGTGCTGTAAATTATTCTACTGTTGCTCTTGCAGTCCTGCCTGCACTTGTGTAGGATTGTGTAGTCTTCCGGTGGTCTGTTTTTGATGATTTGACTTGGATGTGAGAAACTGCATCCATTTGTTCACTGTATCTTAGCTTTTTATGGTGTCTTTACAAACAGGAAAATACGCATTTGAGAAAATATGTACAAAAATAACTACTGAAGTCTTTCATAGAACTGATATATGTTGTTCTTAACTATGTCCTTGTCTAAAATTCCATTACTTCAAAAATGATGCTTAATCAGAGTGATACAAATGGAACAAATATAAGTAACTTCAGCCCCCTTATGTCAATACTGTGTCGTATACGTAATCCTATGTCATCCTGCAAATCTTGGCACAATGTGTATTTCCAAAATTATTGTTATGATTGCTATAAAAGTAGAACTTTTTTTTTTACGTTTGCAAACCCAGAACCTGTCGAAGCCAACGTGTTTTTATCACTTTAGACACTTTAGATTTAAAATTTAAGTTAAATATGAAAAGCCTCACAGTTGTTATTCGCTTTTCAATAACATTTTTCAGTAACTAGGGCATACTGTAAATTATTTGGTAACTATTTTAACTATTTGAAACCAATACCAATACGCAAGTTATACTGAGGGATGGAAATGTGGACTCAGTTGTTAAAAACAGCATAAACAGTTTGGCATGAAACGATTCAGGCACTACCTGGGATAGAAGGTACTTCTTGTGAAGGCAGCCTGCGTAACAGAAGTTGATATACAAGAGACGTGAGTACAAAGCGGCCATGACACCAGGGCTGTACATCCTCCTCCAGTGTCTGAGTGTCGGCTCCGCTTCCTCCGTTCCACATGGGAACACATGCGGCAAGCAGGAACTTAATGGGAAATTCAAATTCCCATCTTTTTTTGCGTACACCATAACGTAGTGTCACTTCAGCACCAGAATTACAGACAGAACCTGATAACACAGGGTTTGAATCCTCACTCCTGTGGATTCGTTGTGGCCTGAAGAGCAAGGCGTATCAGTCCCAGGCCGAGCAGACATGGACTTACAGCCCCAGCAAACTTAATGAGCACTCAGTCCCACTTAACACCAAGTGCGACCAGATAGGCCTCCTAAAATCCTTCCTGCTAGTCAGGAGTCCGTCCCATAATGCTGTCATTTCATTTTCGTAATCCTAGCTATTACTATAAGGTTTAACAGGGCCGGTTGAGAGGTTACCAGTGTAAAGGTACGGTCGTCCTGAATCTTTATCCCTATATACAGTATTAGCTGGGCTATTATGAGTCATATTCTAGTGTCTCATTGGCTTCTGTGATTCTCACGTAAATGCCATACAACATACAAAAATGCCTCAGTTCATACGTTTCTGCATTTTCCTCTTTGCAGAGCCATAAAATTTGGACATTGTTAGCAGATTATGCATGATATATGTGTGGTATTACTGAATCAAAAGGTATACAGAACAGGACAGTGGGGCATAAATTGCGCATTAACAATACAAAACAGTTCATTTTTCAGTTCAGGTCATTATCTACGGAGATTATTTAGCACTATCAAAAGCCTCTGTCTTATAAAACCAGTGTAAGGTTCAAAGCAACGGCTTTGATTTTTGCCAAAACAGCCACCCTCTCCCTCTTTCTCTTTTACTCTCTCTCTCTCCTGGATGTCTCCATACATAAATAAATTCTGATGATGTGATGAGAAGATGCATCTATGAGCCTTAAAGAATCTCATTTGATCTTTTCTTTTCTTTTCTTTTTAGAAATATGCGGTTTATTTAAATCTATGATTGACAGAAGGTTGAATAAAATACCCCCCATAATCTCTGTGTTTTTTTTCTGGCCATGACACACGCAAACGCCCAAACAGAGGCTGCGCCCCCTCTCCCTCTCTTTCTGATTCTTTCTCTCTCTCTCTCCATCTCTCCCCTCTTCTTCAGCTCTCCTCTAATGCACCCTAATCCCAGCTGAAGACAGACGTGCACAGTGTGCGTGTGCGCGCTTGTGTGTGTGTGTGTGTGTGTGTGTGTGTGTGTGTGTGTGTGTGTGTGTGTGTGTGTGTGTGTGTAAGGAATATCTCTTTGCTTTTTCTGCCTCAGTTCATTATTTTTCTTTCTTGTCACTTAGTGTGATAGGTTGGACAGAGGCGCGCAGATGAGTACTGAAGACACAGTCACAGGGCCTTAATCTAGTCTTTAATGCGTGACTTCAGAGATGTCATTTATCTTGTGACTGCAGCAGGCGTCCACAAAACTTTATCTCTAATAATATATTGATGGATTAAAGGGGTCAGGCTGGAGACCAGGCAAGAAAAATTGCTTATTGACATCAAAATACAGTGCCCCCAAAAACCTGATAAACATAGGGGACAGGAGAGTGGGAAGTGGGCGAGAGAGACAGAGAGAGAGAAAGAGAGAGAGAGAGAAGGAGAGAGAGGGGAAAAAGAGGCAGTGACAGAGGGAAGAGAGAGATGAGAGAAGGGGAGGCATTGTGGCTGTTTGTGCCCGGTGATTTTCCTCCATCAGAGAAGCCTCCGGTGGTCCAGGCCCTTGGCGTGATAAAACCGCCCGCGGCTATACGCTCTCGAGATGCTAGCCGCACACACACATGCAAAAAACGCGGACACTGCTGCTCCAATAGCTGCCGGGGGAAAAGCTGTCTACTGCAGGACTCCTCCACATTTATCTCAGAGCTACCGTTCCTGCACACACACGCCGGCACACATATACACCTTATTAGACACTCTTAAGTAGAGTGAGAGGACTAGGGCACTTGTGTTGGGGCTAACAAGACAGGGGGAGTGTAAAAAGAGCCTGCCTTGGGAACATTCACATACTTTTCCCCTTCCACTGTGCCTACAGTAAATAAATCATATTAAGAGAAAATCATTTTAACCCTTCCCAGGGTAATATAATTCAAATTTGGCTTCCTGATGATGTGTTATTGAGGCTGTCCAAGCTTGAGTCAAGTTTGCCCATTGTGTAAAGAATTGTGTGTGTGTGTGTGTGTGTGTGTGTGTGTGTGTGTGTGTGTGTGTTGTTGATAAATTCAGTTTTCTTCTCATCAGAAATATTCAATACAAGTACTTGACATGGAATCCACTTCTCTACAGGTAATATGGCCTCTCACGAAGGCCTTTAATAAAGCTTTACTTTTGGGTGCACTTTTTGTGGAAGAGCAGTTATTACGAAGATTCGCATTTTCTCCAGATCACTTCTGATAAATCAGTGCTTAAAGCCGCGAAGGAATCCAAAAGTGCCTTTCCCCGTTCAGCTTTTGCCAAGTCCTCGCGTGAAAAATACGTCTGAGCACTGTGGAAAGCACCTCCAATCCCAAATAGTGTCAATCCAAGCCCGTTCACTCCCTCACACACACACATACACACTCTCCACAAGTCCACTAAAATTAATACACTTTTACCATTACAAGATAAAGCTGGGGACATATTACACCAGGCATATCTGCAAGCCTGTAATACTACAGAGTCAGCATTCAATAAAAGACATTTGCAACCATGCGTTTCTCACGACAACGACGACGAAAGATTTAAAAGCTGCTAAATTAGGTGCGGCTTGTCGAGCGAAAGGTGCCGGGTAAGCAGCCCCACTCTTACTTAAAATGACAGAGTTGTTTATGAGGGGGGTGCCTCCCTCTCGCCCAACCGATGCGCCGCAGGGACAGTTTATGATGTGCTCACAGGGTTATTTAGGCTCAAACAGTGTGCATAATGTTGCCCAACAATCAGCAGCCATAACTCAAATGGGGCCTGAACAGACCAGACACTACATACAGCCCAGCAGGCCACCATGAGCACTACTGATTGCTTTTTGTTTGTTTGTTTTTTGTAAAAAAAATTCCTATCAAACTTTTAAGCATGTATATATGATACATTGTCTATTTATTTATTCTTTTAAGACATCTGAGACAGACAAGGAAATCACAATCCCCTATTTGGAAGAATAGGATAGGTGAGGATTTGGGCAGGAGGGGGCAGGGGGAACCTCCGGCCGTCCAAATGTTTGACGATTCTCCCAGAGTGTGAGAACACAGATGCATGCGCAATAACCTTTTCTCGCATTATTGCTGCACTTTTTTTATGACCCAGGACAAGTACCAATGGAGCCATTAAAAATGTAATCCTGCTCCGTGTACATAAAACACATCAACCATTATACTATAGCTGTCCATGGCCGACATGAATGTCAGGGGAAAAATGGCAAAGGAGGGAAGAAGGGAGAACAAAGTGGTTTTTTCCATGCTTTAAAAGCAGGAGTAGGAAAACAAATCCTCCAGCCATGAATCACCAATCAATCTCTCTCTGTCTCAATCCCATCTTAAAGCCAGTTGTAATAAAAGGGTTCTATGCATAAAAAAAATCTCTGCATGGGTGTTTTAGGGCTTCATCACCACCCTACTTCAGATTCCTTCATCATCATCATCATCATCATCTATATTTATACATAACATTCAGATTTGCAGTTTTGCAAGTTGCAGTCAAATATTACACAGACCCATGCATTCTGCTTGTAGTCATCACCTGAAGATGTTTTTTCAAGGCTAGTACCATTCCAAAAGGACGTGGTCATTAGACCTTGTAAAAGCCCTCACTTGGGTCAACTTTCAAAGCTGGATTCTCATTTAAGACTCTTCATGGGATGGTTGATTAAATCCGAACAGCAGCCTGTCACCTGAAGGACAGCGGCTGCTCATAATCACCCAACTGATCCTGCAGGTCAAAAAGGCGCAGGATCATAAACCTGGGTTACGATCATGTTTGTGACCATCTAAAACCAGATGCTGTAAACATATCAACAATAGTGGTAAAGAGACACACACACACACACACATCATAACTACTGATGGATGACGGATCTGAACAGCAGCATCAACACTGCTGTCCACGGCCAGTCCTTCAATTTAAAGCATGTCCTTCCCCCACCCCGTCTTGATGGGCACTTTATCTGTAAGAGAATAAATGGAACCAAAGCGAAAGAATAATACTAACAAAATGGGCCTGGACGTCCACCAGGGAGCAATAAAAAGGAGAGCAATTTCGACAATAAATAATTCCCCTCTTTACTTTGTTGGCAGACCCAAACACAGTGTGCCTGGGCCATTGGGGTTGACACACTGTAATCTAGCTTTGGGCGTGGGTATATTAATACCATTTCCATATTCAGCGCCCTACCCCCGTACTCCGGGCCCCCTTGCCCCCTTCGGAGTTGCACAGGCCGCTTCTAGGCCTGGGAAATACCCCAGAGTCCTGCAGCCGGCGCTGCGTAATTCCAACACAGCTCATTATTTAGCATGTCACTGCTATTTTACATGTTAAAGCACCTCCATTGCCATCTAATTTATTGCAGGAATATCAAATGGGCCAACATGGAATGGGGTCACCTGCGTCTGTGTGGCACAGGAAATAAATATATATACAGTCAGTCAAGTCAAGGTGAAAACTTGTGTCAGCAAGATGGCTGGGGTTTTTTTCCCAAAGCGTTTTTTTTTTTTTTCAACTGAAAAAACAGGGAAACAATAGTACAAAAATAGATCACACAGGGAAAGCATGAGGCTGTTTGCATTTTACTCTTTAGTTTCATTTCACTTTGTTTCCATAAAGTCAAATTCAGGTTATATCGTTCTTCTGTTTCTCTCCACAGCCCCCTACCCGCTCTTCTTTTTGGATGCAAAAAAAGGGCAGCAACTTTGAGAAGGCTGAGCAGGCTTTGATGAGATTCGGCAGTAATTATATTTTCCCGACAGTAACAATAGGAACAACAACAGCAGCAGGGCTAATCCGTCAGCGAGAAGGCCCACTTCTGCTTCCTGCTGACAATGATTAGCTCTAATCTACGCTGCTACGCTGTTCGCCGGAGAAATGCACTTCTAAACACCACTGTGTCTGTGTTTTGTTTCTTCCCCCTTCTTCTCTCTTTCTCTCTCACTCTCCCTCTTTCTTTGTGTGCTCGTGCTGAGGGCGAATCAATAGAAGCTAGAGTATAGAAGTGCTCTGCCATGACTGGTCAGCACAATTCAAGATACGTTGTGTTAATAGATGGCTTGTTCATCAATATGCAGTCCAATTCAAATCTGTTCCCTATTAATCACTTTCAAGAGGAGACTGTACAGTACCCTGATTACAGACACAAGTTGAGTTAGCAAAAGAAAAGTCCCATTAAAGGAGGCCCGTTTAGTATAACCTTTCAGTGATGAAAACAAAAAGAATGAAACCTGTCCAATAGGACTGATTTCATCCATTTCAGACCATGATGAATGCACATTGTTGGATGTCTACGCATTTAAGCTGCACCACTTCTTCAGCTCTTGATTCAAATAATTCGGTAGCTGTATGTTACCTTACAGAACTGTGAAAATACTATGCAAATTATGTAGTAATGAAAGAACGTTGAAGTGTGGACCCACACACAAACCCTTGTAGTTTAAAGTCTTAAACAAGTATGAAGTTGCACAAAACTTACCCATTATTTGATATAACCTTTCTGGACAAATATAAAACAGTCATAGAAACTTCATATGATCATGTTTCACCAATCACCAATGACTTAAAAGGCAGGCTAAACCTCATTTCAGCCTAAAAGTGTATTATTAAAAATGCTATCGCTGTCTATTCGGCCAGCCTAAGACCACAGCTGCCCACGAACCCAGTTGCAGGTCAGATGTCAGGGCTGTGGAGGGAAGGCCACCGCTAAGCCCAATGAATGCTGGGAAAAGAAAAAAGCAACGTTTTTGTGCCTTAAACATCTTGCTTACAGCAGCAAGGTCTGATCCTGGCATTATGTGCGAATACATTGGTCGGCCTGGACCCCCCTTTACAGTCACACACACTCACACAAATACACACACACACACATCCACACACATCAGTACTTGTGCCCCCACCCCTACCTCTCCTCCATTCTGCGCCCGCCTCCCTCATCCTCTACAGAAGTAAATTATCAAAACTGTGTTTGAAAGTGAATGAAGGGTGACTCTCTCTCTCTTTCTTTCTCTCTCTCTCTCTCTCTTTCACTCCCTTGCTCGCTCTCTCTCTCTTCCCTTTCCCGCTTTGACATCTCAGTTTTTTTTTTCGTTTTTTTTTCCTTACTTGCCACCGTTTCTGGGCTAGGTGATAACTGCCGGTAATAGGATTAACATTGATTTCTTTTTGCAAGAACAGAGATGTGCCGGTTCCAGCTATTTATTGAACTGCCAGCTTTGAACTATCAAAACTGACTGGCGGAAAAGACCTAATGCAGCATTTTAAAGAGAAGAAAAGCCTCTGTGCATTTCTTTCTCTTTTTTTGTTATTCCTCCCTTTTTCTCTCTCTCCCTCTCTCTCTCTCTCTCCCTTTCTTTTTTTGTCACAGTAGGATAAAAGAGGGGGAAAAAAACAGGCTCCTTCTGTTCTAAGCCTTGGTAATGACTATTTATTCACATTGTTTTCCTCACCTTGCAAGCTTAATATAGTTCTGATGGGATCTAAGACCTTATTGTATTCTGACTTTTCTCTTGCCTTGAAATGCGAGACCCATGGAGACTTTGCCTCCCCCCCCACCTCATCCTTCAATCCATCTTTTCTTTTTGTATGTGTTGGATTTGTGAGCGAACCCCTGGTGTGAGGAGTGGGAAGAAGCAGTGAATCATTTGACCACAGACTTGCTCTCACACAGCTGAAATGGCACAAGCTATTAGAGTCACAAGCACACTTTCATTGGGCTGAATTTGAGTGGCGGAAGTTGTAAACGTGTAGACCAAGATAAAATGTGTTGTTGGACAGTGTGTAGATATTAAAGTCCTTGTACTGTTTACACATCATCACATAAATATTTCAAGTCAAAACGTTCAGTAGCACAGTACCTAGAAAAGTATTTGGGTATTTGTCTTATCTTAATGAATGTCAATGCAACATAAGCAACAATACGCAAACACATAAAAATGTGGAAATGTTTTTTCTGGAAATGTTTTCATTTGCAACACGGCCTTATTTTTTCACTTTTGAGATAACACCTTGCATGATCTGCTATTACTGGTTTAGTAGTGATTAAACAGCACTTTGCAAGAAAAAGTCAACCTGTGTTTCCGTTTGTTCCCTCTGATTACACATTAATGATACAACAGCAAAATGGATTTTTTTTGTTTGTGTTTTTGTTGCATTTGTCTTTTTATCTGTGTGGCTTGTTCTTGCTGCTAAAAGGTCTTTTCTTCCACCTTCAGACCTGCCACTAATTGCTTGTGAGTGAGTCTATTGATTATTGCTACCAATCAATTGGACACACTAATTACAATTGGGGCAACGGCGAGGACTAATTGGAGGCTAATTGATAGGCATTTTGTTGCGTTTGCCAGTTCCTTCATTATTTCTCACAGTCTTTGCAATTCAACTACACATTAATGTCATTGTAGCCTGTCTATCCTGAATAAACATAATGATAAAAGTTAACAGCAAGAAATGACAACTGTAGGCTGAACTGTATGAAGTGCATAAATGTTTGCTTTAAAAAATGTCTTAAAGGCTTGTATGCATGAGTAGGTTTTACAAAAATTTAGGTTTAAACTAAACTTATGCAATGGGGGCACAGAGGGTTGTGCTTTAGCATTTTAGCAACTTGCACTCTGTCCTTTCCAACCCTTTCTAGTTTGATTCTCAGTAAAGGTCTGCAGCCATCAAGCCAAGGCAAATGAGACAAAACTGTCACTTACAATACGCTTCTACACACTCATGCGCACACACACATCCTCCCATTCACAAGCATACACACACACACACACACATCATACAGCAGTAATGTCCCTTGGCAAAACACAACACAAGCTGTGAGAGGAGACAGCAGAGGGGAGGGAGGGAGGTAAAGAGAGAGAGAGAGAGAGAGAGAGAGAGAGAGAGAGAGAGAGAGAGAGAGAGAAAGAGAGAGAGAGAGAGAGAGA
>JBBJLR010000111.1:8609147-8660704 GCA_037577145.1 Brachypetersius gabonensis
GAGAGAGAGAGAGAGAGAGAGAGAGAGAGAGAGAGAGAGAGAGAGAGAGAGAGAGAGAGAGAGAGAGAAAGAGAATTGGGCCCCCATCATCACCACTACCACCAACCCCACACACTCCTGAAAAAGAAAAGAAAAAAGGCAATCATTAGCAACTGGTGGTGCTCGCTGCCGTAAATGGGTGCACGAGCGAGCAAAGATTTATAACCATTCCTGACTGGAAGTGATTTATTTATTCGTGCTCGACTGCTCAGATCATTAACCTCAGCTGGGTCTCTGGGGGATGGCATCTGTGGCCCTTGCATCACCACTCAGACAAAAGAGTGTGTCTCCAACACACACACATACACAGCACACGTGCTGCATGCGCCCCCCCCCACCCAAACCCTTGAGCGTAGGGGCCGCTAAAGAGGTCGTGGTCAGTGACATGTTTCTAATGTGGATGCGGTCATGGTAAGGGGGGGTCAGTGGGCAGAACTTGTTGCAGTGTTATTTGGACAGAGGGACAAACAGGTTGTGTGCTGCCACGATATATGGATTGTGGGGAAAAGCAGCCTGTGTTCTGCCCAGGAGGAGATTTTCTGCAGAGATAGGCATCTCTAGAGGCCTGCACACCCGGCATTTCATATCAGCATCGATACAGTTGATCAGCTGATGCTTTGATCAATTACAGCTGGGCTGAAAAAGTAATTATGCACTCAGAGTTGGATTTGTGAATAATGCCTGTTCCTGTTCCTCGGTGAGGTCACCTCTGTGCAGCTCTAGAACACACAGAACTAGAAAGAAATTAAAAGTGTAATTAAAGAGCTATAATATAATCCCAGTTTAAATTTATATATTCCTTTGAGTGAAACTAGGTTTAAAACAAGAATGTTCACCAAATAGCTGTGTTATGGAATGTGACTTGGTGTGTGTGTGTGTTTGTGTGTGTGTGTGTGTGTGTGTGTGTGTGTGTGACATGTATCAGTGTAACATTTCGATATGGGCCTTAAATGAGATAACCCAGACAAACAGACCCCAGTATGCTGCACATTTCTGTTAGCAGCTGTCAACTACGATTATCACACACTTAGATTATCCCATTTAAGAGGAACAGCTATGACAACCACGGCTTCATGACGTGTTAGTCATACACCATTATAACAAAACCTTCTTTGCAGTTCAAACATAAAACAGAAATGTAGCCTCTTTGATGAATGTGGGGGTCTGAAGTTGACGCCTAAGTGGAGCTTGGGAGCAATCTCCCAGCTGAATTACATCAGGCATCATTAGAGAGAAACCTTTCGGCACAAAAAAACTGACAAAAGAGCGCAATTCCATTCACACGCTATAGCACAATCTCTTTAATCTTCACTTCATTGGGAGGATGCCAACGTCCTCCGTTTCATGTTTTGACACTCCAGGATGGTAGGAATAAAAACCATGCCACAACGAGGAAGAGCCGACTACAGTATATCGCTGCAATTTGTTCCACAGCTAACTGTAAGTCTCCCTCCACAATGAATCACCGCGTTGGCTTTTTGTATGGGTAAACCACCAGTGTGTACTGTAACCATAGCCAGCCTGTCAGCTTTTTTTTCTAGCGGTATTTGGAGGTGACATTTACTCAGAAATAGTGTGGCCCACTGTGCAAATCTCAGAAACTGGGAAAGAAAATGAATGATAAACAAAACTATTAGTGACATAGATAACCAATGAGATGTTTTTGGGGTTGTTTTTGCAGAATGCCTGAAGAGCGATACGGACTGTCTTGTTTCTGGTAAGAGCAAGTGGACTAGCCTAGCCTCAATAGAAATGGAACTAAATAAGGACTCTCAAAATGAATCTGTCTGTGTTGAACCCACTTCAGATGTAACTGATTGTTGTGAGCACTGAAAATAAAAATGACTAAACTCCAATATGTTAATTAGCAAGATGCCCATGGCTAATGTACATATTCTGTAAAAATTCTGCACTCCGTTAATCTCTAGATATTCCAATGATATCTAGAGATTAAGCATGTTAAAGAGATGAAGACCTCTGTAAAATGTCTGGAAGTAATCCTGATCCCAGTGCAACATGTATGTCAACAGGCCACTAATGATATGTAACAGTATATTTAATGTCAATCTAATTAAAGGAGTTGAGGAGGTCCTGACAGAAGACTAACCATATCCCACTTAAAACTCAAAATGGCAGAAGGAATTAGATGGGTGAAGCAAATGTGTATGTTAATCAGAAATTAATCAGGGCTTGAACTTAACTAAAGGGGAGGTTATAGCCCAAGCCTCAATGGTTTTAACCATGTGTAAATGAACACTTTTGGCAATCTCCTGTCTGCATTAAAGAGCATCTGTGTCTGCTCGAAGCACCTGAGGTGGATTATGGGCAGAATCATTAAAAACGAGTCTCTCCCAGTGCCTTCCTGAATGGTGTGATCTTTTAATTTCATTTAAATGAAGAATTACTCACATATGCATGTACATGTGTATATTAGGCGCTGAGTGCGTGGGGAGTTGGGGAGGTGACAGGAGTAGGGAAGGGAGGGCAGCAGGGAGGCAAAGGGTTCGCCACTCATTGCCTGGTGTTGATTCTGTTCCAGCTTTATCAACCCAGCGCTCAAGAGACCTACAAATCAACATTTTTACAGGAACTAATAAACTTCGGCATCCAATTCGAGTCAAAGTGTTTTCAAATTTACGGGTCATTTTAAAGGTGGCATAATTTCCTTCTCCGGCTAGTTAAATGTTTAATTTTAAAGTTGTATTTAATTAGAATATATGCTTTTAATTAAACATTTAATAATGGTACAATAAACACACTGAACACAAATAAACACTTCAACCCAAATTACACTGCCACACCTGTTCAGCCCACGAAGTACAAGGCATCCAAGGCAAAGCAGCACCAAAATCATCAACCAAATGCTCAAGATCAATATATATGGGAGGTTTCTTACAGGAAGACGGCCGATTTATAATTATTTAAAAAACACTTTTAGTTATACAATTACATATTTTTTAAATCTCTGGCTATCTTTAGAATACAATATCAGTCATCCCAACAAAAGAACATGCAAACATTATGATCAAAACCACAAAAAAGGCTCCACAAACAGCCAAAAGCACAAATTCATGCAGCAGACTGTCTGCTTAATTTAATAGATTAAGTTTTGAAAAATATGCAGAATACAATTTGGGGAGGCGGAATAATTTGGACGGGTGTGAAAAAAAAACACAGCTTTACAGGGAGCTGGAAAGCAAGCAATGGAAGCAGAGAAAGAAATAAAAATGAGAGCGAGAGAGAGAGAGAGAGAGAGAGAGAGAGAGAGAGAGAGAGAGAGAGAGAGAGAGAAAGACAGAGGATAAAATAAACAAAACAAACCTTCAGGAGGGCAGCAGGGGTAGAGCGAGGGGTCTGGGGGGTCGCATAGTATGCGTGCATGTGTGTGTGCGTGTGTATGTGTGTGTGTTACTGGCGCAGCGCAGTGTGTCAGGAGCCGGGGCCCTGAACTAAGGCAGCCTGGCACTGCCCGGGCCACTGCCAAACACACGCTATTCTGATTTATCAGGAGGGCCGCACCAGACGCCACCTCGCACTCCCCAGTGCCCTCCGCCTTTATGGAGGGCCTCCCTGACGACTCTGATAGTGCAATCAGGGCCGTGGCAGAGCCCAGGCAATTTCTCCTTCATTCTTTGATAACCCCGCACGGCCGCGCTGAAAGCCAATAGCAATGGCAGCCCTTTGCAACAACAACAACTCAATTGGAATGAGTGGCTGTATTTTTTGAAGCGAAATAGGGTTACGCCCTGATTCAACGAGGAAGGAGGAGAAGGGTGGCAGTCTCTCCCTGTATCTCTATCTTTCTCACTCGTTCTCTCTCTCTCATACTCTCAATTCAGCGCAAGGAACCCAGCAACGGCAAAGATCTGTCCTGATCCTGAGTGAGCAAAATTCTGCCTGATTTTCCAAAGTTAGAACATGCAGCATTGTGCTTTGTGCAACACCAGCAGGCATAAGTAGTGGCTAAGATGTGGGAGGTGAATGTACACTCAACTAAACATGCTTTACTTTCCTCATGTCTTACAAGCTTCTGTACATATCGTTTCAAAAGAAACCAAAACTGGTGAAATAATACTTTTCAGTTTTCCACAAAACACAGCCTGCCTTGTAGTCAGAAATGCAAGATGTTCTAGGAAATAGGCAAGGCCACAAAAAAATAAGCCTGCACAGAAGATATGACAAGGTGAACATCTTGACATGGGATATAATCTGCCTGAAAATGTTTTCAACTGAAATCTTTAATTGACTCAAAACCAAGTTAAACTTTTGGGTAAAAAGGAACCAATGACGCAAGTCACAATTGAATACAAGGACATTAATTTGTTCTATAGCAAATGCTATAAAAGTCCATATTCATTTGGTTACTGTTTCTTTTCAAATGTTTTTGAACCCCTCCGCAAATGTTCCCTGCTTTTGGTTTGGGTCAATATGTTTTGGTTTGTGATCTGTTTTCAGGGCTGACACAATGTGACTGTGATTATGATAGGATCTTCCCCACACAAACCGGGAGGGAAGATGCTTCTCTGTCTCCACCAGGCTCCCTGCTCTTCAGGAATTGGATTTTTACTGGGCTGCTGCATCTCTTATCGTCCCATCAGGCTCTCCTATTGTGCAGCCAGGCTCTGGAAGAAAAGGCTCCCAGCCGCTCTGACTTTGCGACTTATTTTTCATTTATTTTACCCTTTAAGACCCCGGGCCTCTCATGGTTTCCTAATATCCACCCCCCCTGCGGGCTGGAGGGAGGTGTTTGTCACTTTGTCTGCTCTGGGTCCAGCACATCAGAAGCGGGTGAATCAGGCCAGGTCTTGCACGGTTCACACTAAACCTCACAGCTGACATGAGAGGAGGCAGACACATGCTGAATGGAGAATGGACAACTGAAAAGCCTACAGAGCAGTTCTCCCCAAATCTGACCAGTGTCTGAAACTAGCAGGTCATCCACAGTGGTTTGAAAAATTCCTCTACTTGGACCACAGCGTTAATAGCTGTAGCTCAGGACAAACAAATACCACATCTGTCGACCTTTTAGAGGAAAGTTGAGTAGATTTCTGTGTAGTTCATTTTTAAGTTACAAATGCAAGCCTTGATCAACACAGCCTTTCAGAATTCAGAAAGATATCTACAAATCAAACAAGGCATTCACTACAGTTGATAGCAGTTGATGCATTCATATTACTTTGAAAAGGCCAAGTTGGGTTGAGGTTGAGTTCATCCTATTGGTTTGACTACAGCAAGGTTCTTTTGATAGTCCAGAACTGGTATGCCTGGAATTCTGCTACTATCCAAATTTAATTATGAACAAAGTAAACTCTGCTCATCCCATCCCTTCTCTGCAGAGAACCAGCTGGCCCATCTTAGTTCTGACCTTCAGCAAGGTCATAACACAAAGCACCTCTTGGGTTGGAAATCCCTGGTCTTATCAGTGTGACCTTCAGGCCTGCTGATGCCTCTGATTCCATACAGACTGTGGCGTTTGGCCTTCAGCCTAAACTGAGCTCTTTAACAGAGACCCACTTAAGGGCAGTCTTGCACTTTTGTATCCTCTGGACAATAATACTTTGCCCTGTGTTTGGTCAACCTCTTGTACGAATTCTCAAATCTCGTTCACCTCACTCACGGTAGCACAGGTGGAACTGAACAATAGGTGATGGAACGCAGCAGACCAAACAAGTCTATGAATTGGTCAAAGGAATATCTGTGATACATTTCTTGAGTATTTGAGAAAATGTAACACTAGCTCACAAACTTACACTGAAACATCTTACACATCTTACATGTCACTTACACTTGACATTTTATTTGGGAATTTCATTCAGGATTCTTTTATATAAGTCATTAAGATTTTGAGATTTGAGTTCTTTTATATATGGCCACTTCAGGGCTACCATGCCTGCTCTGTGACTGCAAGAGGTGGGCAGTTCAGTGAATCCTGAGTTGCAATTGTGCCAAAAAAATGATCCGGGGCCCCGGTTCGCTATGCCTCCTAGGAAGTCCCAGAAAGAGTACATGTGTATCTGCATGTGATGTAGCACATGCTAAAAAACTAAATGTAATCATGACCCTCTCTTATGTTTTAAATTTGTTCTGGCAGATATATAAGCTATCGAATGCCAAATGCCACAAGTCGAATAACATTCTAAACATGTCATTAAACAATTGTGAAAACATTTTTCTACACTAAATGTTTTATTATGTCTAGAGTTCAAAACCAAAGCAGAAATTGACTTTTGTTTATTTTTACTATGGGTCACTGTTGACAAATTAGGTTAACAGTGATAAAGTCTCTAATTCTGATTCTGAGATGATGCAGTTTAGGGTTGAGGCAATAAAACAGCTTATTTTTTAAAACAAATTGTACTTGTTATCTCTAAAATGGTAACTTAACAGAAGAAAATAAATGTTACAATATAATAATGTAAATTCATATAACAAGAATGTTAGTCATTTGGACCATTAATAACAGTGTATACATCATTTACAAAAACATAATTTCTTTAAAGAAACGTCCAATAAAAATTCTTTGGGCGGGTTGGGGTTGGGGGGGGAATAACCCTTTCTGACATTTTAATGTAAAGGGTAGTGTCTTCAAATGGTGTAAAAAAATGTTTAGCAATGTTAAAATTGCTAAAGGGTTTTCTATAATAACAATTCAAAGTCGGTTACAATAATTACTATATGACAATTCATCTAAGTTATGAGTTCGTAGATTTGATGGAGCTCGCTGTTTGGTTTTGACGAGTATAAGTCTAGTGTGAAGTGGAGCCAACTCTCATTCATACTTACAATGAAACATTTTTTATAATTACTATAACATCTCAAGCACCACATTGGGGGCAGTTGGTGGCCTAGTGGTTAGGGCATTCGCCCCGTGATCAGGAAGTCCTGGGTTCGATTTCCAAGACCACTAGGCACCTCGGAGGTACCCTGAGCCCACACACTGCTCCCCTGCTTCACTTGGTGAATGGGTTAAATGCAGAGGAAGTATTTCGTGCTGTTCACACTGTGTACTGTGGGGTGTTCACGTATGACCAGATTGTCAATTTCACTTCACATGACTGTTGGACAAAGCAGAGAATGGCACATTGAGCAAAAGTGTTGCTATTGGCTCTGATGTGACATCTAAATCCTAAATCAGTGGGGTTACTAAGGCTGCTTGTGTTGTTTTTCAGAAAAACAAATTTCACTTTTTTCACAAAAAAGTCAAATTTCACATTTTACCTCCCAGAGAATTAGTAAGAGTGCAGGGTAACAACTCAGAATCTTTGAAGATTACAGACACACTTGGCTTTTGTCCTTGTCTCTGAATAAGCATACCAATACTGACCTTGTGCTTTGTGACATCAAGAGCAAAGTTAGTGTTGCTGTTGGTACCAAATAGTTCATTGGCTATTATGAATTTCTTAACGTATGCTATGGAATCTTATGTAGTTAGGAAAAGCAAAAGAGTAGGTCAGCTTCTCCTCTTCAGCTGTAGCCCTTTGGGCCTTCACATCAGGGGTGAGCTTTATAGGCACTGTGAAACACAGTCTGGAGTATTAGCACATCCTCTCCATCTCTATCTCTCCCTCTCTCTCCAACTGTTTCACTTTGTATCGTTAGCAGAGCAAGGGAGTCATGAATCACTCTTTTCTCTAACACCCCCCATTCTCTCCATCCCCCCTTCCTCTCTTCCTCCACCCCTCCTCTAGCGTGCTAAACGGCTTGACAGAAGGGTGCCCAGACCGTTGGCAGTAGCGATCGACTGGAAGGCAGAAGCTGCCAGGAGCCCTTGATGGATAGACTCATTTTCCAGCCAGCAGCAAGTCTCGGCGAAGCATCCGTGTCATTTGTAATGTCAGCCAACAAAATGTAATCAAACATTCCAGCGGTTTAATCACAGAGGGCTGCTCGAGAGATGATTGTAGTGTCAATATAATGCTATTTCATTATCTGTTTGTATTTTATATTGACAGTGTCAGATAAACAGTGTGGAAAATTAAGATTAAAAATATGGTAATTTCATTTCAATCACCCAGGCTACAGTTGCTGGCCCATTATGCGATTGATTACTTCTGAATTAAATTTGGGGCTGAATGTAAAGTTTAATCTTCTTTCTTCTCAGCAATTCAGCCCCCCAAAGGCCTCTTAGGAAGTAAGTACCCATTTCATTTGATCTTTAATGAAAAGTAATGGCCCAAATGAATTGTATAAATCAGCCGGTGTGTATACCTAGCTGACACACCACTTTTTTTTTTTTAACAGCCATTTATTCTCTCTTGTGCTTACACATACCACTAACCCCCCAAACCTTTTTACCCAGTCCCCACCCATTTTCTCTCTTTTTTAAGTTGTGGATTTAAAAGAAAATACAACTTGTGACACTATGGAATCAGAATAGAAGCGACAACTATTTTGCTTGATTCCCAACCAAACCCCCACCTCAACCCACAAAAATAAATAAGTATGCACACCCTCCCCCTTCAAGCGTTTTTCCTAACAGGAAAGCAGAAGGGTATTTATATTACATAAACAGAATTGAGGATGGAATTGAAGCACTTTGCAAGGTGCTTAGCAGTCAAATTAAATGGAGTGTTTTATAGCCTAAAGTGCCATTTCAAAAAGACGTACACGGCCCCTAAACCAGGAGCTTCGTGATAGACGTTTTAATTACATGGTAAATTTTGATATTTCTCTCTCTCTTTCTCTCTCTCTCTCTCTCTTGCTCCCCTCTGAAACATATTGCTACTGCAGTAGGCCTCTGACTCGCCAGTGGTTTCACCAGTCCCTCTTTTTTCTCACAAAAAGTGACACAACTGTTAACAAGGACTGTGCAAAAAAGGCAAGGAGAAGAAAAAAAGAGCTCCTCTTTGTGAGACCCATTCACAGCGATTTGTCCGCCTTTGTAGTACTAATTATGTGCCAAAGTAGGATAACAGAAGTTCTCAACTCGACCATTATGCCAGCACAAAAAAGGAGACGCATACAAGAAGCTGATCACTTTGGAATTAGCAAACATGATACTATACGAGGAAAAGAAAAAAAATCATTAATACCGTCAGGGATTAGAGGTTCTGATTAAAGGGTAGCTTTTACCGTATGCAAATTAGTGATAGGCATTTATCAGTGGCTGGCCAAACTGTCTTAGCTGCAAAGCCACATATGTTTTTTAGCTGATTAAAAACTGCTTGAAGTTGCAGGCTTTTTTTAGTGGGGGGGCTGGGGTGTGGAGGAGAGAAAGGGGAAAGCAGGGGGGGGTGGGAGTGAAAGAGAGACGGCAGGGAGAGAAAGAGAGCGAGTGTGCGGCGATCAACTCATTTCCTTTTGGCCGAATTCCCGCGATTGCTCAGAACGTTTGCCTTAATTCCCTCTTTTATTAAGCACTCTCTTTTGTACATAATTAAAACATTTCTCAAGTGAACATGTGCATGGGTGTGTTGTTTGTGCATGCTCTGTGCGTGTGCCTCCCTACCCCCACCCCTTTCTTTATACACAAACATATACATGGATCTGTTTCTCCTGAAACAGCCACCAAGGCTGCCGCTGTTGTTCCAGCCGTTGTGTGAACAGCAAAACAAGTTTAAAATAATGAATAGAGGGGCGGAACAGAGGCAGGAGTTTATCACCCATTCGCCATTGTCTGAGGTACTGAAGCCCCTTCCCTTTCTTTATTATGTTCACCTTCCTATGGAGGTGACCCGCTTTGTATTAACAAAGGAAAAGTGGGATGAAACTGAGCTCTCTTGCCTCTCGCCCGCTGCTGATAATGCCTCAGTTACCCAGCCCAGCACCCCCTCTCCTCCTTAAGGGAATGCTTTAATTTATGCCTTTTCATCTCCCAGAGGCCTCGCCAGTGTGTTAACGCACTCAGTGCTCTAACGGGTTCAGAAAAGGGCCCAGCTCCGCACGGGCTTAGGAGAAACTGCTGTGTCAAACCCCCCTCATTTTACACCAGAGCCATGGAGAACCAAATAAAGTTATCTTTGTGCACCCAGCATGGGATTTAATTAAGATATAATTGCAAACACAAGGTGGGGTGACCATAGCCAATAAATCAAATTCAGAGTTTGTTATTCACTGTCATTTGCAGTATCATCTGTGTTCCAGTTTTGAACAACTGGGTAACGACGATCAACATTTTTGTCCAAAACGTTTGCCCACGTCCGCCTCCTCTACTACCGCCTTCCCGTTTTCAGAAACTATGTTGAACAATGCATTCCATTTAATGGGAACAAAAATATTGAATGGCACAAATACCACCTATATTTATGTATTTGCTTGTTTTGCTTATAGGCCAAGCCTAAGAATGTAAATGAACACTGCTTAATGGGTACTGCCCAATAACAAGTGCAACATCAAAAGTATCTCATCACTTTCCACACAAAAATCCCCATAAGAAATTAATCACAATGCAATGCAACTATTCTTTGGCTTTTAACATTGTCAATTGTATAGGTTTTTGGAGTAAAGCACATATCTCTAAAGTAATGTATACATCATACAGCGCCAGACAATTATCATTTGATGAAGCAGAGTTTGCAAACAACAGCAATTCGTACATAACAGAGGTGGAGCAGTAATTTATAAGACATGGAGTCAATGCAACTATTTTATGTGAGTGATGCGCAAAATGTCTGCGGAGTGGTGATTCATGAATGCGGCATTATAGAATTGAAATAGTGTTTTCTCCCCATTCAGTCACTTGGCTTCCAAGCAGGTGTGAGAGTAGATTAAGAAATGAAAGATATTTAGTTCAGATGAACTAACTGGTAGGTGAGCACAGGAGAAATTCACTTACCATGAGATGTGAACCAAATAAGAGGTTATTTTAAAAATGGCCTAGGAGTGTCCAAAAGAATGATAAGATTTCAAATAAACAGAGAAATAAAGCCAGTATTTGCGCAAGCAAGATAAACATTTGACTTTTTTCCCTCCGTGCTCTTTCTATAGCATGGAAATTCAAGGGAATGTGAGGAATGGAAGATTCTGAGGCCTTAAAGCCTTTTTAAATTCCAATTTGTGCTTAGACTGCTGTTTCCCCGCATAAATATGTGTATACAAGGTATGGAGATAGGGCAGACGGACAGTTTAGGTTAGAATGGAGCGGTGGGAGTCAGCCCCCTCAAACCTCCTCTATCGAACACAACTTGCTGATCAGCCACTTCCTTCATTTATCTGCCTCTCAGCATCTTTTAGACAAAATTTACCTATATGCAAGAATATAAAAACTTTGCAGCATGTCTTAAATATGTTTCATCTTGAGGGCACAAATATTAAATATAGTCTTACTGATTAGAAAGACAAGAATTTTTATGGAATTGTTCCTTACATTTCATTACAGCCTTCAATACAATACCAGGAAGCATTCATGAAACTCTGGCCGGTGAAGGTTGTAAGCTTTAAGCTGAGGGCAGCAGACAAAATACACAAGTAAGGAAATGTGCCAATATAGATCATAAGCAGATAATACAAAAGAGGAAGGATGAAACCTAACGATACTTTTAATATTCGATCCTTTGATTACTGTGATTACAGTGCTCAAAAACCTTGAAATTCCTCTCAGAGTTCATAGATGATGTTTATAGCGTAGCTCCGAGCTGTAGCACCAGCAATCTCGCAGGACGCAATGGAATTAGTTGAAGCTTTTGTTGTTGCATCCCTAAAGGAGAAGGATATATGGCAATACCCAATGGAGAAGGAACATTTATTGGCAAAGCTTTGGTGTTTTCAGCTATATAGTTTATAAAAGAAAAAAGCCATTACCAACAAATACAGATTAGTGTCTTAGAACTGTGTAATTATAGGAAAAACATTTCTAAACCTGCAGTTTAATTCAAGTATATTTAGACATATTTTTTTTACTGACCATAAAAAAAACACCAATAAAAAGATTTAATTGGATCAATAGATGAAGGATGCAATGAAACTCCAAGTTCAAGGTAAATTAGGCCTGCTATGGCTGTCTACCTAATGACCAGACAGAACGCATTCAAAGGGGTTAATAAGCTTTGGATGGGATCACCACCATGCCTTAATCAACATCTAAAGGTCTGGACATATTAACATTTCTTTAAAGTAAACTGATATTCAAGCCATTGCTGATTTGCAAAGCACCCGGACACTGGCAATGATCACCTTGGCCCGCACATTAGTGCACATTCCATTTTAAGCAGGCATAAGGTTTCAATGGCAGTAAACTTGACCTGCACATTTGTGCACATTCCATCCCATGCAGGCATAAGGTTTCAATGGCAGTAAACATCTAGAGCTGACGAGCTGTTAACGACACTGTTAACGAGATGTTTTCTTTAACAAATCTCATTCCTTAATTAACACTTGGGTCTCCGCTGTGTCAGGATTATGCGTATCTATTGATGACGATGTGTAGACCATTGCAGCTGCTCACACTAATCGAAACATCAATGGCACAGGAATTACTTAACTCCACCTGGAATAGGAGCTTCATTAACCTTTTCAACCCAACGCAAATAAAACATTTTTAATCCAAAATCCAGGTACATAAATCGTATCCAGTTTTTTGGTGAATGGTTACTAATGTGGACCAATTTCAAGGATACTTTTTAAGAAATTAATTTTTGCCTTTCTATGCTTAGAATCAAAAGAGGCCACATGAAAGCATGCAGATTTTAAACAAAACTGTTCCTGTCACAGTCTTGGCCAGCATGTTGTTTAGACAGCAAGCTGAATCACTTCTTCACAGAACTAGAGCCTTCACGAAGTAGTCTTATGCCTAACCATACTGGATAAGAAATTCTAGAATTCATATATTAACATTTAGATTTACATTTAGATACAACAGTCTAGAAGAGTCAAAAAACATACAAGTCAAGTCAAAGAAACCATGCAAAAGGACTCCGCTACTTGTACATCCAACATAGGGTTAACATGACAGTGACTATGAAAGAACGGACTGAAAATGCCAAATATCCTATAGTCTAGAAAGCAGACCATTGGTTGCCTTGAATAGTCTGGGGAGGGAGGCCTAAATAGCAAGGCCACAGAAATACATTGAAAGAGCCTATTGTCGACAATAAAAAACATACCCTCATTCTCCCAAGGACAACTAATTAGCAGTCAACAGCTGAGACCGTTTCAAATGGTAATATTTTTTCCTTTAAATGTTTCATACACATGTCGTATACTTCTGCACACAATTGCATTTTCTTAAGGCAGCTTTTGTTCGCCAAGTCCCTTTTTATTTGCATGCATGTGGGCATTTTTGTGAGTCAATGTACTAAATTGAAATCTCATCACACAATGGTCAAGTGGAGAGACGGTAATATGAAGAAAAAAAAACGTTCAATACTAAGCTACTAGAGGCCTAAGAGCATAACAGCTTTGTCCACAATAGCATGGTTCCTGATTTCATGTCTAAAAAAGAAAT
Organism: Brachypetersius gabonensis; assembly: GCA_037577145.1. Classification (NCBI taxonomy): domain Eukaryota; kingdom Metazoa; phylum Chordata; class Actinopteri; order Characiformes; family Alestidae; genus Brachypetersius; species Brachypetersius gabonensis. The sequence continues at coordinate 8,622,568 of JBBJLR010000111.1, forward strand.
ACAGATTACATCTTTAACTCTTTAAGTCTTTGAACATCTAAAAACAGCCACCCTTAACAGAACACAAGCACCATCCATTATTTTAAATAACATTAATACAGAATAGTCAACTTCCTTGATAAAAACATGATTATGGTTCTTTAGATGAAAGCATGAACTGCTGAGTCAGTGGTAACAAAACCAGGGTCTGAAATATGGGAGTGTCTTGAGGGACCCTCTGACTGACACTTAAGACCCCCAAAGACTTCAACAGCAAAATTTAGTGGGGTCTCTGGAAAAAACAGGGCAAAATGGTCAAAATGAGCATTTGCTTCAGTTTAAAAGATGTTCAACTCCACAATCAACATCTTCCCATCCACTTTTCCGTTTTGTTCTCTCACTATATCTGTCATCTCAATCATCACCTAGTTGGCAAAAAATTCTGTTTTTATTTTGATGGAGGTGGACCCCCGAATGCCACCATGTGTTTTGCACACTGGCCACAACCATTAACAAACCTCCGATCAAAAGAAAAGCCAGTTATTGTGGCTGCAGCTTTTCAGATTTGCCTGATAAAATCAAATCTGTATGTAATGGAGATCCTAGCTCAGAGCGGTGGACTCAGTAGCCAGTCAAACAGCCAGTGCGTTAAGGCTTCACCGTAAGCCTACCCTAAGATAACCTTTGGGTCAGTGTGAAATGGTCACAGTGTGTGCAAGTGTGGAGAGACAAATTTGACAGTGGCAAGTACTACTGTATTTCTCTACAGCTTTGCACCATCTATTAAGCTGCTGCTCAGTTGAGAAGCTACTTTGGCGTTGAGGAATTCTGAGTGATGTCTCAGTCATGTCTAGTCAATCTCAATAGACTACAGCTATACAGAATATGATGAGTATTTAATGATGGCCTAACTCAACTGCAACAATCCAGTGTTATCCAGGAGATTAGCATCACAGATAGAAATAAATCTGTCTAGAATGCTACATAAATAAATGAAAAATAACTAAAGAATTTTAACACCTTGACTAACAGAACATTTTGACATTAAAATGATGAAACCACAGTGCATACAGTGATCTGTCAAGCTGGAAATGATCACTATAGGCCAATGGTCATTCTAACCATTTTTTCTAATGGTGATTACCATACAACTGACATTATTCAATGCATATAAATTGTATACACCTTTTCAAAATATAGTAAAGCTATTTCATGCATTACAGTACTGTACAAATTAAATCACTGCACTGTGAGTAAAATACACTATAATAGAGTATTAATCTGTGTATAAAATAGAACTCTTGTAGTTGAAATTTTAATGAGGCTATAAGCTAAAATGTACAAATGCACTATTCAAAGCTAAGCAATGATTTGGCCAGGTTTGAATCATACTTATTCACAAAATATTCCAATAACAACAACAATGAAATATCAAAGTACCTCAAGTTTAGTGAGTTGGCCCTGTGCCATGTGGAAAATCATTTCGTGAATCATGGATTTGCCCAAAACCAAGCAAACTGATGTAAAAGGTCAAAAATGCGTGCAGCAGATGAGTCGATATTGTCGACGACACGTTATTGTTCATTGTTTGAGGAGCACAGAGTTTCTTCATGAACTTCAATGAGTCTACATTTGTCACTTAGTGAATATCACTTTCTTTTCCCCTTCATGATGAAGCATTAGCCTCAAGTAAGTAGGCCGAGGCAGATGTGTTACCACAAGGCAAATTATGCCTATCAAAGTGAAGTAAAACAAATTGTAGCATATGTTCTCATGAATATCTGTAACTATAAGTGAACTATAAGTACTACAAGTTGAACAGCGCTTGTACAGGAATGATTTTATCTCATGCTTTTTGATTCATATGAGTGGATGATCACTATAAACACTGTGGTTTTCCACAGTATTCCACTGTAAATGGGAAAAATCCTTCCATTTACAGCTCGTCAGTTTTGCTCAGCTTTGGTTTGTGGTGTCGAGTGGTTGCACTGAAACCCTTGGCTGTTGAGGATTGAACACTGGTTTGCTATACATACCTGTTGTCCAGGTTTTCAGTCCTAGCCAAAGCAAGACATTTCTGAAGATGACACTGATGCCAGCCATGTTGGCTATCAACAAATGAAATCAAACAAAAAGGACGTCAAGTGAACAAAAATCGTTGAACTGGATTCTGGAGAAAATGGGGCAAAATGAATGGCTTGTGTACAACAACTTTTGGTCCTGTCCTAACAGAGAAGTGTAAGAGTGGGTCGCACACTAAGAAAAAAAGACCAAAGGTCTACAAAAAAGGAGTTTTAGACCTTTTTTTTAGACCTTTGGCCTTTTTTATAGATTAAAACTCATTTTTGTAGGTCTTTTTTCTTAGCGTGCAACCCACTCTTACACTTCTCTAGTCTATTTTGGTTCAAATTTAACAGTCCTCACATCTAACTTAAACCCAGAATACTCTGGAAATATACAAAACCGGCACTGTCCCCAGACATGACACAAGTATTGCAGTGCTGACTTACCATTCACGGATAAATTTTTCCATTCGTATCACAAATCTATGTGTCCTGCCTACTTTTTTACATTTTCCCTTACTAAGCATATTAGCAGAGGTCACTAGCATTAGGATTAACATGGTTACCAGTTCACTTTCCCGGTTTCTCTCTCTTAGGGAACTGTGAAGTTTAATATCAGTTTCTTAGATACCTATCAAATGAAAACAAAATTGAAGGTACACCACAAATCACTGCATTAATTAGTATATTAATTTTGGCCCACAACTGCTGGTGAATACTACGGTTTCTCCTCAAGTACAACCATCTGATGTCTTCTATCTAAACGTGAACTGCACTGCTAAAATAATAGGCATAACCACATGACAAAAAGCCCAACTACAGGTGTGGTTTTGTGTATTTTTAGCAATATATTTTAGTAGTTAAGAATATTTAACACATATTCAGTTCTCCAAGTCTTACTTGCTGGGGTTCCTTTTAAAAAGAATGGTAGAATATAACAGAAGCAGTACTTTTAGAGCTTAGTAAAGGCCTAGTAAAGTGGACCATGTCCCTATGGGCTCATTAACACATCCACAAGATGGCCATTTCCCTCAGATGTAATTAAGGCTGCAAACGACTCTGTCAAGCTCTTTTTCACAGCATTCAAGGGAATATGTCGACAACACATCCCCCCCCCCCCACACACACACACACATATACAGTCATCTGACAGAAACAACTTTTGCCAAGCAGCCACCATTTGTTCATTCCCCCGAGGAAGCTTAAAAATCAATAATAGCATCATTTACGATACGCATGGCCATATGACCTGTCCTCCCCTTGTCTTCATCACAAGCCTCATAGCTTAGTCTGGCTGCAACATTTCACCCTGATGCTGGCCCTACTCACATGCTACCCTTTTTCACACTCATCAGGTCATTAGCATTACACTTCCACTGACAGGACCCTTGACAGCAGACTAACAAGGCCATCAATAGAGGCAGAAACAACTGACAGCTCACAAACCCCTCTAGCATCTCTAGCTACCCCTGATAGCATCTGGAAGAGACAAAGAGACTGCAAAGTCTTTAGATTTTGAGGAAACCGTATGTGCTTTTTTGATTTCACAATCGCATGCATGGACAGAGGGGCTACAGGGAGGGCTTTCATGGCAGAAAATGGCATTAGAGCTAATGACCCTGGGGGTCCCAGAGGAGCTCTTCACATTGAGGCCACAGGGAGTCGACAGCTGACTACACCGATTATTAAAACATTGGCTCTAAGTGAAGAGAAACATGTGTAAGTCTGTGCCCATACAAGCAGAATGTAAGGTGTTTTTAATAGAATACAATAATAATAATAATAATAATAATAATAATAATAATAATAATAATAGAATTACCTTTAATATGAGAGTAAACTAATTTTATCACCTTCTAAAAATCATACTTAGATTGCAAGTAAACCAGCATCATGCAGCCATCAGTGTAGAAAGTTCAAATGTACGTTACATTCAAAACTTTCACAAATTTGACAATGCTGACTTCAGTTCTAAGGACCAAATCTTAAAGCAAGCAAAGTAAAACAGTCTTGTTCAAACAGTCAATAATTCAGTCCATCCCCCTAAAAGCTTATCAAAAGGCCATTAGTATGCTGGAATGGTGCTGGACACCCCTTTGCTGGAGAAGAAGTGACGTTGTCTCATATTTACCACTGGGACTCGACAAGGTGACGGAAGGGCAAGGCCAAGTCCCACATGACCAGCTGCCTAACAGATTAAAGTGGGCTCAAAACGTACAGATTGCTACTAGGAAAAAATAATAATGGCAGCATGGCCTTCCCTTTATGACAGCAACAAAACATTCCCCCGAGACCAATCTTTTTATCATTCCTGATAGAATGACAAATAAAGCACTTCCAAAGGCAGGGAATTCTGCAACCAAACACATTTATAGGGCTGAGATGTCCTGGACAAAAGCATTTTTTCTCCGATACCACACAGGTCACAGCCATATGTGGCAGGGTTTTCATTGACCGTTAGGATAGATGAGTTTCATCTAGCCTTGTTGTGATACGCCACCAAAATAAACAGTGAGATGCGACAATGATTTTAAGTACAAGACTCTGTCAAATACAATTTGTGTATTTAAAACAATCTAATGTGACGCTGCCTTCATGTCACAAGCAACTGATGACAGAGCTCTTAAAAAAACATTATGCCCTGATAATGTTTATAACTAAAATGTCATTATCATGATATGATAACTGCAAATAATTATAACTGTCAGCAAGTAAAAATGTACAGTACTGTGCAAAAGTCTTGGGCACCTGAGAGAAACCTGTTTACTACAGGGCAGTAGTGTTAAGTTAGTGTTACATCATAAATACAAACAGCATTAATACAGCAAATAGTGGTTGTATGTGTGGCAAAGTGTTTGCTGAACCATTTCCAGACTTCTTTCCTCGTGGAAGCCTAGTTTTACTTGCAGCTCTATCAAATACCTGGTTTGGCTCTTTTTACTGCAGGAGATTAAATTATGTGTGTTGATGATGGAATTGTATTCATTCACCCAATGACTGGAGGCACTGAGCAGAAACCTGGATCCAAACCTGCTCACAAACTATTGATTATGTTTTAGAAAAACAAAAATCTTCATACTTTTTACTGTTTGATCGTTTGTTTGCGTTTATTCTACTGTTCAGTTGTGTATTTCGCTGGCATTAAGAAGCCCACTGCTGATATAAATGACTTGCACAGTACTCCTCAGGAGGTGGTACAGGGTTAACAGTATAACAGTTTTCATTCCCACTTTATTTTAATAGCCTCCTATAGATGATCTACAAACATTCCAATTATTAACAAATAAATAAAGGTAAAGGTTAGGATTACTTGAATGTAAGTTCAGAGCAAGCTAAGCACCTATAGACCCATTTCTACAGTGGCCTATCCAAGCAAAGTGAGGGCAAAAATTCTGTACAATGTACTGTTCAGTGCAAGGACCATGGGAGCCCCGTGGAACTTTTTCATAGGAAAACTGGTGGATTCATGAATAAATAAATACCATGCTCCATGCTGCATGCTCCATACTACTACATTTGATGCATAGTGCAGTTACATAGACTGCTTCCCCAGCTATACCATATTACACTATATTATTCCAAGTGTCTGTAATAGGCTACGAAAGTCCTGACTGCAGACTTGGGCACTGTGCAAGACCTTTTTCTGTTTTAAGAAATACCACAGTCCATCATTAACTTTGCAAACTGGAAATATAAGGTTCAAGGCTTGAGGATTTATTTTTAAAAGACCTTAGATTTTAAATGTATTTTAGTGAAAGACTCAACTGAGGTTCTTTATCCACCTTTCAACATTTGTATTCAGCATTTCTTACTTTTTGGAATACCATTAATACAAAACTACAGAAAGGTTCTACACATTTCTCTGGTTCTTTTTGTAAAAAGACCACTACATTCATAAGAGCACTCACCAAGGTTTTAGGGAATGTATTATAAACCTGCACTTAATGGCCCTCAACATTATGACCCCAAATCATCAAACACCTTTTAAATGCATTACATTCAGGCCTTTAGTAATATAACATTCCTTATATAATTACATTCCTTAGTGTTGTATGAAGTTCTTTCACAGTGGCTAAAACACTGATACATTCCAGAGAGTTACTTAACAATGTAAGGGTGAGGTACTAAGACCAGCATATCAATTCTTTTCTCAACAACTATGCAACTAAAAAAGGGGGGAAAAAACTAATAAAATATGAAGAGACTTTATATAAGGTGGATCGGCGGGTCCTTATTCTCAAAGGATTTTGAGGACGCAGCTCATCTGCATCACTGAACCAAGAATAAATATTCATCATGTCATTGTCTAAGGCATGCAATGGACGCATGACAGTATCTTGTCTGATACAAACCATGCCGATTTCTTTTTTAGACACATTTGAGGGTTTGTTCATTTGAGCTTTTGTGTTTTCCAATCTTTTTGTTTGGTTAGAACAAAAGGGAGCTTGAAATCTCTGCATGAAATCCAAAGCCAGGAACTCACATGCTTAAAGATTAAGTTGGTCACTATAATGAGGCACGGGGTACAAATTGTAAAGGGGCTCTTTAGGTTGTTTTTTTTTTTCCATCCTCTCTCTTTTTCCAGACAAATATCTGACAGTGGCTTTGCATGGCAAACCTGTTTAATGAATGCCTAATCCCACAGACGCGCATTATGGCAAAACTGTCACACATAGCATTGTGGCAATATTAAGTTGATTTTACATTATGATCCTCTGGTAATGCTAGAATATTTGGATTCCTTTTAACACAGGGGCTTTTTTTGCAAAAATGGAACAGTAGTGAATTAAATCTGCCCCCCCTCCACCCCATGATGAAGCTCCACAGAAATGGCTTCTTTATTGGGCTGACAGCTCCAAGCCTTCCCTACTCATCAAGCCCTTAAACAAAGGGCCCAGCTGAGCTTGCTTAAGAGCATTCGCGACATGTTCACACCACATTTAGCCAATGTAAACCAGGAGTAAAATCATGGCATTGTACAGCATGAACAATGAAGGAAGAGGTGCAATCATGCCGGATGGCGCCATCATCCATATCGAACGGAGGCCAAGCCAAAGAACAATGAACAGTCTCTGTGGGGGAGAGAATACCATTGCTCTACTGTTATTTATTGTATTTATCATCAGGGACTGATTCACTGTTTATACTTCCTGCTTACATTCTATTTTCTCATCCCAATGCTGTGACTTCATCCTTAGGATAGAAGCCTTATAAGACAAAACACATCCAGGAGGTTCTCATTTCCGACCCTGAAAGCAAGTGGTGATATTTAAGCTTTCAAAAATATTGAACAATTATGTGTGCTAGACAGAAAACAACACAATACAACTTTTATGCAACCATATACATTTATACGTTTAGCAAAAAAGTTCTTCAGTTTGATTGATTTGTAGCAATGTACTTCTAGGCAACCATAGGCTTTTGGTTAGAACTGAGTCAAGGGTCAGTTCAAACATACACAAAAAGATGCTATTATTAGGTTTTGAACAGATTTATTATTATTATTATTATTATTATTATTATTATTATTATTATTATTATTATTATTATTAATATTGATACTACTACTACTACTAATAATAATAATAATTATAATAATAACAATAATAAAAATATTGATACTATTACTACTACTACTACTACTAATAATAATAATAATAATAATAATAATAATAATAATAATAAAAATAATAATAATAACAATAATAATAATTATAATAATATGTTTAACACTTAATAACACCTAAATTACTTTTCAGTTTTAAAAATAGCTTATTAGAATGATGACATGCACTGATTAAGACTTCACATTTTAATTCGCTGCTTCACTTTAAGTGCAGATTCAAGTACAGAAGCAGGTAGATTTGGTTTGACTTTTGTTAGTGAACAGATGTTCTTTTGAGAAGGTGGTGGCTTTTGAAATTTTAAGCTGCTTTGTAAATAGTAACTCAGTACAAAATAGTTAGTCCTGTTATAAAATTGAATTGGTTGAACCCTCTGTAAAATACGTATATGCACCCATTATGATCACCTCACAGCAGCTGGATTCTTTATTAATGCACTGAGGCAGTAATATTTAACTCATATAGACTAATAGATGAAGGAAGGTGTTGGTTGACAACTGAACTACAAACAGGCTAATCAGGAAACTAACAGGCTTAAAGTTATCGAACTGTTCAAACAGCTCCACATTATAATTACGGATTAAAATCAGTACTCAGGTAATCATTAAGTCCTCCAGAATTATTGCCACCCTTGTTAAAATGACTGAAAAATGTCAATGAAAATGTTTGTGTCAAATGTTGTCTTTACTAAACAAATACACAAAAATCAGTTAAAGCCAATCACATAAATGAGAAATGTGAAAAAGAGGATGGGTTCCCCTTTCGAGTCTTGGTTCTTCCCGAGGTTTCTTCCTCCAGCTTTGGGGTTTTTTTCCTCGCCTGTCGCCTTTGGCTTACTCACTCAAACCTGTATTCTGCAAAGCTGCTTCATGACAACTTGGTTGTAAAAAGCACTATTTAAACAAAAATTAATGAAACTGAATTGAATAATGACCACAAAAGAAAAAATTATCTAAATTATTGTTTACTATTTTCTGAATCCCTCTTTGCCAACAGAACAGCGCTGAATCTTCTCTTGTAATAAATAAGCGTGTAAAAACGTGTAAAAACATCTAAGTGACCTAAGCACTGGTAATATTTTATAAGACCTGGGAACACAGAAGTCCTGCATCTTCTCATGTTCTCTTGTGCACTCTCTTCTTGAGCTCAGCCCATGGATTTTTGGATCATTGCCCTGTTGGAAGATCCGACCACAACCAAGTTATTAGAGAAGCTAGAACTTGGTTGCCAGATTATTTGACATGACACAACCTTTCAACTGAGCACATTTTTCATATAACATTGAGCTTTTACAACCAATTGTCACTGGAGCCAGCATCACTGTTTATGGGCTTCTAATATTCATGATGACATGCACAGTCTAAAAAGTTTAAAATACTGCTCTTCAGTAAAATCCTGATTTTATTTTTTTCCATTTGCCAACTTCAAGATTAAGTTGCTTGGTTTTACCTGTATTTTCTGTATTAATAATCACATTTAGTTTCATTAGCAGTTCCATCTCTGTTTATTCATCATTTTGTTTTTTCACGATATGATGGTGTGAAAGTTACATATTGCACATTTTTGAAAAAATAAAACATATTTTCTACCTTCATGACTGAAGCCAACTAGAAAGCCAAATGTGTCTCAGCAGTTTAGGTTAGGTTTAGGTTAACTGGCATATAAAGTTAGATGGAGTCTATATTTAATATTTTGTTGAATCCTTGTGTTCATCACTCATGACCTTTTGAAAAAAGAAAAACTACAGGGTTCTTTTTACATGTTGATTTACCACCCATCCACTTAAACTGTACACTGTGGTGTTCAGCACAGTTTCTGAACATCAGTGCCTTTTAGTTAAACATCTGCTTTCGCAACCAAACTTAGCATGTACTAATTAGCCAACTCATTTTATTGAAGTGCATTTTTTTGAAGAAACCTCTTCTCAACATTGTTGTGGTCAAGTCAGAAAATTACACCAAAGCTGATGGGAATTTTAATCTTAACGGTTGCATAACAGTTTCACAGACAAAAATTGGATTTAGTTTGCTATAAAACCAGCACAGTATCACCAAACATGAATAAGGCAATTTTATGTGTTCTGTATCACCTGTGTGTCAGACCGTTTCTTTGTGCAGCAACAGGAATTGAAATACTAGCTTATGTAACCACTATCCTGAAAGACATTATACTGAAATACAGAAAAACTAAAATTCTGTAACACTTTATTTTGACTGTTTGCTGCAGAAACTGTGGATGCTGATCAACCAAATATCCATTGTGCCTGAATGGGCTTTAATTAAAATGTCAAATATTATGTTAACTCTAACTCTAAAGTTAACCCTAACCCAAATCCCTAAAGATTAATTTATCCCTAATGTTGTAGACAGTCATCATAATTTGAAAGAATTTTATGGTCTGCAGGCTGAAGCAGAAGAATGTACACTCTACATTCTTTTGCATCAACCTGCAAAAATCCACCTCAGCGAGCTTTGCTATACAATTGTTCAATTTCTAATCATACATGACTAAGCTGGACCGGTCAGAGCAGGCCAAGTAAGCCCTTTTGGCTGAAGAAATCCATTCTGCTAGAACTCTCTCATTACTACTGCTGGCACTGGGATGGTGGAAAGAATTAGCCATCCCTCACACATGCTCTCTCTCTAACACACACAAAGACAGACCTCCAGAATTTTGGCTAAATCACTCTTCTGTCAGCAATCTTGGCTTTTCACTGAATGCCCTTTCAGATATTTTTGTTTCTGTTTCCTTTGTGAAAAGGCATGTCTGATTTATCTTGTGGATACAAAAGTGACACATTATAAAACATGATATCCATTTATGTCATTTTTCGAAGAAATTTAATATAATTAAAAAATAAGACATCACTAACTACTCACTGCCTTCCGGAAGAATATCTATTCTTGGGGTTTGGTGCCTTTAAAAGTAGTTCAAAGCCAATGGCTTATAGCAGGAGCAGTAAAGAAAGGCCCATCAGTGAGCCCTCCAAAGCAGTGATGGGAAGGCGAGCTTGCATGGGCGCTAAGCATTTTTTGAATATTACTGACCCAGCATTTGGAAATATGAAGCACAACAAGGCAAAAAAAATGAATGCTTTTTTAGTCCAGAAATCCTTTCACCCTCTCATATTCAGCTGATCAGATTAAGAGAGAGGTTTAAGAAGATTTGGACTAAAAAAAAAAAAAAAACTTGCAAGCTCTGGGAGGGAGTCGTGAAGGTGGGGGAAAGAACAGTTTGTGATTCAGTGGCCTCAGGCAATTCATCATAGAAATTGAGTTTCTAATGCAGCATCTTGTGAATCCCTTTTGCCCTGTCAACGTTTTAATACATTACATTGAGAATGTAAATCATGTTTTAAAAAAAGCTGGCAAAAGCTAGCATTAACTGCCCCCCTCCTAGTCTTTCATTTCTCCCAATCTCTCTCTCTCTCTCTCCCCTTCAGACTCTCTCTCTCTCCCCTTCAGTCTCAGTCTCAGTCTCTCTCTCTCCCTGTCTCTCTCTCTCCCTGTCTCTCACTCTCCTTAAACACTAAGGCACTGACACAAACTCACTTCCATCAATGCCCAGCATACTTGGGTAGATTTGGGGAAGCGACTGCTTCAGGCCTGGTAATTCTTTGACACAGAAAAGGAAATCTAAATCTCATTATACTACTTAACTCATGATTTCTGGAGTTGTTGTGGGCCTCAACACAAATTCAGTGGGATAAATGAGTTTGTTTCTTTTCTTCTCTCCCCCCCCTCCCACTCTTGCTAACAAAGCAAGAGAGGAGCACATAAACGGAGGTGGGTATACTAAACTGCATGAGGAGTTCATGACTGAATACATCTGGTGGCTCCAATAGAGACTCATCTGTCAAATCTGAATACTGTAGTCAAGCTGTCAAAAAACTAAACAGGCCCGCTGTAAACTCCAACAAACATAGCCGCTTTCGGACACTAAGCACTTGGATATCCACACGCTGCTTTGGATATCCACCCGTTTTATCTACAGCTCTAGTCTAACGCATCTCAATCAATTAATGAGTGTCATTAAACCAATATATGTTCTTAAATATTCTAATATAACATATATATATTAAAATCAGTAGCAAAGTAAATATTAGTAAATATTATTTCTCAATTCAGTGGTGTTAATAGGGAGTTATTTAGCACTTTTTGCTATAGTAACAGTCTCTGTTCTTCTTGTAATGCTTTACATTACATTTCTTCGAGAATCTGATTGCATTCCGCCACAAAAACATTAGAAAAGTCAGGTATCAGCGTTGGGTGATTAATTCTGGATCACAAATTCTAGTCCAACTCATCCCAAAGATAATGGATGGAGCACCATTACTCCAAAGAACACATTTCCCCTGCAGGGCATTATAGTCCCCTAGTCTGCACTTAGTACTGGGCATGGTGACCTTATGCTCTTGTGTAGCTGTACCAGAGCGTCCCATTCCATTAGCAATGCTTTTCTGTGGAGAATATACCAGCTGTGTGTACACAGGCCGAATGCCTGTGTCAGCAACGGGTGCACCTTAAATATCTGAATATCTAGCGATGAATTGTTCCATTTTAGGCTGCATTTAATTGAAACTCAGGGTACTGTGTTGCTAAAACCACACTGGAAACAGCACATCTCTACATGAGATACATCATCATCCTCAATTAAGATGGTTTTTGGTGCGAAGATAAACACACAGTGCACAGTAATGCAATGCTAAAAATCTCTACCTGAAGGGAAAAATGGAAAGTAATTGACAACCTTGCAACAGTCATAACCCCATTCAGCCCCAGCACATCCACATACGGTGTCAAAAAATCTTTGAGTAAATCTGCTATTAATATGTATAAGTGTTATAATCTCCGCTTGAATGAGCTGCCGAATATGAGGGGGAAGATTTAGAAAATCCGACATGAGTTTTTAGACAAGAAAATGGCCACCCCTCTTAATCATGTTTGAAATGATGCATTTCATATCAATCACTGGACCATGAGTTTGTCAGGCGGTTCAATATTACACATTTTAGCGCTAGCAGCCCACCATTATGAACCCTGTTCAACTGATTGCATTGCTTACCGTCCATATAATCTTTAATAATCTTGTTCTTAATTGCCACACATCAACTCCTCCAGATATTAAGTGTAATATATATGTGTATGTGTCTCTCTCTGTCAAGATCCATGCATGTGTTTGTTTTTGTACATTTATAGGACAAACTGACTTTGCAGAAAAACAGAGAAAAACAGTACAACCCTACAACAGGAACAACAAACGTTATCCAGACTTTGTACGGTGCTCTTTGCAATAGCTCCATGTTTAACTTTTGTTTAAAATTCGAAGGACTTACATAATTTTTATTATTGAGATTAACGTTTAGCCATAGTTATTACATGTTGGTGCGTACATATATATCATAGGTGGGTCATGTTTTTACTATTAAATATAAGTACTTACCTGTATAGGACATATACCTGAACTCTAACAATGTAAAAAACAAGCTTCTGGGTGCATATGTTTGTGTTTATGTAGATGCGTATTTGAGTGTAATTTTGTGGCTCCATTAAGGTGTGTGTAACCTGCTCTCACAGTGACCTGACGAGAACTGAATGCAAGTACACTCAGCCCGTCTCTCCTCAGGAGTCATTAGCTGGCTGACTGGTGAGGTGTGGTGAGCGCCGCTACACAGCTCAACTTTATTTAATGCTTCAGGAGGCTGTTTCACTACGGGCCTCATGTGTAACGAAAAAGTAATCTCAAGGTGACGAGAGGGGAGCTGTGAAAAAAACAGCTTCTGCTTCCTTCATCTCCATCCTTGTCTGCCTCCCCGGAGCTCCTGGCCCTCTGAAGGTGATGATTCCGAAAGGCACACTGGACATGGCACAACCACCGCTGGCCTTTACTTTGTATCCTAGACAAGCTGTTTAACCTTAAACTACAGACTTGTGATCAAGATGTATTATTCACTAACTTTTCTAAATAAACTACAACATGCAATTATGCAGCACATAATATGTAACTGTTGTAACTTTGAGAGTCAGAAATTGGTACACAGGTCCTTGCATTTTATTGCATTATGTTTTTGATTAAGTTTTCAATTCAGTATTCAGCTAAGGTGGCTAGTTTTGTGTTTTTTTGCATGAGGAACTGTGAATCAAAGCGGGTAAAGGGGTCTATTCTGACTATTCTCTTAAACATGTACTAAGTTTTGTTAACTGTTTAGTTGATTGTTGTTTGTTTGTTTACACATAAGGTTCAGCACGATCACATAAATGTATCTAATCATAATGTGATTTCTTTCAGCAAGGTTTTTTTTTTTATCTGTATAAGATGCATTAACTTAAAGTGTACAAATGCCAAGTAGCGACAAGCTTGTGCCCACATGTTCTGAAAATATCATCCTTGTTAGTTTTTCCATGCTGTTATCTGAAGAGAGTGTTTCATGTAGGACAGGTGAGTGGAACTGGGTCACTGAGCTCTGCTTCCAATTTGCCGCAGTGTTCACAAAGTGTGAATCATACAAGGATTTAATCTCACTTAAGTCCACTTAAACCCCTCTCGGCTGCAGAATGGCTCACTTGAACTGTCACAGGTAGGCCTATTTCATTGTGCCATCTCTCCTTCTCTCCACTACACCCACGGCACAGTGAGCGCAACAGTGTTTATGAACCTGCAGATTGGCCTGACACCCCCTACAAATCCATCCAAGTCCATTCGCAGGATTTAGAGTATTCAACAGCTATATGAAGCCATTAATAAACAGTCTGCCAGTAACTTGGCCACTGTTCCAAGTCATTTGGTAGGAAACCTGTTCACCTCTGTGATATTGCTAGCGTCATTCTAATAAGTTTAGAACAACAGCAAGACTGAGCTGAGAACCAGCTTGCAATGACCAAAAGAAATAACACCCATACACCCATTTCCATGTACTCCCGAGATCACCTGGGTCATATAATCTCCGGAAAAGGATATAATGTCAACTCTCCACTGTTATACTTCCATGCTACATATGCTCCACTGACCGAACATATGGTGTGCATGTGTTTGTTTTCATTAAGCGTCCATTATGTAATTAAGTCCTACTACTCTGACCGATCCTGGGATCACTTAATCAAAAGGTTCATCTTTAATCACGTATATGGTTGAGTGTATTAAAGCACAAGCAGTTTAAGTGAAAATACGCTGAAAATTAGGTCATTGCTACTCTAGTCACTATCTGTATCCATAGCCGCCATGATCAAATATTTCAGAAGATGTTCCCTATAATGTGAACAGTAAGATTGGTATTCTAACATATGATATTTTACAGCAAAGTGAAACACATTTCATTCCTGCTCTATTATTTTCTTGCAAGAGAGAAGGGAAGATGATAATATTCAAATCCGTCTTTAACCTTTCAAGGCAGAGGGATTATAGAGTAAAGACTCTATTCCAAACTACTTCCTCGCCCCCCCCCAACCGGCAGTAATAATAATGATCATTATCACCATTGTATGAAAAACGGATTATCATATCAGTGTACAAACCCAGGAACACCCCTACTATTATGAAGTCATTTCATTCTCATCAGGATAGTGGTTTGAAAATGGTAGGAGTGCTTGGCAGTGGCCAAGGCCATCACAGGTGACTGCATATTCTCTTCGCTATTGTTTGAGCTTCTAAGTCTCTGTGCTAGGAGTCTGACGTACTTAAGATGCATATGCTCTCACTGTTGATCTTAAATATTTGATCTGAAGAAAATTCAATCTAAAAGTGCAGAGGAATATTCATGCACATTAAACAGTGATGAAAGAAATCATGAAAGAGGGAGGAAAACGCTTTGCCAACCATGATTGGTTGTCAGGTTTTTTGAAGCTGTGAGAACAAGCTGTGATTTATCATGGCAGTTTTTATCAATATATATTGTTGCTGAACAAAACAGCATAGCTTCAAAAAGTAACTGGCCTTGTCTGGTCGGATCATCAAAAAATTTTGGCATAGTGTAAAAAGCAATTCTGTAAAAACAACAACACAAACTGTGAAAACATGTATATTTTCATATACAGTTAAAGAACATAATACTTACATACAATAATTAAGTACCTTATACACAGTACACTGTAAAACGAAACAGCATTCCTCCAGGACCATGGTGCAAAACAAGAACAAAAAGCCCTTGTGTACTGTTATGGTATTCTGGGTTTTTTTTCTTGTGTTGCACTACGGTTCAAATGACAATATACCCACTTAGCTTGACTTGCAGGCATAGAGAAAATCTGCCAGAACTACGAGGGTCTTGGGGCATGCTCTCCAGGATATTTGCTTTATGTGCTTAGTTCTAGTTATTGCATGTATATTTCTCCTTACTGACATCTGTAGTGGTGTCCAGTTTTAAACCTGCTAGCCTGTTCTTTTAACCTTTTTGAATTTCTTGTTCATTTAAAGTCGATACTAGCCATAATACTGGTTTTGTGTGAATATCTGCTCATAAACAGCCTTTGAGACACTAAAGCACAGGTCAATTATGAAATGAAAGATGTGAGCCACTGTTGTTCTGGTAAATGCTTGTTTTTAGACCCGAGGCTGCTGTCAGTTGGCCAACAAGCAGCTTTCAAAGAACTTTTCATAGTTTAGAGTTTATCTGCATGAAATTACAGCTTCCAGTCATCTCAGTTCTAGTCTCCTCAATTTAACTCAGGAAAAAACAAACCCTGAAGATGCAAGAGCAGCTTCGCTGCTTGGCCCCCAAATACATATGTTCAACTTAGTAGCTAATAAGTTAATACTGGCACACCCTAGTAGCTGCCAACTGCTAAGATGGCTCTCTAAGCTAAAGACAGGATAGCTTTTTGGTAAAATGGCACAAGATTTTGCATGATTTAGTTACATGTTTTTCTTGTCACTTCTAAGAGTGTGAGTAGCAAAAAAATGTAGTTTAACTACTGGAAATGCCATTTTAGTCAAAGTAACCAAAAGAGGAAATTAATCATTTTTGTTTTAGCAGTAGAGGTGGGTAGTCCAAACTGGAATTTCTCTTGACTACAATTGCAAAAAATAAGCAAAAAATAAAGTAAAAGCTGTTTCTGAGAGTAATGTTTACAGAAAACACTGTTATTTTAACAGGGTTTTACTGTCAACTTTCTTGGCTGATTTTCCAGATTGCAGTCTTTGTTATTATTTTGAATGAATAGTCAATGATTGGTAACTTGTGCTGGCAGACTTTTGACTGGTTTGACTTTTTATTACAGTGGAATTTCGGCCCACTCTTCCCCAAAATCGTTTTTTAGTCTAATTAGGTGCAAATCGCTGTATAATCATAGCCAGAGTTTAATATTTAGTGTGACTAAGCTAATGCTGATTAAATATGAGCAGACCTTGATAATATAACTACACTATCTACATTTAATGTTGCTGTAAAAAATTAAACAGTACATTTAATCACTTAAGAGCAACAATTCCAGCTTTTAATTAAGAAAGCAATGTCAACTAGCATCAATCAAACATCTTATTTAATACATGTTTAAAAAATCATAGCTTAAAATCATTCTAGTCAATAAACCTGCTTACAAACTGTGAGAACAGACATCATGCAGCTGTAGCGTGTGTGTGTGTGAAGCCTGGTAAAATTAATGTGGTGAAGGGACACTAGCACCATATGGTGGATGAAACAAGCACTACTTTTGCAGAATAGGATTTGCAGAAATCAGACAGAGCCATAAATTCACTCAAATGTAAGCCAGCGCAGCAGCCCAGCAGTATGAGTTACTTATGCTTGCCTTCACACTTTTATGTTCAATATTTAATAGTGAGGGCACGCTGTGCTCTCCACACCCCTCTGTTTTCTTAGCAGAGTGGTTACATTTCTTAAACATATGCACTCCTTTAATTAAATCATACCTCAATTCAGTCCGTCTCAGTCTTATTGACGGCAAGGTCATAAAACTATTAAGATGAGTCACAGGGAAAATTGTTGTGAGCAGGAGGTGGTGAGAGAGGTTAATTAAGTGGCAATTGCTGTTTCTTACTCCGAGCTACCACTGCATTCTTCCGTCTCAGAGAACCTGCGGGGGGAGTGTGGTATTCTCGCACAAAAATGTGAGCACTCGTCATGGACAAGTTGAACAAAAATTACACAGGTGCAGTGTGGCTGTCTCTCTGGCTCAAATGTCTTTCATTGATCTATTTTCCCCCTTTTGCATTCACTATTATGCTGCTGTGATAGAAAGATTGATCATAGAATTCCAAAACTACATATTTTTTTTCCTTGCACTGAAATGTGCAGCTTCCATAATTTCAACATTATTGATCTAAATCTTTAAACACCGCACTGCAGTTTGTGCACTTACTCTAATAAATATTCTACAACAGTTGTACAGCAGAATGCAGTCAAGCAACGACTCATTTTTTCTCCGTAAGACGTTCATCTATATAAAATGTGCGTGTCTTACGCAGACAAAAAGAGTTCAAAATATTTACAGGTGGATGAATCACTGTATCGTTCACCATTCATGGGTTGTATTGCATAAACACAGCACCTATGTAACCTGCTTAAAAATCAAAAGGCAAGCACGTGTCACTCCCTCCAAGTCACTTATCACCCTGTTGACAAATGCCTGCTGATGAAGACACCAGATGTTTGTCTGCAACGGTCTCATTTCTGCTTTGTGAAAATTATGACACATTTTTTCCCTGTTCAAAACTTGTTTTGATCTCTGGGTCACAGTCCCTCATCAGCTTTGCCACTTCAAGTTGAGGCATCTGCTCTGCGGAAGATCAGACAGGAGATGGGAATGTGTATTGTGGCTACATTCAAAAGTCCTGAAAGAGCAGCACCTCAGATCAGACAACACAGAGATTTAGTTCCAGACAGTACTAGTCTGCTTAAAAACAGCAAAAGCAATTGTTAGATCTCTTTGTTTCTTTTAAAAGACGCGGTACAAATTTAGTGGATTTCTAGCATCTCAGTGGATATAAGGGATGCAAAACATAAACAAAAACTATAAACATTTGTTTTTAAAGGGGACCTATTATGCAAAACTCACGTTAGTTATAATAGGTCTATGGGCTACAAAACATGCTCATGAAGTTATTTTCACAAAATCACTCTCACATGAAAAGATATCACCAGCTTCTCAGTTTTGGTCCCTTTCCAAACACCCAGTTTGGATGGGTGGCCTAGTGTGACGTCCCACTGGGTCAATTTGCATAAAATTTGCATAGAACCAGCCCTCATCTGTCGAGATCCCACCCAATAGCCAGTTGCCTGTCACTCCTTTCAGCGGCCATATTGGGTCTTTGCAGTTCCCAAATTTAAAAGCTCTAAAATAATTACTTTTGTTTGCGGATGGACTCCTTTCAAAGCTAAGAAAAAAATTCTATAAACTTTTGTTCAAACAGCAACACATGATGAAATACTGGATTGTATATATGCTTGTGTTTTTATGTGCTGAATTCAGACATGCCTGAAATGCCTGGTGGGAAAATAAAACAATAAAACAACCTCCGCTTTTACTTAAGGCAAAAAACTGGCGTGAAAATACACAGATCACGGCATAAAATGCGTTTTGCTCCCGTGAACGTATAAGGTACGCCGCGCACCGCTGCAGCCCAACACCTGATTATTTGAAGATTCGCCATTTTGTCTGCTAGTTTTACAAGCATGAATAAACAGTGCCATGGCTACATGCAGAGGCAAGTCATGTGTTGTTGACTGCAAAGAACAGCACACATCCCTACACTTTAACATCCCTACACTCATTTCATTTTCAATGGCCATGTCCCAGCAACAATCGGTTTCGTTCCACCTTAAAAATGTCCACCTTACGTATTTAAAGGTGGAACGTCATGGAGCATCTGTAGAGATGTAAGTACTTTCAAATAAGGACTTTTGTGTTTCTGTCGCAGTTAAGTATGAACTAACTTGTTTGTTTCGTTTCTCGTGTGTCAAACGAGAAGCATAAGGAGTGGGTGGAGCATGGGATGGTGGGCGTGGCCTGCAACAGCTTATTAGCATGAAAGGGACAGAGCCCTGAAACGACGGTGTTTTGAAATCGACCAAAACCGTGAAGATTAAAACTGGCTATATCTCTGTATTTGAGAGTGATTTTGTGCAAAGAACTTCATGAACATAGTTTGTATAGCCCATAGACCTATTATAACTTTTTTTTTAAATGAGGATGCTCGCTTGCAACGCTGATGTTTTAGTCCTTGGATACAAGGAGGGATTTAATGTGTATCAAAACAATAGGTTTGAGGCAAAAACACTAACTGTGATACACATTAGTCTGCTAGAGAGGGACACAGCTTAAGCACTGGAAAACAGCATAGAGGAGGAGAGGATGCACCAAACAGAAGGATTAAGAGCAGCACAGGGGGGAATGATAGCTACCTACATGAAACATGCCATTAGGCAACTTTAAAGCTCAGAACACACGCCTAAAAACAGCACACTGGCCCTCACGCAGCATAATTTTGCAAAATAACCCAAAGAACACATTTTTATCGAAGGAGTCATGTGTTCAGGTACAATGACCAACTCTCATCTTTGATCATTGCCCTCCCCTCTGGCTTTGATACCAAAGTTACAGCACAAGCGATGCTAACAAAATGACTGAAGGCCTTTCAGACCAGAAGCCTCTTGAAAAGCCACAGATAGGGAGGAGTTGGGGAAAGTTGAAGAGAGCAAACAAAGCCTTTGGCTGCATGGCCTGATAAACAGTAAAGAAGTGTCCGGGGTAATGCATTATTCGCCCAGGAAATTAATCAATTTCCGCACATGCCCTGGCCCTTGCAATTATAAGCCACAAAAATGCTATCCATCACTTTCAAAGCCAAGGGGACAAACAGTGGTCAGGACTGTAAGTGAGTGCACGCTGAATGCGAGGAAGCAAAAACTGCATTTATTGCTGTCCTGGCATTACCTATGCAGATCTTTATCAGGGGGCCACTGAGTCTATTGTGGCCATTTTGCTGGCCTACAATGGCTTTCTGTACACCCAAGCTACCGGGAGATTGGCTAAAATTATACTCCCTTCATGCTTGGCTAGGTAGCAGCTTAGAAACAAGCTGCTTGTGGAAGCCGGGAGAAGATTACTGATAATAGAAGCTTCACATCCTGTTGACCTTTCTTCTGCTCTTTTCTTCTCTTTCTTTTTTATTTTTTGCAAACGTTCCTCAATTTCTGTGACAGCAAGAAAGAAAAAATAGATTGTTTGGGAGAGGACACAAAACCTGTGCTACTGAACCAAGGCAATGTAAGAAGTGCATTTTTTGTAACTTTTGCTGTAGGGTTTGTG
Organism: Brachypetersius gabonensis; assembly: GCA_037577145.1. Classification (NCBI taxonomy): domain Eukaryota; kingdom Metazoa; phylum Chordata; class Actinopteri; order Characiformes; family Alestidae; genus Brachypetersius; species Brachypetersius gabonensis. The sequence goes on from JBBJLR010000111.1 coordinate 8,643,493, forward strand.
GTTTCAAATTTAATAAAAGAAGTGATTTTGTGTTTGAAGTAAACAAATTAAAAAACAAAAAAGATTCCCTCAAACACAATGCCTAGATGTCTGCTTGGATTAAAGGATATTAGTTCATCCATGGTGACAAGACAGCCACAATAGGCAACCGCTGTACAGAGTCCACAAAAAGGATTGGACTGCTACTAAACCATGGAATCAGTGTATTTTGGGCTGAGTCGTTGAACTGTTTGAAACACTGAGATGATTCAACTTGGCAGCCAAGGCCTAAAGTGAATTGTGAAAAAAAATGCACTCAAAACTACGCCAGTTTCCGTGGCAACAAGCTAGTAGCTGACAGATTCCTCCATGATGCTTATAAATGATATTTTTCTCCTCCTGCCAAGCTGATTGTCTGTGCGGGCGCCTAGTGAGGGCTGAAGGGCCACACACACACATGCACACACACACATACACACACACGCACGCACAAACACAGTGCCGGGAGTGTGCCAAGCAGAGTCAAGGTCATTCCCCTACTAGATCACTATTTCACCAAAGCCTTGACCTTGCCTCTATTCTGCCGCCCCAGGCTCCTGTAACAGCAGGGCAAAGCTGGCCAATGGGCCACAAAGCCCCGCTAATAAACACAAGCCAATCCCCGCTGCTCTGCTCCCCACGTTCCCAGCATACATCACAACAGGCAGGGCCAAGACAGAAACACTGTTTATCATTAAATAAGCCAGCCTGAGGAGACATTGTTCCTGGCAAGTGTGTCGGCTTACGGCCTGTGGAGCACAACACACATGGGGGAGGCCTTCTATAACCCTTAATAAAACACACACTGTGAAATAAAGGGGCAAGGCTTTTTTACAGGCCTGACTCAAACAAAACCAACACAAAAACATACAGACAGGCAAATGTTACACCATGCAGGTTCAGTATGCAATACTATTGGCTTGTGAATGGAAAAATAAATAAGCTTTTGACACTGAACAAACATACAAGGTAAATTATTTCCTGGCTTTCCTCTATTCAGTACAGAACCTGCATGTGACTTCACCAGGCTACTAATTACCCCCCTGCTGGTTCCACCAGACCACACCTGTTTCACCAGCATACACTGATGATTTTAGCACAAAGTGTGTCACTTTCATTCCTTTTTTTCTCCTACAGGCATTATGACATTAATATGACACTAACAACTGATAGCAAGTGTTTTCTGTTTTCCCAAATGAGAAGACATTAAATGCTAAGGCGTTCTATCCAGCCTGTTGCATACTGAATTATCTATAGTGCCTTATTTTATTTTCCTCCACATAATAAATATGATCAGATATCAAAAATGTACTTAATAAAAATGCTGACAAATGCAACTATTCCCAGCAACCTCAGGGTCAGCCAGGGAAAGAAGTCAAGGCATTAAATGGGGTGAGACATGTTTCTATCTTTCTTGAGAACAGGAAAAAGAGACTTGTAAAGACTAAAAGTGATGTAGCAGATAAGGCTGGCCCTCATGTGGGGCTAGTGGTTGCAGAGGGATATGTATATCTGCTGATAAGGCCTTCAGTTCAGGAACAGTATTTATACAGCCTTTCAGATACACATCAGGCATAAAGAAATGGGTTTGGCCTTATTATTCCGTGTGAATCTTCCCTCATTTGCCTGGGATACCATAGGCTTTATTTCACCTCCAAATACCCCCATCCACACAGCATGAGGCAGTGTTCACCTGACAAACGAGACAAAGTTGCTGCTGATGGTGAGAATGCGTAACAACAAATGTCTGACTTTGACAAGCCTGGCAAAAGACCTCCCAGAGTCTAGATCTAAAGTGAATAAGTCCCACTAGTGTAACTTGTGAAAAAAGCTATACAGAATTACATTTATTATTTTTTTATACAATTCATAAAGCGACTTAAGGACTGTCGTTCACAAATGTATTAATCTCCGGAAATGGTCTACTATACTGATTAGCTCATTAAACACTACATTCCAGTTTGTTGTATTTTTTACTTATATGCATTTTAGTTGCAGTTATGTGCACATAGCAGTAACTGTGCTCATGATAAGACACACTAATACACCAATATAAAATGTACTTAAGGTAACATAAAATGTACTTGAAGGTACACTCCACTGCAGATGTGTTTATTGCTTTAAGTTGTTTGAAAAAAGGTTAGGAAGTACTGAAATAACTGAAAGCCCTTCCTTTGCCACAGAAAGAGAGCGAGAGAGAGAGAAAAAAGAGAGAGAGGGGGAAAGAAAGAGAGGGAGAGAGAGCACATTTTTTTGCACCATACCATTATGGATTAGAAAACAGGCTGAATTAAAGCTCATCAAAGCCTAGGAACATCACTGACTCCAAACGCATATGATGTTCAGGGTAGACTTAAGGCACAGAGGCCCATTTCGTTTAAGTCTATTATATGTTCTCTGATCAGTTTTCTGTTTCAGGCCAAATGAGTGAAAGCACCTCACTTCAAAAGGCAATTACCGCAAAGGGAACAAATACTGAATGTGGCCGTTAACTAAAACACATTTGCAGTATGCAGCTATAGCTTTGTAAATAATGCTATTAATCCCAAAGCCCCGGTTGCCTTAAGCAATCCCTTTGATTATGTGTCAAATATTGGTTGACACATTTACATTCACCAAGCAGTGCTGCAGTGCATTACAGACTGAACCGTTTAGTTAACCACTTAGTTTAAATTAAGCATTTGCATTACCATAAGGGCAGCTACAATATATAATTTGGTACTCTGGCTTCAGTGTCAGAAAGTTTCTTGCCCGCATTTTTGACAATTTAACATATGTGTCTATATTAAAGAAGAATAAAGGCTGCAGGGTACGCAGTGAGTTATTTTCATGTATTTAAATATTACACTACCTCTACTCCTGAATAAATGGATAATGGTAATAGGAATGGTGATAATAAGAAGAAGAAGAATCACAAGGTCATACATTATAGGATCTTTCCTAAACTATTAGCTTTGTAAAACATGGCTATATAAAATCATTCATTAATCAGATTTTGAATGTTTACAAATGTTTATGAGATTGTATAGTTGCTGATAATTCATAATTCATTCATAACTGCTGCAGTATTTTACTGTACATATAAAACATACTGTTTCCAAATAACCTATGGACATAAGTACATGCACACAACTCACCACAGGGAATTACTAATAAGTAACATTTCTAATAAGTGACGTGAGCTTTATGGTTTATGTATCATGTGTGTATGAAACACTTAGATTCATATATAAACTCCTTTTGACAGCTTTTTATAAAACATGTCACGTTAAGTTACAGATCTTTTCACAGTCGCCAAGTTGAAACTGATCCAAGCGTGTCAGATTGCCAGGTCATAATGACAAAGTAAAAGAAATCTGAAAAGTGCCGGTCATGTGACCTGATTTTCCAGTCTCAAAACAGTTCGAAATGCCAAATAAACTTCTGTTTCATTTCGCAAAGTCATGTGATAAGCACTTTTATTGTAGAAACATTAATGAACCTTTTCAACTTTCAGTGAGTACTTTCAACTTTACCTACTGTAGTAATGTCTGTAACTAAGGAACACACATTTTAGCCTATAACTAAGGAACACACACGTCTCCTAACAAAAGTTATAATGTCAAAGTTATCTAAACAGTTAGTAATAGTATATTTTGTCATCACACATGTATGTGTGTGTGTTTATAAGCTTGTATCTCTAAGAAAGTTATATAAGATCATTTGTACATTGTTGTGATCATTTGTATTATGCCGATATTATTATTATTTATTATTATTATTATTATTATTATTAATAATATTGTTGTGATGGTTGTTGTTGTTTTTGTCAACACATTAGTAAAACACTATGACACTATGAATAAAATCCCACTGTGAAATTAACTAAATTAACTGTTTTTCTAAACAATTGTAAATTTAAAAATTGTTAAGCTAATAACTTCATAGCTAGCAATGGTCAGTTTATTAGTGAAAATTATGACAACAACATCAACAACAACAATAATAACAACTTACTTTATCTTCTTCTTATTACTAGTATTATTATTGTTCTCATAACAATAATAAATTATAGTAATTTATGGTATGATCATTTATGAATATAATTGTTGATTATTTGTTGTTGAATTACACTTTTTTTTTTAATTAAGACCCTGAAAAAAATCATATCTAAAAGTTGACCACTCTAAACTTATGTTACTGTTTTAGTGACTTTTCTAAAAAAAATAATAAAAAAATATGACAGAATAAATAACATTCCACTTAAACATCAACTAGTAATACTGCAATTCATGACACTTTTAACACCACTGAAAGTCCCAGCCAGTACAGATCAAGAAGGAGGACATCTCCTGATGGCCTATGCACCGCTCAAAAGCTTGTGGCTCAGGTCAAGTAAGTCACAGTCTATGTGCTATTCACTAAAATTTTCCATTTCTGAGTAAGGCCATTCTGATACTGAATGACTCTTTTCAGGATCTCAAAAGAGTACAAAAGGACAGGATGTGGGTCATCTTTAAGCAACACGTCACTTCACCTACGAACCACACGCTTCTTTCAGCATACAGTTAACAGGTACATTCATTGCCAGAAAGTGTGCTGCTGTGCAAAGGGCTGCTCTGCATGTGTGTGCTGTGTGTTTGACCCTCAGCAGGGGCTCTCTGTGGCTCTCTGTGTGTTGACGTGGAGGAACGGGGCAAAGAGGCAAGGCCATGGCTCTCCGTGTGAGAAGTCTATAGTCACCAGCGCTCCTCTGCAGGGCTAATTACAAAGCTACTGCCATCATACTGCGAATGCACAGCCTCCCAGCCCATTCACACAGCAGCTAACCAATATTCCACACCCGTTTTATCAAACACGTTCCCAAAAAGGCAGAAAAATAAACCTGTCACTCTCTAGCCATCAGATAAAGAAAGACCAGTTGTCCAGCTATTTGTACCTTCACCATTTCCTATACAAAAGTTTGGGTGCCCCTTTGTTGATCAAAGAGAAAATGCACAGTCATTACAGCAAATACACTTCTGTACATTTTAATCAAAAATCTAAAATTTATTTGATGAATTTCACATATTGGGAAAAAAACATGGGATGTGCAAGGATTATAGGACATTATACTTTTTATGTTTTGTATTTTATGTCACGCTTTTTACTTTATTTTCCTATTTTAAAATATGAAGCTATGAAAAGCTACAAATATAACCCCTTCTCTGGGGAAAAATCATTTAAGGTACACAGCTGGACTGGACCATAGGGACTACTGTTGAACACAGAGAGGACAGTTGTGCTGTAGCTCTTTCTTCTGACAGCATGCATCAGATGTGTACTTAGTTTTATTCTGAACATCATTCAACTTTTGCAGTTTGTCTACCGACAAACAGAACAGACACAAGCTTTGATAATAATATTAATAATCATCAACACCACACACAAACACACAGAGCTACATAAGCCAGAAAGAATCAGGCATTGCATGCCCTTACACCATAAAATATATCGAATGGTCTTTTGACAAAATGAACATTGCCTTCGTTTCCATGAAGATCACACTCAAACTTTCATAATGAGAATTTCAAACACATGCAAATGCATACACACACTCACACACATCAGTCACACAGCCTTGTGTTTGATTCCAGAGTTTCCAGAGCACTTGGCATTATTCGCCCCTTTAGCGCACTGATGAGCCGATTCAGGGCTGTGAGGTCACCAGGGGCGGTCCCACCTGGGCACACGATCTGGCCGTGGCTATTGACATATTTCCCTTCAGAACAGAGGGCCAGGGCAGAGTAAACATCAACCAGCAAGGCATGCGCTCACATTGATGTTGAGATGGGCCGATTTCTCACTATCAGATTTCCCGACATATTTCTGTGGCTGACTAGACTAAGCAGGAGTCAGGGGTATGAGCAGATAGCGAGTGTCTTTCACACAGCACCGACACGTACCAGGCTTCTTATCTGTGCACATCCTCAGATGCCAGAGCGACCAGGACAGGGGGAAGATTGTTACATTTGGTGATTTGTTTTTGCTTCTTGGGGCAGATAAAAAAAGAGGGGGAGGGAGGAATCAGTGTGCAACCCCACAGAATGGAGGCAGCATACCGACATACCCAGCTGGGGCCACAGACAAAATGTTTCAACATGTATACTAATAGAATACACATTTTTTATTTTCACTTTTTAAACACATGAGATTGCAGTTTTAAAAAGAACTTAAATGTAAGCCAGCATTCATTCAAAAAGACATTTTGGATGAAAAGTTCGTTTCGTTTCGGAGAAGCAGAAGCGCTTTTGTTAAGGAGTGGGAAAAAAAACTTCTTTGTCAGAATGGAATTGAATATTTCCCAACAATTTGTGCCACAGCCATCATTTGAATTCCCCAAACTGTGGGTCTAAAGAAGGCAAAATAAAGTCTAGTATATGCAAGAGTGCACAAGTGCACAAAGGAACCCTACAGTTCTTCCATACTTTTGTTACATCCACAAAGCAGGGAGAAATGGGGCAGGATAATATGCATGCAGGTTTACATCCATTACCAATGGCGCTCATGTAGTCCTCTGTTAAACCCAGCTGAAGGGTTTGATCTCTGGAGACGTCTGCTTTGCCCCATAAGACCCACCATCCAGTCATCCACAGCAAGCCCCAGCACCCCCTTTATTCCTTCATCCGTGATGTCAGCAATTAAAATATAAGGTAAACTTTTCAGCGGCCCTTTCATGAAGCTGAAAGGCATTGTGTTGCAAATTGGTAATAATGTATTCATCCCTAGGTAAACATCCCTGCCATGTCCCTTCTGCAGAACAGAAGCGAACAAAATGAAAGTGATAATTTCTCCCCCTCTGAGAATTCTCCCCTTTAATTCTGACAGTAAACTCGTGGCTGTTACGGGGTGTTAAGTAGGATTTAAAACTTGTCAGACAAGACATGTTTGAAATTGCTTTAAATAAGAGTACTGTGTTGCTGTCAACCAGAGGCTTAGAGGAACATATCCTCACAATTGAGGCACTCATCTAGGCTCAGAGAACCGTGGCCCTGCTCCGGCTCCACTTTCTTCCGCTTGCTCATGGGCTCCTAACACTGTGATCCAGCCCCCCCTGGTGGAGACCCTGACAAAGCCACCAGCTTTCTCACTCCCCACAGTCAGCCTTGGAAAATAAAAAAGATATATATCATGATACATTTAAATTGGTTTGATTTTAAACAGGTAATCACTGCAATAATCCTCTACATCAAATGCATTTAATAGATTGCAAAATAGTTCAAATTAATAATAAATTATAGGGCGATTTGAAATTTAGTTTCTTCAGCTCAGTGTCCTTTTTGAAATTGCAAAACAAAAAAAAAGCAAAGGACTAAAATCACTGGTCACATGCAGAAAATGCATTTTCTGTTCTGCAAAGATTTAAATAGTTAAAATGGCAGCGAAAGGGTTAATTTAACAAATAAATACAAATAAAACACTGGGCCACAAAACTGAACACAATTTTAATAATAAAGAAAATGTAAGCATATAAGTATGTATAAGTGTGTACAATTAAGAATACAAACACACACACAAACACACAGAAAGTTCCTTTTTTGGAGATCAGTTATTTGTGGTCACACCTTTGTGTTACACACCAGCTTCCTTTTTTTGATTGCAGTTGGTATGAAGAAAGCTCCAATTTTATATGCAGGTATGCTACATGCAGGTATGCTGTATGCAAGTCATTCTGAATAATAATATTCCGCGGCAAAAAGTACCTTCAGAGCATCAGTATAGCAAACACCCATGTCTATATCACTAGAAGGCATACACAGGAAGCTACAACTTCATGTAAGTAAGTCTACCTTAGCGCAAACATAATGGAAGCCTAAAAAGGATTTCAATGACAGACTGGCTGCATATTCTATTTACACAACCTTATAAACCACAAACTGACTTGAGGTAACTCAAGGGAGAACTATAGAGCCTAGTAAAAACTGTCTTGTAATTCCATTGTACTACTTTTGGAATGCTATTAAATGGAAATTTAATCCATGCAATGCATTTATGAACACATTAAACTAAGTGTAGTACAAACTTGGTATGTGTGCAGGCTTTGTGGGCATCCCATTACATCTTGATCCTCAAAATACTGAAATGTTAAAAATGATACTGGAAACAGTAGGTCCCATTTCTAGGCAGCAATAAAAACCCAGTTAAGATTCCCCTTTGGAGTAGCTTCACTAGGCATACAAGAACATTTCAAATACATGCATTTTCTACTCAAGGAATAGTTTCCTTCACTCAGACAAAGAACAAAAATGTCATTAACTGGCCTTTCACAAACTCTGAATGTAAACAGATGCCTTGGCTGCCTGGCATTCATCCTTAAGAGCACTGAATTTGTTTGCTATGTTCAATAGGACCTAGTGAGTTAGCTAGGATGCCACTCATACCGCTGAAGAATGTTGTTAGCTAGCTAATAGACAAATTAATCATCAATGCTTTCCAACCTTACATAATTGTACTTAAAAATACACATTTTTTTTCTCATTAAATCTATTGCTATGACCTACAGAAAATATTTTTGAAGTATTATTTTCAGTAACCTTGTGCCGCAGGTGCAATACTACACTTGCAGCAGCTGTGCATTTTGCCATTGAATAGTGGGACAAACAATAATTATTTGGGGCCAAATCCTAAAACTGAAACATAAAAATCCCAAATCTGTAACAACATGTTTTCTTTAAAATATTATTATTCATTATATATATGTGTTTTGTGCAGTGCCGTCCCACTCTAGGAAGTCCTTGAGGATTAAGCACACCAGCAGAAAATTACTAGGCTGAAAGCTAATGTAACCTGACAGACAAGAATATTGGAAAACAAAATGAAAAGTTTTAGCACCATGCTGACTCTCACAAATCTCTTGTGCATAAATTGGTCTGAGTGTATAACTGGAATAATTATGCAATCATTAACAAAGCAAAGCAAAGCAAAGGAACAAGAGAGTTACGGTTTTATTTTGCGACCATCCTTTTGTGTTAGGTATGATATATGTGAGATACTATGTTTGGTTAAATCATCTTTTGGGAACATGGCACAATTGTTCATTAGGGTCTAGGCCTGCTACCAGCCACAGAATATTTGCTTTATCTTTAAACATTCTTGTAAATGTTGAATAGATATTCTTAACTGTAAATGATGTGAATAAGCAAATAATGAGTACATGTGTTTGACATTTTGCTAGTTTTAACTAGCAGTCAGTGGTACTTTCAGTAGCCAGACGCCCGTTGATTGTTTAAGCAGACAGCGGTGGTGTTCTACTATTACATTTCCAATTCAGCCTCAAAATAAAAAGATGATTGAGAAAGTGGGTCATTTTGGTGGTCACAACGGTTGTTGCTCACTCATTGGTAAAGCACTTATTGGGTGCCTAAGTAGATTAATGTCTGATTCTTCAGCATTTTGCCAGAATTCTGGGAGGTGAAAAGAGAAGGCAAAAAAGACAGGAAAGAGCAGGAGATGATATGAAGGACTAAGCAGAAGCACCTTGTCCTGTGATCTGGCATCCACTCACGCTGAGGCGAGTCTTTATCATACAAACGGATTAGACTGCCCAGTCTAAGTGCCTCTAAGTTATTAGCACCTTCTTATACAAAGTATAACAGCAATCCTAAAGACATTGATTGCAGGGAACAGTTCAAATATGATTTCCTTATAGCTATTAATATGTATGCCTTAAATAGAAGCACACCGCTAAGCAGCTTATGATATTATGAAAAGAATGTTCCCTCAGGGACATAATATGCCAACAGTGACAGTAAGGAGAGATTCGTATTTACCCAGATTGGTTGGTACTTACGTCAAGCATTCTCCAAGCTTGTGGGAGGGAACACGGGGCAGTGGCAACAGCTCGCTTTCGATAAGCACTTACCGTGAATAAAAGACAAGCATGAAAGTGAGGTTTAGCCTCTTTAAAGATTCCCCACCAAATGTAGAGGCAGATAGGGCAGGTGCCTTTGGTTCCGGACGTGATTAGCCGTCTGTGGCGCACTGTTCCCACAGAAACGAGACATTGCAGAGACATTGTCCAAGCTTGTCCAGGTGGGGGACCTGTCATCCAAACCAGGGCTTAGCGGTGCGCCGCTCCGAGCGGGAGATTAGGACCCGAGAATTTAGATTCTTCCCTTTTTTTCAATGCATGCTTAATCCAAAAAACTGTTTCTTTTTTTTTCCTCTCTCTCTTCCCCTCTCTCTCTTTCCATATTTCTCTATTTCTTTCTCTCTACCACACATACCCCCCTCTAGCCTCACATCTTCACATTTCATTCTGGTTTTATTTTTTATTCTTTATTCATTTTTATCTCCCATGTTATTCACATTTTCTGTCATTTTTCAGACTTTTTTTGGAGAATTTAAAAGGAAGGGCTTTCATTCTGGTTTCTTGGGACTGGCTTGTATGGCTGTGCTCCTGAGAGATTAATAAACAACAGCTGATCTGTCATTGTTGGGATGAGTGAGATAATATTGCTGAGCCAGGCAAAACTCTCACACCCAGACAAATTCTGATTTGACACAAAAAAAAACCATACTCTAGTCTGTAAATGTGTAGATGTGACTGCTGGAGATAACTGAAGTACTTCAGAAGACATCTGTGCAACTGGTCCTGTAGGCCCAGCATAAAGATGTGGACTGCATGAAAAGCGTTCATATCTACGGATACAGTTTTTACTTATTTCACTAAATGGGATCTTATGGAAGAGAGAATTCTTGATTCCTCTGTTCATACATAAGCACGTACGTCCCCATCCTTTTTAAGTAGAATAATTGTATTGACCTGAGTTGTGCAATCTGTTAATAGTCATGACACAAAGCATTTAACAAAACAGAATCTAAAAATTCTAAATGATGTTTTGTTATTGGAATCTGCCCCATAACTGGACTGCAATGTGGTCCCAAATGGCAGCAGAAAAGGGGGAAACTCTATTAAATCAGTGTATGAAATGCACTCAGGTCTAGCAGTAAGCGCTGCTCTTGAGTGAACAGACCTCCCGTTAATTCAAATAGCTCCCATTGTGGATTTATCGAACCAGAGCAGCTGGCCACCCTCATGGACAAATACATGCTGGTGCAAAGAAGAAAAAAGAGGGAGTTCCATCAAGATATTTGAAATACACTTACATTTTCCTCCTTTCTCTCCCCCTCCTTTAGCTTGCCTGGTCTCTGTGGACTGAGGACTAAGCACGAACAGGTTCTATTCTGCTCCTCGAACCTCGCCATAATCAGTCGTAAAGCAAGCGGAGGAATGGACAGAATGCTCTCACAGTGTTCCTGCCCTGTCCTCGTCTACCCGAGCAGAGAATAAGAGAAAACGGGATTAGAATATAGACAGCATGAGTCAGAGAACATCAAAAAAGGACCCGATTATTTCTTTAACCATAAGCTAACAGAGAGGGTTTCAGTGTGGATGGAGAGTTTGGCTGCGGCATTAAAAGATGAATTCTCTGCCGTTTCTGGCTTTTTAAAAAATAACTATGGTCTTTGCTGAATGTTCTCACATCTGTAATCGTTACAACAATGCACAAATACTTGCTTCTAACAACACACACTACTGCTTAAACGCCTCTGGGCACAGGTATGGAAGTTATCAGGTCCTACTATTCTGACACCTGCTGGGTTGGCAATGTGACTTACTGGGGTTATAAAACCCTTTGGTCGCCTCTTTTTTTGCAAAAGCCATATCCAGGTTTTTGAAAACATCCAGGTTTCTTCAAATATATTTTATCACTAAACTTATATTTACATCAAAATAAAAATGCAAAAAGGCTTTATTAAGTTAGGTGCTCAATAAGGATGAGAACCTTCAAGTCCTATAATCAGGGAAAGATAGAAATGTCATACAGCTCAAACATGTGAACTAATCTGGCACAGAGAACAAAAAATTTATTTTCAAATATTTATTTTTATTTTAACATTCAATTTTAATTGAACGCTACTTTTAATTGTAATAAAACACACAGTAATAAAATAAAAGTAATGAATATATGAGCTACACTGTGATCAGGCTGTACATTCAATTAAAGCTGCTTTCCAAAGAAATTTGATTTCCACTTTGAGCCCAACAACAAGCAAAACAAGGCATAAATATAACAAATGTGGCAGACTGTGAAGACATTTTAAAAATGTATTCTCAAAAAGTGCACAAATGATGCACCAAACATGAAGCAAGATGTCAGATAATAGAATTGAATAGAATTTTTTAAATATGCAGGGTAAAAACAACACTGGAACAATTCTGCTACAGTGAGGTATGGTGGTGGTTCCATCATGCTATAAAGTTGCTTCTGGCAGGAGCTGCATAATTTATAATTAAAATAGACGAACAAATGATGGCAATCAAACTTTATTAGATTGATTTAGATTGGTGAAGTATTTCTGCCAATGAGAAAACAAGGGGGGGATCAAGAATAATTCATTTAAATTACAGCACGAGCAAAAACATATGCAAATATCATCTACACATAGCTTCCTATATATAGTGACATAACAGAAACCTATAAAATTCTCAAAACTGAGCCAAAGCAGTAGACATGAACTACAAAGGCAAGGACATTGCAGGGATGGTCTCATAGTCCTATTGATCCAAATGGTTATACTTCCTGTCAGGTATCCATCAGCCAACAGCATCAAGAAACCCACTAAAATGGTCCAATGTAAATGTGGTACAGTACATCCTTGTTGCAAGACAAAGCTACTCTCTACTCCCTTAACACTTAACTCACTGCGACCTCTGTGTTTATCAACTCAATTATCCTTTTATCTGCAAGTGGAATACACATGGCCGGCCCTCTTATGCAGTCATGGCAGTGTAAAAGATGAAAGCAGAGGGCGAAAGGTGCAGAGGCGGGAGAATGAGGAATGGAGAAAGAGTCAAAGTGTTTCATTTATAACCGGAGAGGGGCCTTCAGAGAGCATTTATCCATAATGGAGAAATAATGAAGAAAGATTAAAGCCCTCTGGGACATTTTCGGGGTTTTCTCTAAATGATCGCGACGTCTCCCTGTTCTCCACAATGGACTAGCAGAGAGCTCCAGACGCCATTATATCCCCAAAATGAGCCCTGGCAAAAGCTACGAGTCATTCTGTCAGTTAAATGTGGGCTATAGTAACACTGGAGAAAGGCTTACCTGCAAATTAAGAGCAGCGTCTTTTGTCTCCCTTGCGCTGTGGTAAAAACAGGAAAATGGGCTCCGTTTCCTGAGTGATCTGAGGTGAGGCAGAAGGTTCAGTAGAACCTCATATCACGATTAGTTTAATGCTTGCAGGTGTGCCAATTCATTTCAATGGAGACTCAAATTAGGGCTTCTAGAGAGCTCTTAAAGCTTAACCAGAGATAGGACTGTTCCCATCATAGCAAAAAAAAAAAAAAAAAAGAGCATAGCATAAAGTTAAAAGCAAAGGAAGAGCAGAACCAGCGATAAGCAGACATGTGGAGGCAATGAATGTATACAAACAAATGATCACAATGTGCTCAAGTAATTCATTAAGTCCACCATTGATGAATTCATGAACACGTCCATAATCACTCAACACCTTCTACCATTCTGTTAAATAAATCTTCATAGTCACAGATAACTATGCAATCATCACTTTCACCTCAAGGTTTAATCATTTGGTTTAGCTGTCCTTTAAGCACTGTCACCCATATCTATGTGATAACTGCTTTAAATTCCATTGTTTACAATAAACCCAAACAAATCATGATCCAGCCAGAAAGGGCAGCCTGTAGAGAGCAGAGTAGAGAGCCAGGCAGAATGTGCTGGGTTTTATCAGTAGGCTGCATGTTATTGGGTACCTAAGAGTGTAGGAAATCCAGCGAAGAAATATTGTTCCAGTTACATCTGAAACTGTGAATAACACAAGCCAGGCAATTTACGCCAGAAGGTCATAGCAAAGTAAAGCAGGGAAAGTGGCAGGAAAAATGGGCTTGCTGAGAGAGTGAAATAGATGAGAGATGAGAGGAGATGAAAACTTGACGGGTTACCCAGGCGGGTCCACAAAAAGTAATGAATATCCCTTGGTGTGCAGTGATTTTGAAGAACTGTCATTCTGAATGAACTAAGATAAAAATTATATTTCATCCAGATAAAAAAAAAAAAACCCTACCAACACAAGAGCAAAAAGGACACATGTCTGTGAGATGCAACCCCTAATCCAAGTCTGACAGCTTCCACTGACACGTCAAGCTTGAAAACACACCTGTTACTAAATTCTAGCAAACCTAGGTTATAATGATGTAACACTCTTGTACAATATTAATGAAATGCCCCATTTTATCTCTTGCATAAAAAATCCTTTAGTAAACAGAGAACTCTCTTATCAATTCATTTATGTATGAAAGAGAGACAGTAGAGAGGAAAAAAGAAGAGAGAATATATGGAAGCCTTTATAAAAGCTGTTGTTATTGTGTAGCAGAAAATGAACGCGTGTCCTTCAAGAAAGAATAGTGCTATGCATCTCATACGAAAGACTTTCCCTTGAATAAATCATCCCCATCTATTGAATCCTTTTCGTTTCACAACGCCAGGCTCTCCATTCAAAATGGAGAGAAAGGAGCCTGAATTACTCAGAGCTGAAGAGTTACCTAGCATAGAAAGGAATTAAGGACCCAGTAGCCAATATTGTGGATCAACTATGCCCAGAAGAAAGGGGCCATTCTTGTGTTACCTGGCTTGGGAATAAAGCCACAATAGTCTTCAAACAAGGGACACTGCACGATTCGTGGATTGATTTTTACTTCAGGGACCAGGGACTTTTCAAAACAGACAATATCCCGTGAAGATGGACATAAAGCTGTGAATTGCCTGAATGCGCGATGCATCACCCTAGTGCCCTGTACCAAGGGAATTTAGGTGCTGCTGGACCTCAATGGATGACCTCAATCTCTAATGTACTTCATTATAATGGCTAAGAGGACAGAGCTGTTCTGTGCCTGCCAAACATTTGTGGAATTGCTTTGCAAAGGGCAAAAAACTTTTTAAGCTTTCTGTTTATTTAGCTACCTTTTTCTATTTTTCCTGGCAGTCTGTGGTCAAAACAAAAGGTAATAATTGTAAATATATGAAAAAAGCATACACCAGAAGAAATGCTTATAAGGAATACTGTCAACAGTTATACAGACGAGAAATAATGGATGTGCAATTAAGCAGTGAGTAGATGGTATAACTGAAGAGGGTGCCCTGTTATAATCAACTCCAATACATAAAGCCAACAACTTTCTAACATTTAAGACATTAGCATCATTTATGTCCTTTAAATCCTGAAAAGTACTGTGGTTAAATAAGGAACGGGTAGAAAATGATTTACTCTTAGTTTCAGAGGGCCTTCAAATTTTGTTTAGAGGTCCTTAAAGTGTGCGATTAGACATAAATCAAGGCGCTATAGGTCTGACAGAGGTAAGCTGTGCATCATAGTCAATATTATTTGGACCATGTAAAATGTCATAATGAGCCTCGATCTGTATTTAACATGGATTGATAACATTCTCCTAAATCCTAAATTTAGTGGATGTTTACTTCCATTTACTATGTTGGGGGTTATCTTCAAAATGCACGGTGAGAGAAAAGAAAACAGAGGACGCCAAAATATTGAACAATGGCTTGATGTAAGGCAGTAAACGTTTTTTGTGCCCACTGCAGTGTGGTCATTGTGAGCTTTGGTCAAGGTTACTCTCCCATTGAGAAGGGAGGGGAGGGGCTTTCACATCCCCACAGATCCCACCTGAGTGACACTCGCCTGGGCTTGGTTCTCCCCTCTGACGCCCTGATAAAACAGCTCTTATCACCTCCAAGAGTGGAGATTTGGTCTCTGTCGAAGAGAACCAATGAAGCAAGAAAAGCACTGTCTAGACACTTGAGGAGAAGTAAAGAAAAAATTGCTCTGTTTGACAGGAAATACTAAAGGGGCTTTTCACCAAAGTCAGGCGACTTGAGGGGCTGTATTCTAGACAACGTCATTGTGCTGGTCCATCTCACCAAATCCCCTTTTCTCCAACCATTTCACATCCGTTTACCATGGATCTTAGAGCAGGACTGTGGAGCGTTGCAAGTTATATGTGCTATCTCCTAGCAAGCGAGTGAACACAACGAGAATGGCCACTCATCATTCAAGCTGAAAGGCATGAGTAAAGGGCATGACTTTGGCCACTGTACAAGCTATTCCTACACTGTAGGGGGCATGGACTACAGCTGGTGATACTGGGTCAGTACAGTTAAAAAAAAACATGAATACTGAGTATAGGACATATACCCTAGTATTATGACTGGAAGTAATCATGAGAGCTGGGTAATTCATTCTTGAGTCTGTTGCTAGTAAAAACAGTGAACCTGTACTAATATACAGCAAGCGAACTACCAAAATGTTCTTGTATTTTCTATTAGTTAATTTATAAGTATCCAATAAACCTTTATTATTTTTTTATTTAAGTCCTGTCTAAGGCATAGCATTTATACTGGGTCCAAAATGAAATCAAGAACCACTTTAATTGTAGTTTTCACGCTGCGTAGAGATGATGGGGTCAGTGGTGAACATTCTTTGGAAAGAGTGCTTGCCTGAACTGTATATTTCATTACCTGTGGTAAGACCATGCATACAACTGGTGTTTTTGCAGCGCTCACCCAATGAGAGCTGGAAAGGATAAGTGCAATGTGAGACAACAGTGTGTTTGAGTGTCGTCACACATTTTGAATCTGAATCATGTTCTTGTGTCACAGCTCAGTGGAGCACAACTCGCCAACCCAAAACAGAGACAGAAAACACCGGCTGACAGACAAAACCTGCTATCTCATCATAAAGAGGGCTGGGAAAACAGTCATCTCAAATGTGGCAACTTCCCTTCACACACAAGCGTAAACGGTATGAACTAGGGCTGAAACGATTATTCGACTAACTTGAATGATTCGATTACAAAAAAGGCATTGTTTAATTCGTCACCAAAGTCCACCTACTCGTCTCGTGACACGGGGAACATGTTATTTTTGCCGCAGGGAGTAGGGTTTTTTGCACCGAAGAAGAGCACACAGCTCAGAGCAGGAGATATAAAGGAAAGCCCTGTGGGACTATTTTTTAAAATCCCGCTCCCGCAGAATTTCTGACAATTCCCACCCGCTCCGCCCGCTCTCCCAGTCATATATGAAAATATATTTTTAAAGTTAAAAAACGATCAATGTTCTGTTATTGTAAGTTAGTG
>JBBJLR010000111.1:8672752-8694998 GCA_037577145.1 Brachypetersius gabonensis
TCAATTCAATTTTATTTATATAGCGCTTTTAACAATGGTCATTGTCACAAAGCAGCTTCACAAAAAAGAAATAAATTTTCATCAATGTAACCTAAATTATAGTATATGAGCTAAACTGACCAGTGTTGTCAGGGTGTAGGGATCAGTTAACGAAGGGAAGGGAAGGCCGGAATCATCTGAACAATCGGTATCGATCAGTGCATAGTCAACGCTTCGAGTTTCACGATGATAGACGTTGGAATGAACACTGTACACATGGCCGGTTAGCTCAGTTGGTTAGAGCGTGGTGCTAATAACGCCAAGGTCGCGGGTTCGATCCCCGTACGGGCCAGAGACAGCTTTTGATTTTCTCTATTGGATAAAATAAGCTCGCCATTCTATCCTATTGAGAACACAAAGCTTTTTTTTCGAATTGCCCCTGCAGGACACATGAAGCCCCTTTCTTATTTCCTCTGTAGGACACACGAATCTATTTCCTTAATTGCTCTGTAGAACAAATGAAGTCGTTTTACATTTCCTCTGCAGAACACATGAAGCTGTTTTCTTATGCCTCTGCAACACGAGGCTCTTCACTTATTTCCTAAATAAAGAAAGGCAAATCCATATTAAAGTCTATGTATTTGAATGCAGTGTCATAAAAGTTCTGTTGGTGTAATCGTCAGACATCCCTATAGTTTTCTCCATATCGTATATTTGCAGCAAACAGCGTAAAAGACAACAGCAAGTCTCTAAAGAACTAGAAGGATTTCTATTTTAGACAAGCTTTAACATGGTCTTGCATGAACTTCCATCATTTTGTCTTGTGGAGGGAGTGTTGGATTCTGCTGACAGGGATTTCTCCATCCACGCAGCAATACAGTGTTGAATGTTTTACACCTACAATGTGTGGTTAATGCAGATATAATCTGGACAACACAAAGTAAATAAAGCGATCAAGTGTAAACAGGATCGCTGTGATGTGATTTGTGTTTATGTGCGCTTCAGAGGAATATTAACATACCACCAATATCAACCACGACTCTGCCTGGGGGGAAAAACACGACTGCCGTCAATTAACCAAGTTAGTCTAGTTGAAACAGCCAAATATTTGCTGGGCATTACATTCTCAAAACTAGTAAACATTTCATAGTAAATGTGCACAGAATTCCTGTGTCAAACAATGCAATACAAGTGGTCACTGAAAACGTATGTTAAAAAACGGTTATACAATTGGGCTATCCCTTGCAATCAGATCATCCAAGGGGCATCTTAAAGTTAAATATAAATACGGGCCGAATTTACACAACAGCACAGTGCTGTAAATAAAGGCATTACATTACATACATTACACAATGCTTGTGTTTAGAACTTGCTTTTCTAATATTTTAATTACCATTTTATTAACTGAAAAAAAAGCATTTTTCCATGAAACTGTACATTTTGATTTACCATACTTATTTCATAAAGTATATCAGGAATAACTGCACAGTTTGGGGACATTTCTTGCACAAAACAGCTACTGACCTGGTAATTAAAAATCACAGATCTGTGGTATATCACTAAAGCTGCCATTCTTGCATTTTTATTTATCCTTTAAACACACGCTTAAGCTTGTGAAGTAATTTTAGGCACACGTAATAGAAACCTAAGATGAATGAAAAGGCAAGAAACATGTTTTCAATTTTTATTTTATTTTTTGGACAATAATTTCCAGTGTTATCCATATCTTTTCCTCTGTCTGTTTGCATAATTCTTATAAGGCTATCAATAGGGCCATTGCTATGGTTTCAGACCAACCTGCATAGCAACTGGAAGACAAAAAAGGGGGCTAAACACTGACCCAGTAGCAAGGATGAGCGACATGACATTACTTAACACTTAATTGGCACAAAATGGTATGCTCTTTTCCCTTCCAAACATGATCAGGTTTTCCAATAAACATGATTTATCCTCAATATCAAAAATGGAAGAGAAATAAGTTTAGTGTGGACTGAAAAGATTCGGCAGTCCCTGGACTACTGTTGAACAGGGGGTCTACAGATCCTTGGTACTTTCAAAGCAACTGGCAGTTTGGTTAAATTCTGTAGTGAACAAGTCCCCTACTTCATGGTTTGAACATTTCTAAGGCTGTGCTCAACACTGATTTTCTGCCCAGTGCCACAAAAGTTACAGAGAGAAGAGACAAGACAAGGGGAAGACCACTGAAATGATTGCAACAAGATCACATACAGTTACCTTACAGAAGACCTGTATTAAAAAAAATTTACCCATTTCCTTTGGGTGAGTGACTTCAATCAGAAGCATCTTTTAGAGGTATACAGTATATCTTTTCCCCCCACCCCACTGCAAAGGCAACTAAGAAACAGAGCAGCTTGATCAACCCAGAACACTTGTGTTCAGTCAAAGGTTTGTACTGAGTTACTGAACCTGGGTGGTTACAGACCTGAAGCACTGCCAAGAGTGTTCCTACATTACGTGATTGTCTGAATGCAAACAAGTTGAATCAGACAAAGTTTCCAAACAGTTGGGCAAAACTACAGATGCAGACCAGGTTAAAGACACCAAACCAAATAGAAAACAATGAAATGTCTGCTTTCATGCTCATAAAATCACTGGCCGCTTTCTAGAATTGGAGGAGGAAACCTAGCTAATTTCCATAGTTCCATTTGCATCATATTTATTTTTGGTTGGAATTGGGGAAGGGATAAATAATGGTGTTGGTGTCAATGTTCAGTCCACATCCAAAGGATTCGGTGAGGGAGAACAGGGGATCGATATGATGCAACATGACCGTCTACCACAGGTAATTTCAGAAACGCTTTGGTCCCCATGGTGAAGCCTTTGCAGCAGCCACAGGTGCACCAAAGCTGGGAAAATCCTCAGTGCTTCTCATATCTGGGGCCTACATAAAGGGAAAATAAAAACAAAACAAAGGAGGGTTTAAAAAAAAAAAGCTAGCATATATAATTTGTGCAAATGTGTAAATTGTCTGGGCTTGCCTTCTCATTGCCGGTTGTCCAGGGTGCCTCCCTCACCACAAAGCCTTTGGATGGACCACGGGGTTCCTCCAAACTGGCTGCTGCAGCACCAGACGGTTTCATGTATGCCATCTTTGACTCATTTTCCACTACATCTGCCATCTGAAAAACAGGAATGGGGACAAAAAGTTGATCCAGAATATCCATATCTATCCATCTAAAACACACATACTAGGGCTGCACCGATATTTAATTTTTTGGGGGGGCAAAACCGAAAACGAGGAAACACTTAGCTGAAGACTGAAAAACCGAAAGTAATTAAAAATTAAAAGTAAAAATCCGTTACAAAACTATGAAAATATTTATGTAGCATTCAGACAATGCACAATATAAAATTAAGGAAAAATATTTTACTTGGGCCCCACTCATGAATAGCCTAAAAGCAAGATAGCTGAACCTTCTCATAAAACAAGTACTCAAGTGCATTTTAATATTCTGAACGAAGTGCATGAACAAAGTGCATTCAGAACAAGTGCTAGCTATTTTTTTATATATATATATATGAATAAATACACCCACACATGTTGACTAATCAAATAATTAACACTATATACGCATACATACACTACCAGTCAAAAGTTTGAACACACCTCATTCAATGTTTTATTTTCTATATTGTAGATCAACACAAACAAAATGAACACATTGAATTATTCAGTAAACAAAGGAATATTTTTGTAATAAGGTAATGGACTTTTTTTTTACTTAAGTGGTTCTTAAGTTCTAATCTGGAGTAGAACTGAAGTAAAATATGATTACTGTGTACCAACACTACCACCAGAACTGATGGTCCCAAACACATTAAGGTTAAATTCCACTAATGAACTGATAATGAACAGATGTACTTCATCAAAATACCATTCCATGTTGATACACTATAAATCGGATAGAAAATAAAAGTGTATCTGCCATGAGAGCAATAGGTGATGTTTTCAATAGTTATCTACAATTTAGCCAATTAAAAAGAAAATCTTTGAATGAGGTGTTCTAATTTCTGACTGGTACACACATGTACCTAAAGACATTTTTATAGGATATTGGTCGGACATAAGAGATAAGAGATATAAGAGATGCTAAAGTTGTGCATCTCATAACTCTGTCGGTCCACCTTAAATGCAGTCCGACCCTCCAGACCTTTTTTTTTTAAGCAGAAATCTCCACAATAATGGAAAACTGCAAATATCCTCCACCTTTTTGTGGCAATACATTTTCTGGATGTTTCCCAAGGGGACTCAGGGCAGGCTGCAGCAGACCTGGAAGCACTTTTTTTCGAATTTCACACCAGGATTGAGCCCCTGAGCTCCAAGCACAATTTCGCCGCAGTGCAAGCACTCAAACTCCACAGTTCGAATGATCTCTAGGAGACCTTTCTAACGAGCCCTCATTTGTATTTTTTTGCCCGAGAAGATCAGGGGTTATTCCCCAAAAACAGTTCACCTCGCCACAGCATCCCAATACTTTTGTCCGGCAACCTTCCGAGGTGCATATCTCAACAAGGAACTTAAATTTAAAAGAGGTGAATCCGGGTTTACCATTACATTTTCTTTCATTAAAGAGAATGCGTTACATTCTCCGTAATGCATTAAACGGAGTTTCCCCCCTTAACACGCGTTTCACTATACGTGGGTGCTGTTGGAACATAACCCCCATGAAAATCAAAAAATTAATGTATATACACATTTCCACACAATCCCATTAAGAGACATTTGATGCAAGATTACATACATATTCTTCCTCCAAGTTGAGGAGGTGATCGATAGCTTCATCCACCATCTCTGGACGTCCCGTCACAGTTACCAAGTTGGGGTTCGCTGCTCCACTCTGAGGGAACCTTAGATCAACCTAGGAAAAACAAATTACAGCATCATTGGTATCAAAAGATCTGTTATTTTATTGTATGAACAGGAGATGAAGCAGTGAAAGCAAAAGGTACACTGAAGAAAGAACAAATCTGCACACACTTTAAACTCATCCATGATCTTCCGGATCCCTTTACCACGAGCACCAATGATGCGAGCATGAACCCGGCTGTCCAAAGTAATGTCTTCTGATATCATCTCCTCTAGTTCGTCCACAATAGCCTGGATGGCATCACGAGCGGCCAAAGCATTTTGCTCATAGCCCGTTATGGTGATCTGGTCCTGATCATCATAAATGAAAGTTTCAGGAAAAGATGATCTGGATAATAGTCAATAACTAAGACCCATCAAAAACCCCACAATGACCGAACAGTTACCTGATTTTCATCATTCTTCTCCGGGAACTGTATGTTCACATCATGTTCAGTACGGATCTGAGTGATTATAGCACCCTTGCGACCAATGATTTTGGGGTGATACTTAGGATCCACAGTGATGGTCAACTTAAAGCTTCTGAGAGCCTGTTCAGTATCAAGGTGAACACAATATTTAAAACAGATGTTTCAAAGCAGGAAGAAAAAAAAAAAGTTTCCCCACACTTACTCGATCCTCCTGTTCAGCCTGCAACTCTTTGACGCGCTCAAGAAGGCCTTCTTTAGCACGGTCCAGATGAGTAGCAAGGCCTGTAATGGAGATTGTGTCGGATTGGAGCTCAGGAGCAGGCACTTGAATATTGACCTGGAATAGATGGAATAGATAAAAGAGACAGTTTTACATTTTATGTCAATTACTCCATGACACTGCTGTCAATGTTTACATACATGTAAAGCTTCACATTGGTTACACTGACATTTCCATGCACTACTACAGTTAGATTCAAACAGGACAAACCTCAAACTCATCCATCATTTTGCGGATGCCACTTCCTTTCTGCCCAATGACGTAGCGATGAAGCTCAAAAGGCACTTCCACTTCAGTGGTCACGGGGACCAGAGCCTGAAGGCAGGAAACATTAGCTTTGGGCAAAATTAACTTCAAAATAACTGAAGAGAACCAAGGTCAGAGTCGTACCTTCAGTGCTTCCACAGCAGCCTCGCATTTCTCCTTGCGGCCGGAGAGCACAATCACATCACATTTTTTGGGGGCTGCAGGGTCAGCTGGCTCCTTTACCTCACCATTAGATTCTCCATTCTCCTGCACTTGGGCCTCAGCTGGGGGTGCTAAAAGGTGTCATGTTTCAATGTTAGTCTTGTGGACAACGCCTGATGAGACTCAAGCTTTCAAAGCTTGATGAGTTGTCAGCCTAATTGAGAAGTCCCTCTGTAAAGGTCTTAAGATTAATTTCAAGCACGCCCATCACAATTACTGCATAATTGATCAGAATGCCTTCAGCAGATGGTCTTAAAAACAAAGGGCCAACATTTTACCAGTGTTCTAAGGGTAGCAGTGAGCATTCTCTATTTGAGCCATTAACTGGCAGCTACAAAGTAATACATAAAGCAAACTGGCAAATTTGGCCACGAGGATAATTCAGTTCAAATAATGAAATGTTTCACATTTACATATGTGGGAATTCCCTTTAAGACAATTTTTGCTGCTGACACTAGGTCTGTCGATTGGTTATTATCTTAAACACTGCTTCACAAAAATGTGGGCTGAACAGAGTACAACTGTTTAGTCATCAGTCTTAATAAAAGTTTGAAAAGCCATGTAATAAGCACAACTTGACAGTGAATTAAATGTCCCAATTGCTTATGGCAATTACCTTGCAGGTCTTCCCTTTCAGGGAACTTTATCTGCACATTGTGATCTCTGGTGATTTGCTGAATGCGTGCACCCTTGGGTCCCATAATGGAACGATGGAACTTTTGAGAAATCACACACTCCATGGTCACCTGAGCATCCTGTAAAGAAAAGTTAAAAGGGCTTGAAAGGCTAAATTAAAAGTTAAATACAACTGTTTACAATGTAAATGGCACATGTTTGAGTGGCATAGGTGTGAAGGAAATTAATGTAAATAAACCCTACCAAATCCTCAATGATCTCCAGCATGCGTTTTTTGGCTGCCTCCACACAGTCCTTGGCACCCTTTAGTGTGACCTTATCACTCTGCGTGCCAGTGCGGGGAAAGCTAACCATAACTCCACCATATTCATCAGCAAGATCCCTCAAGACTTGGCCACGACGTGCCACAAAGTAGCGGTGGTGTTTAGGATCTACGTTCATAGTGTCCTCCACCACATTATCCTAAAGTGTTAAAAAAAAAATAAAAGACTATCAAATTGACAGACTAAGTACACATTGAAATCACAAATTAAGAATGCTAGCAGTGCCAATACAGCCCAGACAAAGTTGTGTTGGCCAACTTTTATTTGCTTTGACCATGCCATATTAGCTACATTCACCATGGCAATCTTATACTCTGCAGCTAGTTGTGATGGTCATCTACTGGTGTGACTGCATCTGAGCTAAAACACTGCCAGGCACAATGGGACCCATAAGTCCAGAAATTACATTGCATTTAGGCAGGTTTGAGTTAAGTGACACGGCATTAAAGAAAGAGCTTTTCAAAACAAGCTAGGTGTCCTCCTTCAACCACTTTTACTTGGTAGCATCTTACCAAGCTCTTGATCAGTGCCTCCAGCTCTTTTTGTGCTTCTCCCACAGCCTCCTCCGTGCCGATGACTGTGATCAGCTCTTGGTCCTTATCTTCAGCTGTGGGGAAAATGATCCTGGCACCAGTGCTGTCACGCACCTTCCTGATGTTTCCACCTCCTTTTCCAATGAGGAACTTATGGTACTCCGGTTTGGCCCGGAGTTCAGCTGTGTGGCTTTTAGTTTGCTACAAAAAAAAAGAAACTATTTATCGAGTGGTGCTAGTATCACATATTACAAAAGCCATTTAAAAAAGAAAGCACTCAAATCTACTCGTAAATAACAGAGCTTGGTTGGTGGGTTGCAACGATGTCTACCTTTTCCTCAGCCAGAGAAAGCAGCTGTTTCTTGGCCTTTTCCACCTCTTCAGCTGGGCCTCGGATTGTCACAGCATCAATGCCAGATCCCTCGGTGGGGAAATGAATGTGCACCCCACCACACTCCTCCATGATGGAACGCACAAAGCGACCCTTGGAGCCAATCAGGGAGTTGTGCAGCTTTGAGGGGATAGAAACCTCCACTTCCGTAATGTTTGCCTATAAAAAATAAAAAAACATTCGACAGCTCCAACAAGAGTATCCAGCCAATAAGCATGTAGTCTTTCACTCTGTAGAGCTAAAACAGGCAGGTTCTGTGAAATGCTTACAAGCTCTTTCTGTATAGCCAAAATCCTGCTTCTTGCTGCCTCACAGTTTGCCTTCTTCCCAGTAATGATTATCATCTCAGAGTTGCTGTTCTCTGCAGGCAAGTCAATCTTAGTGTTGGTCTCTTCACGGATCTAAGAAAAAAAGACAGACAAGCCACTGCCCATTAATCAACTGGTAAAGTAAATTTGTTTCACTTCTGGAGTGAGCATTTTTGGAAAATGTCTACTCACCTTCTTAATGTTAGCTCCTCCTTTACCAATAATGTTTTTGTGAAATTGCTTGAAAATGGGGACCGAAACGGAATAACTGTTTTCCACCTATAGAAAAATAGGGGGAAAATGGTGTCATTTGCATAGGCTCAGAGCTTTCATATAAAAAGACAAACAGGACTTGAAATTAGCTGCACAAAATGTGTTTACCATTTCAGCCACCATCTTCTGCATAAATTTTGTGCATTTCTCCACTTCAGTACGAGGCCCACGGAGTTGTACAATATCGCTCTTTTGTGCAGGGTCTGGAAAATTAATGATGACCTGTAGGCAGAAAATTGAAAAGGTACTTAATTTTTTACTTGTGTATGGGCACACATTCACTCTTCAGCCAAATATTTAAAAGATAAAAAATTATGGAGCTTACTTCAGGAAACTTGTCCCGAATCTCCTTAATCTTCTCCCCCTTTTGCCCAATGATGGCTCGGTGAAAACGTTGTTCAATGATCATGTCCTTTGTACGCTCATTCTCCTACAGAACGCAGCAAGCATTAAAGAATCTGAGTCACCTGTTGCCAAGCAACCCCAGTTCAGCACCCTGAAGATTTTATTGCAGTCCACATACGCATTATTGTACAGGGGGCATTTTAACATCTGAATACAAGTATAAAACATGACAAATTCAGGTGTGACTAAGCAGCACTGTTAAAGCAATGGCAAAACATCAGCTGCAAACAACCTCCAGGCCACTCAGCATGTGAAACAAGGTTTACAAATATAAAATTGAAGTCTGAGGAAAGAAAGAAAGATTTTTTCCCCCTCACCATGCGTGACGCAAGCTCCAGCAGTTCCTTCTTGGCCTCCTGCACACCCTGGGGATCACCCTCAATACGGATCAGGTTGCTCTTCTCATTGTCGGGTGGAATGCGAACAGAGACTTTGTACTGGTCCTTAATGCGGTTGACTAGGAAGAAGCAAATGGGTTTACCAAAGGCAAGGAAGGGGGAAAAAAACAAACGCTAAAGTTAACTCCCTCGCCTACAGGAGCCAATACAATACATGATACTAACTGTTAGCACCGCCTTTTCCAATCAAATGTCGGTGGAACTTGGGGTCCACACTAATCTCTGCATAATCCATACGGGTAACCTACAAAAAGAAAAAGCATACTTTTCAAAGGGGAGCTCCATAACAATGATAATGGAATTAATTTTGCACCCCAAGGCAGTTTTTACCAGGTCAGTGACAATGGCTTCAATCTGACTCTGCACCATCTGCACATCTTTGGTGGGTCCTTCCAGCGTGATCTTATCCTCTCCCTCAGTAAACTCAATGTGCACCTGCAAGGAAAACATTGCACACAGGTTTGTTTGGAAATAAAATGCACAGAATCCTCATTTATGAAAATGAAAGTACTTCAGTATAGATACTTTATGCCTTTTCTTTTACCTTGGGCATTTGCTGAGTGATCTTTGCTAGATTTTGTCCCTTCTTGCCAATAATGAAACGATGAAGCCAAGAAGGAGCTGAAACCGAGGACACAGTATAGCTATTGGCCTGGTAGGTTGAAAAAAATAAAAAGACAGAGAGGGGGGTTTACATATACATACCATAAAAACCCAAAAGTTTTTAGAACGTTTGTTCATTCCAGCAATAACACTGTTCTAAACACATTCAAGCCAGCAACGACCTCCAGAAGGATCTTTTGTATTTACAAACATGGTGCCTATAGCAGCTCAATATAACGGATGTAAGATTTTTTTCAAATGGCAAAGAAACAAATGCAAACAAACTTTTCAGGAAAAAAGATTAAACCTAGCCCCATAATGAAGAATGTTCAAATTGTTAGGCAAAGTAATTTAGTTAAAGGCCGGTTCCTGAGTCAGCAGAACCAGAGAATCTGTTTACCTTGGCGTACACTTCAGTGAGCGCCTGGCCAAGCCGGTCTGGTTCCCCTCGCAGAATGACTGTTTCTGAGCTGCTGTCAGGGGGTGGGATTTCGACCGATACGCCTGTCCTATCCAGAATCTCCTGCAGGGTGTTGCCCTTAGGTCCAATCACATATTTGTGCTGAGATTTCTTCACCTCCACTGCAATAGTGGTGGCATTCCTCTTCTGCAATGAAAGGAGGGGAGATAAAATATATACACATTAAAAAAAGCCTATAGGTAATGAAAATGGTAAAAATCTTGTGCATTGTTTTTAAAAAGATCAATTTCTTCTACCGGATGATCTATGCAGTGGTCTGCATGATCACAAATTGTTCTCAATTCCCAGACAGAAATCATTTAAACACATTTGAGCATCACTAACCTTATCTTCATATACTTTTTTGATCATGGCCACGGCAAGGGCAACCTGCTCTTTCTCCCCAGTAATGACGATCTCCGTTTTGTTAATACTGGGTGGTGGAACATTGATGCGCGCTCCTGTCTCCTGCATCATTTCCCCCACAAGCTTGTTGTAAGCTCCAGTGATGAAAGGGTGGTATACTTTATCGATGTTCACTCTCTCCACAGCACGTTTATCCTAAAACGAGTGAAACGCAAATCAAATTCCTCGATTTTTCACTACACAAATAATTTCATAGAACAATTTCCCAGATTCAGCCTCAGGGACAGGATGCTGTGCTCTTTAAACTCGTCAGTAATTAACTGTCCTTGATACAGTTCTAATTATATTTATATTGATTGGGAATTAGCAATCTATTAAAGCAATCTATTTATTTAAACTGCAACTGGAATTAAAAGTGTATTTCTGAAAGCAAACCTCTGAATCTTTTCCCTGACTTTACCATTTCAGTTCTTTAATACAAAATCCAACTGATAACAGTCCAAGCATGAATAGAGCAGGTCAAGTTGCAAAGAATTTGCAACAAGCAAGAGGGCAGGTTGATGTTCCTATGCGACTGGCATGAAACCAGAAGAAAACCTTTTGAGGGCAAAGAAAGCCATTTACACAGATGCCAGTGAAAATGTAACTGGACAGGGCCAACATGAAATCGAGCGGGGTGCTACACATGACAAATACACAGATATTTCACAATGGCCATCATAAACATGGCTAAGCTTCCCAAAATAATGCCTTAAATTTTACATACATTAAAAAAAGGGCTCATCAGTGGTTAAAAGTGTGTGTGCATATTCAAATAGAAGGCTGCTGACCACAACAATCTGATTATCCGTCGGTCAAAAGCTTTTCAAAAACATGTTTTAATTTTATTTTTTACTTGCAGAATCTGAAGGACTTTCAAATAATGAAAATTAAACCATTCACTAAAAAGACTGAACCTCCACGTGAGTGAGGCAAGTACACAAATCTGTACCTGCTCAGCAGAGATGAGTAGGATCTCATGCTTCGCCTTTTCCAGGCCCTCCTTAGTGCCAGAGATTTTGATGTGATTGCTGGGGTCGTCAGGTCTTGGGATCTGGATCTTGGTGGCAGTCTTGAGTTCAAGCTCCTGTAGCTTCTCCCCATTCTTGCCAATGACAAAGCGATGATGTTCCTTGGGAATGGCCACAGTAGCTGAAGCCTGGAGGAAGCATAACCAATAATGCACAACTGGTTAGGACACCAATGGCAAGTAGTGCTTTATCAGCATATCCGCACAGTTTTTATATGCAAATTCAATGACATTTAACACCTTCAAGACCTCGAAGAAGAAAAATTAAGACCATCACAGTAGCAATAGCCTAGAATTTAGGTGATTCCAACAAGACACATACTGTATTTACTGAAGCAACATAAAATATCTTTCAACCAGGCATCCTCCAAACATCTCCCGGGGGGGATTGGCTAACCTGGAACAAATCTTGTTGCTTCATTTCACCCTAGAATTAATTTAATGCCAAGACTTCAATACTTCAAGGCCTTACACAACATTTTTATAAGTTTTTAATACCTTTGAAGGATCCGTGGAGACCCTGTTTATTCATCTGATGTTTTGGAAACTAACTTCCATAGTTTGATTTATAGTTCTCACCCTGCTCCATGTCTTCTGAAGAAATTAAACCCAGACTACAAATGTTATAGTTCAAAACCATTGCAGCTCCGCTGTTTTTTCCCATAAGCTCATTTCAGGGTGAGTTTTACACCATGCCAGACCCGGAAGGACGCAAGCACTAACTTGTGGAATAGTATTTTCTCTCCAGAGAAAGCTCCTGCTGCTCAGTTTTAAATATGTTTGCTTAAAGCTAAGTCACATGCAAACTGACTTAAGTCAAACATCAAAACAATGCTGCAGTACCAGGAGAATCAATGATGTAGTGTTCCCCTGGCAAAGTCACAGTTCGCGACCTCAGTCGTTCGCAGATTTCTTTTTTCTCAGAACCGAACTAAATTGTTCACAGAAACACCACAAATTTGAGGAAACTGCAAATATCCACATTTTTGCTTTTTTGGTGACTCGTGAACCTCAAGTGCGCTGCTGAATGTTTTTCGTTTTGGTCTTCGTAAAGCCCTGTATTTTTATGACCGTGAATTCAATTACTGTATTTTCCCTGCTTATACCAAAGAAAATGCACTTGAATTAATTACAGTACAGTGTATTTATAGGGGTAACATTGGTGTTTTACCTTTAATTTCATTTTAAACTCAGCCTAACACATTACCCTTAAAAACGTAGTGTTTTGGAAGTATATTTAGAGTTTACACTAAAAATAGACATTTAACCGCATCAAATTTGTAGGTGCTCTTGGAACATAACCCCCATGAATTTCAGGGGTCTATGGTACTAAAAAGTCAGCTGTAAAGACAATACTAACCTGAGTCTGCAGTCGGGACACAATCTCTTTTCGAGCCTTCATAACAGCATCCAGTTTCCCAGACACCATAATGGAAAGACCCTGGTCCTTAGCCATAGAGAGTTCCAGGTGGGCTCCAGTCTTGTGCATGATGTCAACACAGACCTTAGCCTGATCTCCTTCTCCAAACTGGTTCATGTCCTTGTACCTGCGCTCCTCCAGAGGCACATGGAAAACCTAGAGCAAGAACATTGTCAGGTCTGTGTAGCTGACCTCACATTACAAACAGGCCTATCTACGTCCAGTCAAGTCCAGGCCACTGTGCCCATGGTTTGTAAATACTACGTATGCAGAGTTTTCACAACTCTGTGACCTGCAATGTGAGGTGGTGGCCACAGATTCTCTGGTAGACCCCGGTCAAGCAACAAGAGCCGAGCTCAACAGAACTCAGTGTGTATGGGAGATGGTTTGACATTGGCAGCTACATTCAGAGCTAGATGGAATAAGGAATCATGAATAAACAATTGTAGCAAAAAAAAATATATGGCTTTCTCTGTGTTAACATGGCAATTAACTCACTCACCAGCCATGTCAGTTACTAAAGTCTCACCATCATTGTTATATCGTCTCATGTTTTTAATTAAAGGTTACAACTTTTAGTAGTCTCATGGACCAGATATGGGCAGAGCTTTAACAAAAAGAAAATGCAAGCTGGGAGAAGAGAGCAAATACTAAAACATAATACTAAACATAACCTTAAACTGATTTTCTAAAATTAAGTAGACAGGTAATGCACAGCAGGGTAACCAGTGATCCAGTGCACATTTGAAATCGATGTGTAATAAATGATCTAAAACAAGGCTAAAAAGATCAAAATGAAATTGAAGTGTTTTGGGAGCATATTCAGGGGTTACACTTTACAATTAGGCATTTCTTAAAAACCACAACAATGCAGCTTTTCACTATACGTGGGTGCTCTTGAAACATAACATTACTGTATTGCAAAAATGTATACTACTGATTAAGCAACTTATTGTATTCGTCACTTCACCGCCAGGAGCAACATATTCAGCGGCTCTTTACCGGACCAATTTGCAATCCCATTTATTAAAAAAGTCCTTTCATAGCCATTCTACTACACATTTAGTCCAAAAAAGGTATACATGCATACACATTTCACAAACAAGTTCGCAGATTACATTCATACATCACTTGGAAAGAATAGTTGGGGCCATTTTAAAATTGGTACCTATAACAAAGTGTCTACGTAGTAGTGATAATCAACTTCGCAAAACAAATGAAACAATTTTCAAATGATATGAAGCACAATTGTGCCATTTAACAGAGTTATTGGCAATGAGAACTAATCTACATCCAAGTCGTTTCAGTGCAGAGATAGAAAGCATTTAATACTTTTATCAAGCTCCAGATTTCACACAGTTATTTTGTGCTGCAAACAGCAAGTCTGTTGCAGCAGTGTAAAACCTGTATTTGTCACTCTTCACTACGGGAACCTCATTCAAAACAGTTTCTTTTATAGTATGCTAAAATTCAAATGGCCACCTTTACAATTAGAGCATGTAAGCACTATCCAAGGCAAGGAAATATTTACAATTACGGTATTTGGCTGACGCTCTTATCCAGAGCGACATACATCAGTGCTTACGAAGTCCACGACTGTTTCTTACCTGGAAAACAGCTTAAATCCGAGTCAACTATTTAACTAACATACTGCAATCAGAGCATCTATACAACAACTGTCAAGTAATAATTGGCCAACACCCAACCCAGCAATACATACGCTATAGAGAAAAACAACGCAAGTCATAAAGAAATCAAGATTTTTTTAGCTTTGCCATTTTAGTTTTACCACATACCATTGTTGCATTTTATTAGTACCAATAAAAGCAAAGAGTTTTCTTCTTTTTCCTGAAATGACATGAGCTAACCCAACTCATACCTGGGTAATGATTGAGGATTTAAGTGGCCTGATTTTGGTTGTCCAGGCATTTCCAACCTCCTGTGGCCCCTCAGGTGATGCAGCCTTCTCAGGCAGAGGGGGGAAAGCATCTTTGTAGGTGGGGAGGTTGTCCTCATCTACTGCATCGCTGGACCCTGCTACAGCAGCTGCAAACCAAAATGGAAAAAGATAGGGTCATCCAAGCTACAGAACCACTCTAGTTTTGGACTCTATGCTTCACATTTCTCACCTCCAGCCTGCTCTGGCAGAAGGCCACTGCGGTGCTCATTAAAGCTTTCTTGCGTAAGTACAGCGACTGAGCTCATGGTCAAAATCCCACGCTTACACGGAGTCCGAGTGTGCCACTAGGAGAGGAAATTCAGTTGATTAATAGTCAAGACATAAATGAACAGATTTCTTCTTTTTATTCAATATGGTGGAATTCTTCATTTCCATGTGCAGGAAACTGAGAAGTTGATTTGGAATTTAAACTGCAGCTATGAAAAACTAACTTTACGTATAGTCACTGCATTTAAAATAAACTGCAATAATTAACAATAGCTAAATACAATAGTTAACATACACCATGAAGTAAAATTAATTCATTCTGACATGAAGGACAAAGCATGCCATCGGTCACCTCAGTGAAGGGCTAATTCTAAGCCCAGGAGCTAGTTGAATGAGCTCTAAAGCTAAGAGGATTTCCCCCATAACCCTTATTTGCAGCAGTCCATGTAGATGAAACGGCAAGGCAACGCCTACACCACCTTTACTTTGCGCTGTTTAAACAAACATCTTCATATTATGTACATCGTGCCTTGCAGCTACACATGGTGCGTTTGTATAATAGGAAACAGGCGCATGTCTTCTGAGAGACTCTCACTGGCACAACAACGGGGTAAAATAAAAGGACCAGACTGCATACTTGTCACAACTAAAACAAAACTGATACAGATTTAGAAACCAGAGTCAAACAAATGAAGGGCCCGCTTAATGCCTATTAAAATTGCACCCTTCTTAAAAAGGCAAAAGAGCAGAATTACAAAACTCCTGTCACCAGTCACATGACTTCAAAGTCCTGGAGCTCATCAATGCCTTAGTAAGCAGGGAGTTTGCCAAGCAAATATTTTAGCAAGTTTCTTCTGACGAATGTTGCCACCTCTGGTGCTAAAGCCAAGATTCTTTGCATGGAATAGGGGAGTTTTAACTTGCTTTTCAGAACACCCTTTTGGGGGCCTCTTCCTCTGCAGGCCTCAAACCCACAGGCAGCACACTGAATGCTCATTTAGCTCCTTAAGCCTCATAAGGTTTCCTAAAACCAATTCAAACTGATACTCAATTTTAAGAATTTTTAAATTGTGCTTTATTTTAAATTGCACTTATTCAGTATCCTTTCACTAACCATCCCCCAATGCTTCTCCTAAAGCAATCACGAGCAACTGCCAATAGACGGACTTTTCAATTATGTCCACAAATTGCTAACCCTTACGGCAACATATGAAAATGGGACCAACACTCAGTTTTCCAAATAACTGCTGCATCAAGGGAGACGCTACCCAGCCGCTACTGTCCCAATGTAGAGCACACAGACGTAAACATACAGAACATAGTAAATGGTGGAGATGGGATTCCGTTACAAAACCCAACTGCAAAGAAACAGCACAGCCAAATGTGCAACCATTTCAATTCTTCAAACTAACCAATTTATGTTCATATTATATAAAAGCAAACAAAGGACAAACGGACTCATGACCTCTCACAAGATTTGTTCTATATGCACCACAAGAAGCCCACAGCATGCTCTGCAGTGATTACAAACTCAAAACCATGCAAGCATTTGTTCAGAGAATTAAAATGCTGACACTGAGTCAAACACTATGATCTTACCAGCTAAATGGTCAGTTACCAGATAATCCGTCCTGTAAAGCTGCCCGTTCTCGTCAGCCTGCCAGCTTTTGCCTGAAAAGTAAAAGCAAATTATTTGTCAATTAATATTTAGACATTTACAGAGACACTTCCAAAGAATGCTGCTGAAAGGATTTCTCTCCTTTTATGTACAG
Source organism: Brachypetersius gabonensis (assembly GCA_037577145.1). Taxonomy (NCBI): domain Eukaryota; kingdom Metazoa; phylum Chordata; class Actinopteri; order Characiformes; family Alestidae; genus Brachypetersius; species Brachypetersius gabonensis. Next base: position 8,689,902 of record JBBJLR010000111.1, read on the forward strand.
AGGTCACTTTTACAGTATGGCCATTTAAGGAATGTTGAAAAACAAACTCCTGGACAGGTAATCAAGTGTTTGACTAAATTACCCCCGTTTGTTAATCATCACCCTGATGTGATCATATTTATCTACAAAAGTGACTTTGGCTTAATCAACTTTGTCAAGAACACGCAAAGACCTTGCCATACAATATACAAATCTTTAATCAAAGAACAATGCATTTGTCATTTCATTATATTATATTTCATTACAATATGATTCCCAGGCTCCACAGTTGTAATCCTGCCAATTAAAACACCGTATGAAACTAATATGCGACTGTAGTGTTTTAGATTTGATAGACAGGAGAGACGGAAAATCGACACCTCTAAACTCTTGACAACCAGAAACATGTTTAAAGATTTGTCAGTCCAATATTTGGACACACCACAGGACAGATATCATTGCTTACGTGGCGTGTGTAAAGGGCCATTAAAGATAAATGTTATGTTAACTGAAGATAAAGAACAGCAGATAAATAAATATAAGATCCCAAATAAATAAGAATGACTGTCTACAGATCTGATGTGGTGTAGTGTTGTTGAGTTGGCCCTTCCTCAGCTAACGTGGCCATTCTGGTTACTACGCAGGACTCACATACCAACAGGATTTAACGCATTAAAACACTTAAAACAGGCAGTATTTAAACAATAGTGGCTGTACCTTAACCAAAAATTGCTTCTTTGCTTACTTATATGCACGTGTTACACAGACGAAAAACCCTAATCACAAAAAAACTTACCCACCGACTGTTCTCAACTGCTACGTCAACTACTAACAAGCTATGGCTAACAAACTAGCCACGACACATACATTTTTGTTTTCCTTAAAATCCTTGCCTTCGATTTTGTTTCATCCGTTAAGCCTTTAGTGAGGAAAACAATACCGCGACGAAACACGACGTAAGGTTTGAAGTATAATACAGTTCTTCCAAGAATAAAAACTTGATTTTTAAAGGCCACCACGCTAGCCAGCTAACTGGCTGAAACTTTGACTTGCGCCTGCGCGCTGGTGACACGTAGCCTCCAGGAGCTTTAGCCACACGGCTAGCCACATCGTTATTCACAAACCAGGATTAAAAAACTTTTGCCGCCGATTCTTCTTGCTCTGTAGTCTAGCACCTATGAACGCCTGTGTTTTATCTTTAAACCAGAACATTATGAGCTCCCCCCCGGCTCCTAGCGAGAGGGTTAAGGGCTGGTGACAATCTGCACTAAAGTCCACGTAGGCACTCAGACTGGAGGGTGAAACGGACATGGAGTCGAGCCAGAGACAGTCTCTTTCTCCAAGACGTTTTTAACCATTCACTTTCACAAATTACAGAATAGCTGAGCACTGTTAGAATGAGAGATTTTAGATCTTCAATCCACAACGATCGTGAAGCAATTAGACTTACTTGTGTTTGTATTCCCGTCTGCCCTGTGTGGTGCAGAAGCTGGTCGTCAAACTCCACTGGCGGGGGGGGTTGGAGCAGCTCCCCCTCATATATATACGCTCCTGCCCCGCCCCCTGCTGACGCCACACACTCTCATGTACTAATCACTGAGATTATGACATGTATTAATTTTTGGACTTCATGAAGCTATTTGCTAAAAGTTGACATCAAGACATATATACACTATATGGACAAATGTATTGAGACACCTGCTTTTCGGGGACTGAGTTAGGCCCCCCTTACATCCAGGGAAGAACCAGCTTAATGTTAATGCAATACTCCTGAAGGTTTGTGTAATGTGCACACTTGCTGGCTATTTATTGTTTGTCCATTGATAACTGTCTGTTGTAACCTGCACTCTGTTGGATGTTTTATGTTGCTATATGTTGCACCGTGGTCCATGGAGAAACGTCTCAGCTCACTATGTATGTGTACACAGCTGCTGATAACTTTGAACCTTGAACCCACTTTTGTCCAGTGAAGAACAATCTTAATGTTTCTCCAACTTTGTGGACACAGTTTGGGGAAGGCCCTTTTCTCTTTCAGCCAGACTGTGCCCTAGTGCACAAAGCAAGGTCCAGAAAGACATGGCTGGATGCGTTCAGTGTGGAAGAACTTGACTGGCCTGTACAGAGCCCTGATCTCAACACCATCTAACACTGGAACTGAAACAGAGGTTGCGAGCCAGGCCTTCTCATCCAACCTCAGTGCCACACTGCAGAAATGCTCTACATCTATGTATTTGAATGCAAGTTGGTGTAATTGTCCCAATACTTTTGTCCATATAGTGTATATATCTACTACCTCTGAAGCTACTGCCTTCATCAGGACACCCCTGGATTCGCCCTGGAAATAAAGGCAATAAAAAAATAATAGCATACAGCATACGTTTTGGGTGGTGGTGGCCTAGTGGTCTAGTCTCTTTTTCACATAAGGGTTTTATCAAGTATTTTTTTTATAAAACGAGTAAAAATATCTTTCTGTCTTACAGTATTTCATACCTCTGCCATCATGTTATGTTGGCAGCTGTTATTTTAATACCTGTTATTACATTGTTATACTTATATAGAATTATGGTAGATACATTTGTCTGTTGGGAATATAAAAATGTGAAAAGGAATATAGTTAAAGTGCTATAAACACCAGGCAATACTCAGTGTTGCGTAATAGCTGCACTGTGTGGATCTGTCAGATCCATGATCATTCCTTAGAATATCATTTCTGTGAGTGTCCTATCAGTACAACAAATCTTTATTCCTACAAAAGTAGGATCAAAGTCCATTAAACATGTGTGGCCATGTGTGTCCTTCTTATGGAGCTCAATAATGAAACACAGGTAAGCGTAAACACACAGATAAACTGAGCAATTCTTGATACTATTGTGAGCTATTGATGGAATGTACCTTATCCTAGCCTAAAATGAAATTCCAGTTGTGATCCACTGGAACTGTAATTCAGTTCAAGACTTTGTTTGATAGATGACAGGAAAACAGGCCCGTTATGTATTAATCTGTGAACTACAAATATTTTAATGATTGCAGTATTTGTCCCAACTGTTTACCTTTTGATTTCTAAAAGCATACACTACTGTATACTGTATACATATATTACTACTGTATGTATTCTACAAATAAAAAAAAGAGCAGTAAAAAAAAGTTCCAATCCAAAAAGGAAGTAAGAAGTTGTTGCAAAATACTCAAAATATATGCACACTTTTGACCACCTCACAATAACTTGATTCTGTATCAGTGTACCAGGTCAACATAATGACTGTAGAATCATCATATATCTCTTTTTTTTTTTTGGGGGGGGGGGTAATTTATGACTAAAACGAGACGGATAAGTCAGTTAACAAGCTAAAAGGTGATCAGCTAGTTAACAGGCTGAGCAGGCTGAACTGATCTTTCATGAATAACATTTTAAATTATTTATAAGATGACACGTAAAACTGCATGATAAAACTAAAGAATATTTTATGTTAAATGTCCACAATTTAGTTAGAGGTGCTTTCAAAAAGAAATAGATTTAAATTATTTTGCTATTTTGCTTATTTTGCTCTTTGTTTGATGCAGGGCCAGGACCTGGATTCAAATCCCCCCCCCCCCCCTGGTGCTTATAATATTAACTATTAATACTCATCGTATTATTAATAATACCTTACATTGCTTAATGACTATTGTGTATTTGACTGTATTGTGTGTTGTTTCACTTTTTAGCGAGATATCAGACCCCTTCCACTTGTGTTACAGCAAACGTTTAACTACATATTTAATTCTTAACAGACGTCTATACTCTGCCTTGAATCAGTTTTACACATCTCAAAAAGCTTTATTAAGAAGCATAGGCTTATTTGCCTAATCAGTAAACAAACTGCATGATTTACACTCCAATACAGTTCAAAAGTAGTACAATATAATCAATACTAGTTTTTTAGTGGTTTCAAAATATCTTGCACACTATAAGAATGATATAGGACCATCTGTGGGAATGTGTACCCATTTATTCTGTAGAGCATTTATGGGGTGTTGGATGGGGTTCAGGTCAGGGCTTTGTGCAGGACAGTCAAGTTCTTCCACACTGAACTCATCCAACCATGTTTTTATGGACCTTACTTTGTGCACTGGGGCACTGAAACATCTGAAATGTCTTGGTATGCTGAAGCATTAAGATTGCCCTTCACTGGAAATAAGGCACCTAGCCAAACCCCTAAAAAACAGGTGTTTACCAATACTTCAGTCCATATAGTGTAGTTATCCAGTTGTGTGAGTAGCACTGGTATAAGTGTATCAGAATCAGCTTTGTTTTTGGAATTTCTTAACATTTCAGTGCCACTACAGGGTTAAAAAAACTGCCAGTCAGCAGTGTCCTGTGGTCAGAAACTGACTACTGATGAAGGTTGAGTGAAGGTGACCATTCTGCATTCATTAACACACCACAGCACGCAGTATGAAATTCTTCTTCTGCATTTAACCTATTCACCAAGTGAAGCAGTGGGCAGTCAGGAACACAGTGCCTGGGAAGCAGTGTGTGGGGACAGTACCTTGCTCAAGAGTATTTCAGAGGTGCTTAGCGGACTTGAGATTCAAACCTATTCCTAACCACTAGGCTGTGGTAAGGTGTGGTAGGTGTGTCTGAAAAAGTGAGGGTCAGTGCTCACATTGTTTAGAAAAGCTCCTGTCTCTGACAAGATACATTATACACCATTACCATTGTTGCTGGAAATGATCCACCACCCAAAAAATAATGGTCTACTGGTGGCCTGCACTCTGCTGATAGATGATACAGTAATTGTAAAATGCATCCATATGGCAAATTGCCCAGTTCAAATAAGAACAATGTATACGTAATAAAATGACAAGGTATGTGGTGACTGCAGTTTATTTGTAAAGCACTTTCTTGTAGCGGTTTGTATTGCTTGTGCAATGCTTTGTAACAGCCCATCTACACCTTACTAAGATCTTCTACTATGAATGTCTAAAATGGAAGCTGGATTTCACATTTGTCACGTCCCGAGCCTGCTCATCATGAACATGTAGACCACCAACGCGGACCGACATTTCTGTTAAACTTTATTAATAGAAAAACAAAGAAACTGAACAGAAACCAGCACGTGGGCCAAAACATGAAAA
>JBBJLR010000111.1:8695098-8713340 GCA_037577145.1 Brachypetersius gabonensis
AAATGCCGTAAATGTGTGTGTGTGTGTGTGTGTGTGTGTGTGTGTGTGTGTGTGTGTGTGTGTGTGTGTGTGTGTGTTTGTGTTTTAGCTTCATGAATGCAATGATGCAGAAGTTAGAGTCCACTTTGGTTTGTGACGTCATCTGTGATATTGTACATCATTATGCCACCGGCCCATTTAGTGCTTATGTGGATTACATCCGCAACATGCCTTACCAGAAACAGACTCTACTGAACCTGAGGTAGATAATAAATATCACATTCACCCAACACATTCATATTTGTACATCACCTGTAGTTTCTATTGATCATTCTGACAGTTATCTGGATTGTTCTACCTTATGAGGATGGTTTTATGAACCAAAATAAATCATAATTATTGTTGTGAATGTATGGTTATACCACTATTTGAATGAATGGGCTTTTTATGTTGCTGTTCCCTTAAAACTGATGACTAAAATTGAAGGTTATCCTGAGTAGGTAACCTGGCTCTGGGCTGAAATGAATTAAAATCTTTAGGGAAATCCCAAAATAAAACTTCAGTCAGTTTCACACACTGAAACTGACTCTTAACTCTGTGACAAGGACCGTTTGCAGTAACAGTGCTCAGGTCATAATGAATGGTATCTGTTGCTTAACACAGTTTTCATACAAGAATAATTTTGATTTGAGCCTTTTTACAAACAACAACATTCGTTCTAAAACTGCAGTGATAATGAGTTCTACTACTACAGCAAATACACATTTGTGCTGCTGCTGTTGTTAGGAAAGAGAAACCTCAAGTTGTGGAGATTTTACGCAAACTCCAGGAGAACCCCTGCTGCAACCGCCTACCCCTTGACTCTTTCCTGTCTCTACCTTTCCAAAGGATCCCTCGCCTCAAGATCCTGATGGAGGTGAGACAGTTTAAATTATCCCAGCCTTCCATATAATTTGTAATTTGCACCATGCAACAGGTTTATCACTTACTGTATCTAGTAGCTTTGCTTTGCTGTGTCTTAGTGCCGTCGTACCTGTGGATGCATTTAGCAAAAGAGAAAGAATGGCAGAATCAGAGTCCGAGTGTGAGGAGCTGGGACACTTACAATTATTAAAAAAAAAATGTTTGATGGAATGAACAAGGGCCTAAATAGCAAAAAATATTTAATCATATGTCAAATGTGTCATTTTTGTCTGTTGCTGCTCCTGGATGTGCAGCTCAGTGGTTAGAGCACTGGCCTTGTAAACTAGGGACTAGCTCTGAAGCGTCCCATCAGCCTTGAAGACTTTAATGCTCTTCACTACAGGCCCTCTAGCAGCATGCTCAACAAAACTGTTTCCTTGAAACAAAGGATAAAGTAGTCAGACACTAAACATGAAAGTCAATCACAACATTACTTTTGACCAGCAAGAGAACATCAGAAGGGCCAGGAAATATAATCTGTTTTGTTTTATATTGATATTTTACAGCTATAAAATATTGATGTGTCAGAATTATGGGCATAATTGAGAAAGGACTGAGGATTTTAAGACAGGATATTATGCATAAAGAGTACAGCATTCATCAACATGATGAAAGTGTATGTTTAGTTTTTCCACAAATACTTACACTTTTGTACCATCAACCTTCTGTTACCGTTACATTCTGTTCTGAAAATAAGTTTTCCAAGCCAAGAACCCCTTATAAATCCTTATTTTTAATGACCATCTCTGAAATGGAAATGTAGAAATCAGGATAACGTTCCAGCATGATCTGGTCTATAAATTCTGTCATGTTTCACCCACTACAGACAGTTCTAAAGAGGACACCTCCAGGGTCCGACGTTCAGACCTCGGCAGAGAGTGCTCTGAGGGAAATCTCCAAGGTAGCTATACTTTTGCTTGACTTGTCAGTGCGCTATTGGTGAAACATGAGCAAATGGATCTTCACGGATTATTGATATAATTTGATGTGATAATGCGTGCCATGTGCATTATGTAGGTGGTGGAGGCGTGCAATAGGGAAGTGGGCAAAATGAAACAGATGGAGGAACTTGTGCTCATTGCCAACAAAACGGAGTTTGAATGCAAGGTGACCTTGACTTGGCTATTTATGTTTCTAAAATGAACCTTTGTGGGAAATACGGATGTCTCTTTCTCACTATCTGTTCTTTCTCTCTCTCTCTCTCTCTCTCTCTCTCTCTCTCTTTCTCTCCCTCTTCCTCTCTCTATCTCTCTCTTTCTCTCAGGCCCTTCCTCTTGTGTCATCGTCTCGCTGGCTGATCAGAGAAGGGGACTTGGTCCAGCTCTCTCTAAAGGAGAACATTTTTGGTCAGAAGAAACTCTGCCCTGTCCATCTGTTCCTCTTCAATGATCTGCTACTGGTGGCCACAAGGAAAGGGTGGGAATGAACAAAGATATAACAGCAAAAGTTATATTCATAAGATTATGTGGCAGCTGGTAGCTGGTAGTGGTTGGTGAGATACCTCTGTGATCAGGGAGTCGTGAGTTTGTTTCCCAAGACTGTTAAGCACCTCTGAGGTACCCCTGAGCAAGGTGCCATCTCCACACTCTGCTCTCCGGGTGCTTTGTTCCTGAACGCCCGCTGCTTCACTTGGTGAACGGATTAAAAGCAGAGGACGCATTTCATGCTGTTCTTACTGTGTGCTGTGATTCGTTCACATACGACAGAATAGACACATTCTCTTTCATTGTCATGTTGTGAAATATCAAAAAATAATATGATGAAGTTGTATTTGTCTCTTGTTCATGTTCCCCAGTATACGCCTGTACTTTATGATTACTTTAATGAGAAATATGCATAAGAAATACATGATTGCTTCATAACAAATGGACCAATAGAACTAGTCAAGAATTACTCCAAAAGTTTTTTTCTTTCACTATAACTTGCCCATTTCATGACCATTTTTGTTTGAACTCAACCAGAGCTCCATAGGCAGTATTATAGGTATTATTTCAAAATAACATTATACCATTTGTATGTCCCAGGTCAGACAAGTACGTGGTGCATGATCATGTTCACCGTTCCCTGACTGAAGTCACCGAAGGTGCTAAACTGGATGAGGACTTAAGTGGTTTTGACCTAAACAGAGTTTTTCAGCTGGCTCTTGTTAAGAACCATAGAGGTGTCATGTCCCATTACCTACTACAGGCATCCACACAGTGAGTATACTCCGTTCACAAAACCACTTCACAAGCAAACAATACACAAAGCAAATACAGTGGAAGATTAAAAAGAAACATTTATCAAAAACAGACACTTTATGTTCATTTGATACATGGCACATTTTCATGCCTTGCTTGGTACACATGCATCTGTTACAGGGATATACCTTCTAAGTTGTTGTTTATTTGTTGGTGACAGTTTGTGTTCTACCTGTGTGTTATGAATCCCAGTTTTAGTTTAAAAAATCCTGTTTTTTCCTCACCTTTTCTTTTGACTGTCTCCTACTTTGTGCAACCTGATCTCTCTTTAAGTCAGAATAGCTTAGGAGAAAAACTTGACTTCTCTGTGTGAGGCAGCTGAGGTTTGTCTGGGTAGCAGCTTGTGCGAATGTAATGTCTCTTTAAAAGTCAACATAATGAGAGTGACAGCTTTGGGAGCAGTTCGCTCCAATTGATTGGTTTCAAGACTGGAAGGGTTAAAGTAGTTGTACTAATACAAAGGGCACAAAAGAAACAAGTGACATTTGCTATCATGCTTAAACTGTGTCTTTCTGAAGAGCATTGAAAATATTGTCATATAGTTTGTATTTATTTGTACATGCTTTGTAATAAATATCGTTGTATATGCTTACAACAATTCCACCAAGACACCTTCCCTCTACATGGGGCATCTGGTAGTCTAGTGGTTAGGGCCTTTGCCCTGTAATCAGGAAGGTGTGGGTTCTAATCCCAGGACTGTTAGTTGAGCAAGGTACCATCCCCACTCACTTCTGCCTGGGTGCTGTGTTTCTGGTTGCCTGCTGCTTCACTTGGTTAATGGGTTAAATACAGAGGAATCATTTTGTGCTGCTCATGTATGACAGACTCTTTACTTTTAAGTGCATTTGGCCAAAGCAGTGATTCTGATTTTGAAAACCTTCCCAGTACTCTAACGTATGAGGATAAAATATGTATCTCAATGGACATTTGTACTATAGTAGGATAGATTCAATGGGTCATTTTCCTAATCTCAGCTTGGTTTGTGTGCTTAGAACAGAGAGAGACAGCTGGCTGGATGTCCTCAGTGGCCAGAGGGATGATGAGGAGGGAGTGTATGAAGAGTGGGGTAAGTGCCAGGAATTAAGATTGCTCTGCTAGGATTTAGAATTCATTCAAAAAGCTTCCTAATATAGTTAATCAGTATAATAAGAAGTGCCTCAGCCTCTTTGCACGTCCTGTTCATTACACACTATTGTGCCAAAGGCATTCTGGAATTCGTGGCTCTAAATATCCACTAGAGGGTAGAATTGTCAATATTTTTGAAAACACTGTGTGTATCAACTGTACTGAATTTCAGCCAGACAAATGATGCGCTATTTTTGTCTCAGACTGCCCTCAGGTGCGCTGTATTGAGGTGTACAAAGCACAACAGCCAGGAGAACTCAGTCTACAGAGGGAGGACGTAATCAACATCATACAGAAAACATCTAATGGTAAACTTTCATTTACGAGACGCTTTTTTTATCCAAAGCGATTTCCATTCCCTAACCACAGGGGACAGTCTCTCCCTGGAGTAACTTAGGGTTAAGGGTCTTGCTCAGGGACCCAGTGGTGGTGCTGAAGGTAGGATTCAAACCCATGACCTCTTGGTCTGGAGGCAAGTATCCTATCCACTGAGCTATCTCCACCCACACATGTGCTGCTAGCCTGCTGCCAACCAACATAAAATATTTTTGTTATAAGGAACGTTAGAGTGGCCTAAGAGTATTTAATAAGCTGCCACATTGCATATCCCTTCTTCTGAGGTGTTATACATCTGTTTGCGGATCACCTCCATGATCCCTGGGTCATAGTCTGCTTGACCTTGTTTCGGTGACTTTCCACAAATATGAATTTTCACTATATACACCAATGAATGACAGCCTGTGGATGGACCAGGTCTGTTTGTTAGACTAGGACTACATTAAAAACCGTTAAATGGGCAAATCACAGCCTGGTAAGTCTTTAATTTGACATATGGTTCTACCTAGTTAACAAATTTTCATTCCCAAATTGTTTCCCTTATGTTTAATATTGGTTGTAGGACTGTTGATTCCCCTTAAATGTTCCTAGTATGTTGAAAGTGTCATGTTTCTTTGGCTGTTACAAAAAAAAACATTCAAACACATTCTTATAATGGCACACATTATATACTAACATTATGTCAAGATTATTAGAGTTTAATGTTACTTTTAATATGATAGCTCCTAACATTTAGAAATCTTTTAGAAACATTTGGCCAATCGTCTGGGAACATTCCATTATGAGAACTTGACTATTTACTGTAAGATGAAGCTTAACTGTTTGATTGATTGCCGTCAGTATCATGTTTGTGATTATCGAAACTTTATGATGAGGAAATAATACACCATATATCCTTCATACTCCACTCCTCTCTACTGCAGGTTACATGGAGGGTCACAAGCTTAGTGATGGGACGAGGGGTTGGTTCCCTGCATCGTGTGTGAAAGAGATCTCTACAGAGCATGTGCAGAGACGACATCTTCGCGAGCGGTACAGAGTCCTACAGGCGGCAGCTCATGTGCTAAAGCGATGCAGTCCCCCCAAAGACTGCCGGACCACCGTTTGCTTCAAATAAGAGGCACTCACTTCAGCAGTTTAACTGCAGATGTATTTCACCTCCAATAACCCTCAAAATCACTGTGGTATGAGTGGGATGTTATGAGGGATGTTCTGCTCTACAGAGACATCAACTGTGGAAGAATTTCCGGATGACATGAATATATTATTAATTGGTAATGTTCTAAGATAATGTTCTCTGAGAAAATGTTTCATTGTGATCCAACACTTCTCTTATTACTGCACTGTGAAGGTAAACTGGTTGATTTTTTTTTTTTTTCATTTTGAAAGCCAACTGTGATTCCCAACTTTTAGTCTTGTGAGGCAGATATGAGACCCCTGGGACTGTTAATCATTATCCTTTGTCTGATATTTAAACTAGATCATTCAGAGCCAAAAACAGATATATGGTTTGTAGTATTTAACGTTCTGCATTTTTCAACTAAAAACTCATGCTGGTCTCATGAAATGGTTATACTTATAATGTTAGATTTGTAATAAAACAGTTATTTGAACATGTCTCTGCCTTATAATTTGGAATATATGTATTACAACTCTTATTTATAACTTCTTCAGAAGTCACCTGGGTTTTGATATTCTTAAATGGCATTCTTTAAAGATGACACATACCAGGTTATTTGCCGCCTCTTCTCGATTACTGGTGAGATAAAGCCAGTTCTTTTATCTCACAGTCCACAGCTACACAGCTGAACTCTGTGATACAGTATATGGAGTATAAAAAATATTGGAACACCTGACCTTTACACTAACAGGGACATTGCATTCAAATACACTTAATATGGAGCTGGTCCACCCTTTACAGCTATAACAGCTTCCACTCTTTTTGGAAGGCTTTCCACAAGATTTTGAGTGTTTCTGTGGGAATCTGTGCCAATTTATTCTGTAAAGCATTTATAAGACCAGGCACTGATGTTGGACAAGAAGACCTGGGTCACAATCTCCATTCCAGTTCATCCCAAAGGTGTTGGAAGGAGTTGAGGACAGGAGTGCGGTTCAGTCAAGTTCCTCACACCGAACTCATTCAATTATGTCTTTAGGGACCTTACTTTGTGCACTGGGGGACAGTCATGGTTAAATAGAAAAGGTCCTTCCCCAAACTGTGTTTACAATGTTGGATGCATGGCGTTGCAGCAATAAAATGACCCTTCACTGGAAGTAAGGCACCTAGCCCAAACCCTGAAAATCAGGTGTGTCCCAATACACGTCCTATGTACTGTGGTTCCTTTCCTGCGCTTATTTATTTGAATTGTTTTTGTATTTTATATTTTTCTATATTTGCTTCCCTACAGCAATGTCAAGTTTGGCCTGTGTGACCACACAGAGAGTCTTTGTGAGTGAAGGCTGAAATACACTTCCCACGAACCTCTCATGCAAACTAACTCTAGCTGGCTGTCTGAAATGCACAGTCTAAGATTTGGGCCTTAAAACCCTGAATGGGGAGCAGAAAGAAATGTTGGCGACACCCAATGACTGCACTGATTTAAATGCGTCTTAGCCAATCAAATCCAGAGGCGGATGGCCACTTGACCAATGGTTGACGAGTGCCTTTATGAAAGAATAGCCCAATCGAAGACTAGAGCTGCCTACTGTCGTCCAATCAGAGGCCGTCTCCGTGTGCGTCTCGAATGCATCTGCAGTCGGGAGAAAGAGTTGGAGACACGCAGAGGGACGGGAAAGAGGTAGGAGCAAACTTTACTGCGGGGAAAAGCGAAATAATTACATGTGTTCTGCTTTAAAACTACTCTGGGGTGTAGAAGCGTGCAGTTTGGATAGTTAGGAGCGGAGTATTTTGTATTTGCTTCAATAATGGTATGTTAGTGTGAGGGAACACGACTCTTCAAGTCTCCAACTTTCTGCACTGCTGTGTTGAGACTTAGCTTTAAAAGTCGCAGTTTCGTTCAGTTAATGGAGAGGTGTGTTTATTCGCTGATATAGAGAGAGTTATGGTAACTCATTTGCAAGTGGAGAGGTGGCCATTGCTTGCTATTTGTGTGTGTGTGTGTGTGTGTGTGTGAGTGAGTGAGTGAGAGAGAGACAAACAGAGAGAGAGAGTGAGCGAGCGAGAGAAGGACAGTAAATCAGATTTCTGTTCTCAATAGGTTACTGGGTTGCTGAAGTTTTCCCCTAACTCTAAGGCAAATCAGTGGTTTCAGAGTTTGGACTGGGTTGCAGATGTGTAGCTCTCACGTTAAATGCCCTTTTCCCTTAAATACCTTTTTTGTTCATGAAAGTTCTAAGAGTTGTATTTATTTATAGTTTATGCAAGAGTATTATCATTGATTTGTTACTCCCCATGTTAACCCCTGGAGTCCAAAGGTATGAAGTTATTATTAGACCACAGTGAAGACTATGGCAGGACTGTAATGAGTTGTTACAACTTATCTGAGACGGTGTGATCAGCCTTTCCCAGCTTGAGTCAGAATAACCAGATTTGCTCCATTTGATTATAAAGCATTGCTTTGAGCATGGTAAAAAAAAAAATCAAAATTTTGTACGTGATAAATTAAGTTCCTCTTGAGGAACATTGGTTGATAGTTGTTTTTATGCATTCCCAAGGAAATCTTCAATAGTTTGCCTTTTAGTGCAGTATTTATTGCACTAGGATTGTTAATTCTTGAAAAGTGTTTAAAATTCTTTTAAGCTGAGGGCATAATTTTCCTTAAAATATCTAGGCCTTGGACCACATCACTATTTAAAGACTCATGAGCCTAAATCCACAGACTCTTCTTGAGTTAGTGGTGTGAAGGGCTTGTGCTGGTGTGTTTGACACACTGGGTTTGGGGTAGGCATCAGCGTGCCAAATGCTTACCACAAAAATGTTGTGATGGAAATCATTAGGGCCATGTCTAGAACAGAACAGAATCCATTTCAGTGTTGTGAGCATAGTCATTTTTTGTTCTTATAGTCCTTGTGTGTTTAAATGACAGAATATCAGAGTCAGAACTACCCATCACTGACGTGATGTTTCGTGTTCAGTTTAAGGCTGGGTGTTAGTGTTCAGCATGGCTGCTTGAAATTGTATTTGCTTGTACAGGGCCTGAAAAGAACAAAATCATACTTTTATGAATTAACTTGACCATAACAATTTGTGATCTGATTCTACAAGCAGATGATAATGGCTTGTACATTATTATGATTCACCTTACATGAGGAAATGTTCTCTTGGAGTGGTTTATCATGACAGTAAAACAAAAGGCTGCTAGTAGTCAGTTTGTTTTGGGGGCGGATCCATTTCTTCCTGGTGCGTCACCTGGTATGATAGATGACTTTTCAGCAGTGGGTGAATTATAGTTAGTCTAGGTTATCTCAGGCCAAGACATTTTTTCACTAAAGCACCCACCAGCAGTGTATGAATAGAAGATAAAAATGTTTCCCCAGGACAGGATTTAAAATATGTGGTGCACAGTTTTTCTGTTACAGGTCTCATTTTAACCTCAAATACCTTTGAATGAAGTAATATGTTTTTTTTTGTTTTTTAAATGAGTAAGTACATCACAGAATATACCTTAAAGCATGTATTTGATCAAGTATAATATACCAGACCCAGTTATTCCAGGACCAGGACTGAGCAACTCTGTGTCTAATGAATAAGTGATTTTATATTTTTTTTTTAAAAAATTATATCTATTCCCTGTTTTCCTTTCAGACGGGGGTGTGTGCGTCAAATAGACGGTGAGCTGCAGTGTGCGCAGCTATGGGCGAGATTGAGGGGACCTACCGGTCCCTGCAGACGCCGGGCACTCGTCTGGGCTCGCAGTTGAATACAGGCATCAGCACTCTGGAGCCCGGGCAGAGTCTCAGCACCGCCATGGGTGCAGGGGGCAAAGGACACAACAAGGGCTTACAGATTCGAGTCCAAGGCCTGGATGATGCTCAGGAGTTCTATGACCTCGAGGTGAGTGTCTTGGACTTCAGTGTACCTTTTGCTTTCAAGTAGAGCAAAGGTTGTTTGGGGCCTGTGTTTTGAAAGTAAAACAGAAATGTCAGTTTGTCTATGAAGAGAGTTGGGTATCAGAATTGTGTCAGCGCTGCTTCTTATTAATTGAGTTTTGGTGCAATTCTTGGTTCTTTATGCAGCATTAAGTTTTACAGTCTGATTTAAAAGTGCCCTGTCCATGTGGTTCGTATAATTTTGCTGCTCATTGGTTGCCAGTTCACTTTTACTCATGAACAACCAGGTGTGACCTGATTGATCAGATTTTGAAGAAGAGTAACACTACACCTATATCATATTCCTCAGGGATGAAACTACAAGATTACAGGTAGACCGCATTATTTACAGTGAGTGAAAGAAGTATTTGATCTAATGCTGAGTTTGTACGTTTGCCCTCTGACAAAGAATAATTTTATACAGTCTAATTTTAATGGTAGGTTTATTAAAAACCCTCAGACCCCCCAAGTGCCCCAAGTCAGAGACTGATGTGCATTGTAATGTGTGAAATAAGTATATGATCCCTTTGCAAATGATGACTTGGTGGCAAAACGCTTGTTGGCAATCACAGAGGTCAGACGTTTCTTGTAGTTGGCCATCAGGTTTGCACACATCTAAGGAGGGATTTTGTCCCACTCCTCTATGCAGATCCTCTCCAAGTTAGAAAGGTTTCGAAGCTGATGTTTGGCAACTCGAACCTTCAGTTTCTTCCACAGATTCTCTATGGAATTAAGGTTTGGTGACTGACTAGGCCACTCCAGGACCTTAATGTGCTTCTCACATTTACGGCATTTTTGTTTTGTTCCTCTGGCTGTTTTGGGTCATTGTCATGCTGAAATACTCATCCACAACCAATTTTCAATGCCCTGGCTGAGGGAAGGAGGCGCTCACCCAAGATTTGACGGTACATGGTCCATTGTCCCTTCGATGCGGTGAAGGTATCCTGTCCCCTTAGCAGAAAAACACCCCAAAAGCATAATGTGTCCAGCTCCATGTTTGACAATGGGGCCATAGGCAGCATTCCTGGGGGGGGTTGGGGTAATGCCAAAGAGCTTGATGTTGGTCTCCTCTGACCACAACACTTTCACTCAGTTCTCCCAGCTGATAGTTTAGTGGTTAGTGTGTTCACCCTGCGACCAGGAAGGCATGGGTTTGATTCTCAAAACAGCTAAGCACCTCTGAGGTACCCTTGAGCAAGGTGCTATCTCCACACACTGCTTCCCAGGTGCCGTGTTCCTGGCTGGCCATTGCTTCACTTGGTGAATGGATTAAATGCAGAGGAAGAATTTCATGCTGTTCACACTGTGTGCTGTGGTGTCTTCACATATGACAGAATGGTCACTTTCACTTTCATTCTGGATCAGTCAGATGTTCATTGGCAAACTGCAGACAGACCTTTACATGTGCTGTCTTATGGGCGCTGCACGATTTCAGTCCTTCACGGCGTAGTGTGTTGGGAATTGTTTTCTTGGTGACTATGGTCCCAGCTGCCCTGAGATCATTGAAAAGTTCCCCCCCAATGTAGTTCACGATCACTGCAGAGACCTTGCATGGAGCCCCAGACAGAGGGAGATTGATGGTTATTTTGTGTTTCTTCCATTTGTGATTTATCTGTTAGCTATAGTCTTATAGCCCAGTCCAGCCTTGTGAAGGTCTTCAATCTTGTCCCTGACATCCTTGGATAGCCCTTTAGTCTTGGCCATGGTGGCTAGTTTGGAATCTGATTGAGCAATTGGTTCTGTGGACAGGTGTCTTATACAGGTACTGTAACAAGCTGGGATTAGGAGTGCTCCCTTACAGAGGGTGCTCCTAATCTCAGCCCGTTACCTGCATACAGTGAAGACACTTTCAGGTAGCCTGAAATCTTGCTGGTTGATAGGGTATCACATACGTATTTCACACATTACAATGCACCTCAATCTCTGACTTTTGTGCACTGGGGGATTTGAGGGTATCACAGCTACAATAAACCTACCATTACAATTCTAGACTGGTCATTTCTTTGTCTGAAGGCAAACGTACAAACTCTGCATGGGATTAATAATTTTATATTGTATATTAAATTTTTCAGCAATGACAGCGGAACAGTCTGCAGTAGTTGTCAGGAGATATTCTGATCGATAAATAAACCAGTTATTTTTGTTCTTACATTCTTCAAGTGTAAAAACAGAATGCTCATCTTCCCTAGTATTCATGTTTGCGTGCTGTTTGTAGTGGGAGACAGCTGCCACATGGCTTTGGTCTTCAAATCCCTTCTTCTTTAAGGCTGCTTTAGGCATGTGCCCCGAGTCACACTCTGAGTCTCTGAGCCCTGGCTCTGCCATGGCTGTATGCCGTCAAGATCCTCTAGCTGCCACGCTCAAAGCAGGGGGAGGCATAGCCTATTCCTGCCTGCCAGAAGGGGGTAATGCTCTGGAAAAAGGAATGATTAAAAGTAGAGGAAGTAATTTTTAAGTTGTGAGGGCAGCAGTTTAGGGCATTAGGGTTGGGTTTCATACATTGGCGGTGTGGTTTTAAAGCACTACTTTGACGAGGAGTCACTTTTGCCCCCTTTTTTTTATTTTTACCCCTAATTTGTGTACATTTGATTGCTTGGTCAAATGCCTGTCATAAAGGCTTGGTTTTTCAGTCTGCAGACTGTGTTGTTAGTGTCCACATGGCATTTAAACTACTAACTTTCTCCTAGATCAAAGAGAACAATTTGTGGGGGAGAACTTCCAAAGTAAGCACAGTGAAGACTTGAAGCCCAGTAGTTAAGCTAGGTCTAATTTACTGGGTTGATGCTGAACATACAGGAGTAAATTTCCATTACAGGGCAATTGAGGGTAGATTTAGGTGGGAGTGGGAGTTTTTTTTCACATGTTGGGTCTCACACTGAAGTGTGGACGGAATAGTCACACTTTCGTCATTTCTGAGATCAGAAACAAGCCCATGATAAGTCCCTGGCTCATGATAACACTATACAGTGTTGAACAGCTGACAATAGCTGTATGAGTGATTAGATTATAAGGACGCAGTGACAGGCGCATGTTCTAGCTATAGATATTGATACATATCTAACGAAGTGGTATGTTGTTATACCGACCTGCAATGTGTGGAGGTTATGGATTATCGCTCAGGCTCTCACTCGTGATTTAGCAGCCCTAAGAAGGCTTTGTAATGGTCTTGTCCCTGCAGCCAGTAACATAAACAAGAGACCCGTGTGTGTGTGCGTGTGTGTTGCGTCGCCAGCCTGGTGTCACGTTTTCAACATCTGTTTCCAAGATGGAACTGGTTTTTGAAGCTCAACAGCTGTGAGTAAACATCCCAAACTGACCCTCAAATCTCCTAAGATTGAAGTACCAAAAACAACACACTGAACAAAAGAAATATTTATTCTTATTAGTGGAAGATCACTTCTTCAATATGAGGATGGAAAAGCACTGAGTTGCACTGTTCACTTTTATTTTTCTGGGCCATTCTTCAAAACATGTTGCTAGCTTGAACTCCTTCCGCCTACAATTCAAGTATTTAAGCCGATCGACCTAAAGTGAGACTAATGATCCTTGTATTTTCCACCTTGTCTCACAGACTGTTTCCAGTGTGTAGTGGAACTGCTCTTTTAATTAGGTATGCACTGATGCTTGTTGATGCCGGTGCAGCCACATTACCCGCCCTTAACAACTGATATATTGTGGAGCCCTAGTGTGCTGTAGGCTGCACACACCACTGCTGTAACTTTTGCAGTGCCTGCCGCTGACCCGGAAAACCACAGATCTGTTCCCTCCTTTGTCTGAACACTCCCTTGGCCAGGCGGCTTGTAATTTGCCTTGCCGTCTAAACTTAGTACGCCTGGAGCAGGCCCTGTTTCAGGGTGTATTTACAGAGCAGGTCTGCTCTCTGCTTCATTCTCTGCACCAGGTCTGGGATTTTCACTAGCTCTGTGATTTAGGAGTGTTCTCAAACAAATCATTGCAATCAGCAAAAATGATTTTTGTTTTGCTTAATATGAGTTTTCTTGGGGTTGAAATGAACATTAGGATACCTGTGGGAAAAAAAAATGTTTTCTCTTTCTTCCTCTGGTCCCTATTCATTGTGAAGTTGTTTGTTAGACTTGCATATTGTGATGTAATGAATGGCAATGTCCACATGTGTGTATTTTGAATTACACCTGACTCATTGAGTTCAGGTCTTACAACTACACATGTGTTTTAAAAAAAAGGTGTTTAAAATCAAGCACATAGCCACGTAGTCTCACCAAGCAAGCACTGGGTCATACTGAAGAGCTCATTGGCTTAAATCGTGGCAGGGTCATAGGATGTCACCTTTTCCCCAATCCACAGGTTTTTCAGTGTTACGGTAGAAAATTCGATCTGTTAAGCTTTGGAAATGTCTCTTTAAATATTGTACAAGAAAACAGCACTCGAGAATGGGATGCTATTTTGGACAACCAAGCTTTTGTTGCTTCAGTTTAAGAACATCAGCAGTTTGTGAATGGCAGTTGTGAATAAGCTGTTTATTTTTTTACATGTAAAAGTATATCTGCCAATTGGTTATCTTGTTTTTTTTGTTTTTTTTTTAATCTGTATTAGTAACTGATTTCTTATTAGTCAGGCCCTAATGAATAATGCCTTGCTGTGCTGCGCTGGTGTTCAGGCCCATGTAGTGCTGCTGCTGACTGTCCCTGTGTGAGGCCTCGCTTACAAAACCAATAGGAAACGATGAGGAAGCAGCTACAGCCCAGTGCTTCCTGTCCCATCCATACTCAGGGGAAAAGTGCACACATGCCTTAGTGTGTCCTCCAGGATGAACAGTCACCCAATATGTCAGTCACCAATGGGCCATTCGCCATGATTTAAACCACATGAGAAAGTGTGTCTCATGTATATGTGTATAATACATGGGAACTGTATCTGTTGCTTAATGTTGATTTTGCTGTTGAAGTATGTTTGAATACGTGACCTAAATCTCGCGGCCTGTACGTAGCCATAACAATAATGCTGATAGCAGCTGTGATGCTGGGGGTTCTGCTGAGACTACTGTTCTTCCTAATCTTCCCTGCCATATGCTGTCACAGAGTCTGAGACAAAAGCAGCCACTGGAACTGAACTTGCGTTTGAATTTGCATTAGCATAGCAATGCTTATGTGCGTGCATTCTCCTCTGGTGGACAAAGAGCATTTAGGTCTGTCTTTACTAGCCTTTCGTGTATGCAATTCTAAATTTGAAGGGGCCTGTTTTCAGAGCACAATCTTTTTATAACCCTTTATTATCTTTTATAACACTGTATTATCTGATACGGAGAAGTTTAACTTTTTTTATTGAACATTAACTAATGTGTAAAAGCTCCACTGGAATAGAATTCAGACGGATTTACACTAAATGTCCTAAATGTGTGTCTGAAGCCTGTCGAGGGTTGTGCCGAAATAATCTGTTGTTGTAGATTTGCAGTGAGAACGGCAAAAAATGGCTTTGAAGGGGAGAATGCAGGGAGCTCTCAAAATACCTCCAGCCCTTGCCTGTAGAGGGTTGTTTCCAGACCTCTACCTGTGTTTGCCCTTGAGGAGATTAGACAAGTATTTTGAGAAGTTTTCAGACATTGTTGAATGTAGTGTTTCTATGAATAAACATTGTTGTGGTTTATAGCATTTTATTTGTTTAGTTTGATCTGGTACAGATAAGACAACAAAACTGAGCATATTGATGTGTTGCTTACATTTGTAGGTTAATACACACAACCACACAGATACAGCTAGAAATACACTGACGGAAAGCGACACAAAAATCAGTAATTCGAGGCAAGATCAACCAGTGATGTCTGTGAAACAAAAGGATCACACATGCTCAGATCTTGATATAATTAACATTTTCATGGGGCTCTGCATAGCAAGCACTGGATCAAAAATAACAACCATAACAGTTCATTTATGTGGGGACCAAACCTCTAATGATGAGGCGGCTTTTTCTCAGTCTAGGAGGAGTTTAGCATACTTTGGTTTGGCTTTAAATAACAGCTTTGCATCTTCATCCTTAGTTGAGATTTTGAAGGTAATGCAAGAAAGCTAAACTTTGTTAAGCAAAAAATTGCACTTTAAGCACATGTTCAGTGTTTCATCGATTTTCCAAAGACGTTATAAGAAAAAAAGCCGAAAATGACAGATTTGCCTGTTTATTGTTCAGTTCTGTTTTTGCTGTTTTGCACAATAAAATACTCTTTTATTCTTCAATTATTGGATATGGTTATGTGTAGTATAATAGTAAAGTATTTTTGTGTAGTTATCAGTGGCCTGTCACTTTACTGTACTGTTATGTACAATTAGAAATTAATTTTACTGTATATATTTGTGCTTATACTGCCCACTACTTGCCTACGGGTAAGTCTCCTAAACTACATGCATGTACTGGCAAGCCACTGCCCTACAATGCGTAGAGCATGTGTGAGATTTTAGAGCAAGGGAGAACCTGAACGGTGCCTGAGTGCAAACATCTTGTGTGCTGAGAGCAGGAAGAGTGCCAAAAGCAATCCAGTGAGGGTCTGTTTACGAGTGGGGAAAGAAAGAAAGAAAGAAGAAGAGGGGAGTACACTTTTTATCTCCGCAGTGACACCATGCAATGGGATATAAATACACTTCAGCGGCACCGTGAATACCCTCCTTGTTTGGACAGGAATTTTTATGTGACGCTCTACAAAGCAACTGTCAGAGTGTGAGTTTCACTCAGAAAACTCTGTTCTCCTCAGCCCTGATCTGGGTAATCTGACAGCGTTTCATCTTCTGTTATTAATAAAGAGATGAATTTGAAAACACTCATCATGTGAAAAATCAACATGAAACTTAAATCTGATCCACCTCCCTGTAATTTAATCAGGGACTTGTTCTCTCTGGAGGTGTGAGCAAAAATGGATACTAATTGCAGTGGTTTCATCGGGCTCAGAGCTTCAAAGAATGGTCATGTGTTTCTGTGGCCCAAGCAGCGGCGTTTCCACTGTCTGTAGCTCATTATATGTTTTTGTTGCTGTAATGCAGAAACAAAGTGCAGTTATCTCTAGGGGTGGAGGTAGCTCAGTGGGTAGGGTACTTGCCTCCAGACCAAGAGGTCATGGGTTCGAATCCTACCTTCAGCACCACCACTGGGTCCCTGAGCAAGACCCTTAACCCTTAGTTGCTCCAGGGAGACTGTCCCCTGTAGGTAGACAATGGAAGTCGCTTTGGATAAAAGCGTCTGATAAATGCCGTTAAATCTCATTGGGAACTTGGAAGAGCGGTCTGGTCGATGATTTACACAGAACTTGATGGATATGATCTGACTATTTCAGTGTGTCTGTAAATTTGTCAATTGTGTGTGAGTGTAAAATGTAGCTGACTTCCAAAGTACTTATGTACTAGTTCTGGGCTAGTACAGTGGTTGTATTTTCTTGGATCTCATCAGTGAAGTGAAAATTCTGTCATACGTGAACGCACTGCACACACTGAACACACTTTTTCCTCTGCATTTAACCCATTTACCAAGTGAAGCAAGGGGCATCCATGAACACGGCGCCCGGGGAGCAGTGTGTGGGGACGGTACCTTCCTCAGAGCGGTCTTGGGGATCGAACCTGGACTTGCTGATCACAGGGCGAATGCCTTAACCACTAGGCCACCAGCTGCCCACCCTAGTGCATTAAGCATTACTGCTTGTGGCCTGGTGGTTAGGGATCCGCACCAGGACCGTGGTGGGTTCAAATCCCAGGACTACCAGTTTCCCTACAGGGGATACCTTTGAGCAAGCTACCATCCCCACATACTGCTTCCTAGGCGCTGGGTCAGTGGCTGCCCATGCTTCATTTGATGACAGTTTTGTGTGGTTCACACTGTGTGCTGTGCTGTGGTATGTTCACGCCTGACAAATGGACACATTACACTATATTTTGTTTGGGGCATTGTGCGACACGTTAAATACAAATCATTTTTAATGGTAAAGTAGCACTTCTGGCTCTTTTTGTTCATTCAAGTAAGTTCAAACCATTCTGTTTTGCCCAACAAATGTTGCATATTTTATTGAATATTCAGGGTAGTTGCATCATCACCTTCAGACGAATTCAGAAAAATGAGTTTTGTTGAAGGTGAATGTGCTGCAGTGTGCTTTATTTACGCCCAGGCCCAGGTGTGTACTGCTGTGCCGGTGATGCATTGTGGGCCCACTCAGCTACAAGGCCCCTCCTACTCCACTCAGGAACAGAAAGGCGTCCCTTGTGGGCTAGCAGGGCAGGAACAGTGGCCCCTTTTATCCTGAACTTCATAACAACAGCACAGTAACTCACAGCCCCTTTGCCTGGACTTTACTGCCACCATGCTCTCTGCAGAGAGGGAGAGGAAGGAAATGAGTGAGAAAGCTGCTGTGTATAAGAATTGATTACATTTCACTGTGACTTATACACAGCCTCTATTTCCTTCTGTCTGTCTCTCTGTCAACTGGTTTATAGAAGTGAGAGATTAAAAGACAAAGAGAAGGTACAATATGACTAAAAGAACGAGAGACAGGTTGTGTAGCCTTGAAAGAGTGAGGTGTGTGTGTGTGTGTGTGTGTGTGTG
>JBBJLR010000111.1:8739915-8754423 GCA_037577145.1 Brachypetersius gabonensis
TATATATAGCACTCAGTGGATAGGATACTTGCCTTCAGATCAAGAAGTCATTGGTTCGAATCCTACCTTCAGCACCACCCCTGGGTCCCTGAGCAAGACCCTTAACCCCAAGTTGCTTCAGGGAGACTGTCCCCTGTAGTTAGAGAATGAAAGTCGCTTTGGATAAAAGCGTCTGCTAAATGCCATCAATGTAAATGTAATCAAAATTCAACAAACAAAGCCTTGCATCTCTGCAGCATAATTTGAAAATGCTGAACGTTTTCATTGGGGAATTTTTTTTAAGGTTTTCTCCTTTCTCTTGTAACGTTACTGTTTTGGAGAAACAAGGTTTTGTTCAAATGTATATGATGATAGACATGGGTAAGATGATAAATGAGACATTTATAAGTGGAATAGTCACATAGCTAAATGTCTTACAGCTTTTAATGCAGAGCCTGTTTTCCTCTTCCACAGTTTAGGAGAGAATAATGTTTTACAAACTGGCCTTCCTGATTGAAGGTTCTGTGGGACCTTTAATTTTTAGGTACTTTTCATAATAATGGTTCTGCTTGTGGAAAAGCAAATGATTCTTTCTCCAGCTTTGCCTTTAGGCTTTCGTAAGCACTTTCTTCACGTGTCTCTAAACCTTTGGTCTTTATTTACTGTGCTCTTGCTTTTTCCCGATACACTAGAGATGACATTAGACTAGACATTACACATTGCCTTAACATGGAACGCCAGCTGTGTTAAATTTTTGTGTGATGTCCAGGCCACTGAAATGCCTTTGGTTTCTGGACCATGGTGCATTCCATGAGTACACAGAGTACAAAACCACAAAATGGGGCCGGACTGGTGCTTTTTCCTTTTGGTTGATGTCATTTCCTTTTCCTTTCTCTTCTGAAGTCCCGTTTTAATTTCCTGCCATCTTACCCTGCTCTGCAGTGCTCGGGCCCCTAATCGACCAGCCTCTCTGGAAAGTAACTTGTTCCTTCTCAGTTGCACTTCCAACTAAACTTCAGTTGACAGTTTTGTGGTTTTGCGCTCCTGTGGTGATTCTTTTTGGCACTTTTCAGCAGTGGTTTTGTGTATTAACCACTTACTTAGAAGCATAGTGTTCTAAATTCCGCATTGAAACTGACGAATTGAAAAAGACAATAAACTTTTACGTCAGGCGCTCGTGCTCCGTCTGTTTACAAACTTAGAAAACCATTGTGAAAGAGAATAGGCTGGAGTTGAGACAAACACATGACGCTGGAATTCTGCTTATTTGGTTTGGCCTGTATTTGAGCCAAGGGACAGTTCATTCTCATTGTCATTTTGAAAGCAGGCATGCTGGCTTTCAGCACCAATTGCATCCATTCATATCTGAAGCCTCTCTACTCTCACACGCGAGGGCAAGCAACGACCAGTGCAACTGGGCAAGGTGCAGAATGGCCATCCATCTAACAATGGCCTCTAGGAGGGCAGAAACATCCTTCCTTGGACAAGCTTGGACCCTCACTTCCTTTATATACCACTGTGGCATTAGCTCACAGCATCAGTTTACATCATGTTTAAATACTGTTTTTGGAGGTGATCTTGAAGAGGCACATTTCATTTACTGTTTTATTTGGAAATGTCCTTAAGGTCCAGTTGATTTGTTTGTTTGTTTAATTGACTTAAACCCTTAATCTGTTTACTCTTAAAGGGCTCAGATCCATAACAATACAGTCTGAATTCATATTATGATGATCTCTGGCTGGCCTTTGTAATAATGAACATCTGTTGGGGTTTTAATGCGACTTTGAAGTTGTGGCTGCAGCACAAGGTTTGCCCTAGATGGTCAAAGGTTTGTTTATGAAGTCTGGGTGTCTGCTTTTCTCATGGACACATTACTCACTTAGCGCTTTGCAGTAACTCCCTCAGCCAGGCTTCCTTTCCCCCTCATGCTCGTTTGGATGGTAAGATCAAAGCAAGGTGATCACAAAGACCCACTCTTCTGGATTTGTTCTTCAGCGAAAGCAAAGTATTAACATTTTAGCAATTATTAAATTCTCAACACTTTAATCTGACATTTCTTATATTCGTATAGCTAAGGTTCTGGAGCAGTGTCTTGGAGTTCTTCTTGGGCCATAGTGGCCTTATACTCTAATCAGAGCAATAAGGCCAAGCCCTGAACCCACTGACTACATCTGTGGTGCTCTTTGGCCACAGATGGAAAGTTGCCAGATTGTAATAATGCCTGTGTTTTCCCCATTCTGTCTCCCTATTTCATTCTGCAAATGTAGATTAGCCTCAAATTGGAGCTTAAACCCTAGAGAGCTTTTTGGAAACTTTGAAAAAGACTGAATGTTTTGA
This sequence comes from Brachypetersius gabonensis, assembly GCA_037577145.1. Classification (NCBI taxonomy): domain Eukaryota; kingdom Metazoa; phylum Chordata; class Actinopteri; order Characiformes; family Alestidae; genus Brachypetersius; species Brachypetersius gabonensis. The sequence continues at coordinate 8,742,232 of JBBJLR010000111.1, forward strand.
TTTTTGGATCATCCTTGCTTTGAGTTTACTTTCGCTTTTACCTTCACACTTGAACTAATTGAATATTATTTTTTTCTCTATAGAAAGAGACCACTTAATTTTACTTATCAGCTCTTAATTAATGCAAGTCCTTAATCTATGAATATTAATGTGAAAAACGTGTACTTATGCATGTATGCTATTTGTTTTCCTTTTAAAATAAATAAATTCTTTGGGGTACCTGACATTTAAGACTTTTCATCCCTTTATGTTACCTATAAAGCAAGTAAGAGATGATTAGAAAACAGTCTTTAAGAGGCTTTAAATGCCAGAACTACATCCGCATAACCAACTAATAACTTAATTCACAAAGGTATGTGCCCTGAAAGGAATCACTGCTTTCAAGAGTATTGAGATTTTTTTTAAGTTGCTGGATTGCCCAACCATATTTTTTAGTGGATATAAGATGTTTATTAAGGATTGGTGGCTGTAAAATGCCATGGAAAAATACCACAGTAAACAAATGCTATTCCTATGAAAAGGCTGATGAATTGATAGTTCTGCCACAGTCAGTCCTGCTATGGTTTAGTGTAGCTGTAGTGAAGCGTAGAAACACACATTCAAATGCAGCCAGAGGCTAAAGTAGTGTTTAGTAGAAGCCAGTGCTGGCCGCTGTAGTATCTAACGCCTTCATATATCACAATGAAAACTAATGTATGAGGAGAGAAAATGGACCATGACCAAGGACTCTGCATTAATATTTGAATCTGGTTTGGTGTGTGTAAATATTTTCTATGGTTAGGGATGTCAGACCTCAAACAACTGCCCTCAACATGGTTTTGGTTTGTTTCTCTCTCTGTTAAAAACAGTTTGAGTACATTTTTTCTGCCTTTTTATATTTAACTAGCCTTTGTTCACAGTGGTGCTCATTATGTGGGCTTCCGTTACTGTTTGTGTTAAAAAACAATCTAATAGATTGTTAATGTGTTTCTATTGAATGAAGCTATGTGATATATATCCTTTTTAAGCGGGGGTTTCTCCTTCCCAACAGTCATTCCAGTTAAAATTGACAACTGATCTCCATGATTTTACCAATTTTGGCACAGTGATTGTGATTGCATGGTAATTTGTAGGTGCGTGCGAATTGGTCAGTGTGCAACATTCTTTCTTCCTGATTAGTGATCGTTGGTTATTTCTAACGCACCTGCCTGCAAAAAGAGGTGTGCGCTTTCTCAAATGGTAATAAATAGCCCATGGTAATAAGAACACGATGCACACAATAACAGAAAGCATTCCTCTCCTACCTGCCAGCGGCCATGTATACATGATTACTGGGGGTCTGCAAGGGCTTTATGGATGTCCTGTGTATCCGAATAATCCATATCATCCGCTCAATATTTGATGAGTTAAGTAAATACAATAGCACCCTATTAGACTCCTGACATATTATGCCCTAGAGAGCCAGTTCCAACCAAGAAGTGCAGTGCCATCACTTTTTATGAACTGGCTTACCTGTACAGGATGGCAGCTGAGGCTTGTGGTGTGAGCAAAACTATCATTCACAGATGTGTGTCAGGCCATGTTATGTGACTTGTAAAATAGTTTTTTACAATTTAAATTTTGTAAAATAGTGCTTTTTTTGTTGTTTGAAAAACCACATCATGCAGGTGTAAAAATCTTTTAGCACTTTTCTTTTTTATAAATCCAACACTTTCCAAAACTTGTCTTTTTAATTTCAAATTGCACTGGAAAGAGTAAGTTAATGGAAACCCACCAATTGTCACTTTCAAAGAGGGCCTGTTGGCCAAACGGCACAGAATTCTTGAGATGAAAAGTTGAAACTGCAGTGGAGCAAGCAGACTGAATCCATGCAGTAGCCTCTGGTTCAGTACCCTGCCCAGGCAAACACATCGCAGCATGCTAAAACCTCCTACTGCTAGGGCAAGACTCGTAACACTACACTGTATTCCATATGTGACATGAATATACTGTATGTCTCTATGAATAAGTCCATCTGCCAAATGCATAAATACAAAGGTCATTTTATAGCTAGAGGTATTTTAGTATGATTATACAACACTGTGCTTCTCCATGGTTAAATTTGGAACATGAACTCAGAGAAACTGATACAAGAACCACACGCTACTATTAGAAACCACATCCCATGCTCCATTTGACCTGAAATAGCAATACAGTGTGTCTGGATTGTTGTAGTACATTTGGCTCCAAAGTACAAAGTTATTACTACACACACAATCGAGGCCTTTGGTCCATGCCGCTTGTTTGTGTAGAGTTTGCCCTTCTTTTTATCAGAACTGAGAAACGAATGCCTTTGTTTTGCGGAAATAGAACTTTGAAGTGCTGTCTTGGCCGTCCATGAACAGATTTGTTTGCTAGTGGTGTATTTTGGAAATGTAACAACTCTCCAGCTCCCGGACACTGTGGAAGGGCCGTTTCCTCTGTTTCACGGACCAGGAGCCACAGTCCTGGGATACGGTTAGAGACTGGAGAGTGAGCGATGCACCTCTGATGCTACATTTCACAGCCTTGTTCCTGTGCACAGCTCTGCTTCTGTGTTTGTGCAGGCCGTTGGCCAAGTGGCTCTAATGCAGCCTATCCCCCTCCCCGCCCCTCCCTTCCCCCCGGTTCTCTTGTGTCATACCCCAGTGGGACACTCCAGTTAAACTGTAAACCACAGCCACTCGCCCGGCCTGACCGCATTCCGATAAGCCTCCTCTCCTGGAATTCCTTCCGGGTCACAGAGCCATCGTTTCCTTTCCACAAATCCTGTGTTCTGTTCTTCTTTTTTCACAAACTGTCCCTGTGAGCACTAAATCAACTCTGCCTTCTTCTTTCTGTCTTGTGTGTTGTGTGTGAAACTTTCCCAGATTAATTTTCTTTCCTTTCGAAAGTGTGTGTGTGTGTGTTTGGTTAGAAAGGTGTCTCCGCTGGTCACTCAGAATTGTGGCCGTGGGAACCGTAGTTCTTTCTTGTCCACTGTGAGCTGGGTGCAAAGGAGCATGAAAAGTGCTGAGTAGTAAAAACACCCTTGAGCTGCTCTATGTCTAAATGGTTAGCAGTTTAAACATCGGAAGCCCCTGCACTGTGGATGTTAACCCCTTAAACCTAAATACAGTTTCCTTGTATTTTGCTTTGAATCATTTGTTGGTGCAAAAATGCCAATCGGACTGTCTTATCTTTGGCACACAGAGTAGATTAAATTCAAGAATGGGAACAAATATTTTGCTGGAAAGTGCCTGAAGATGAAAGGTGCCTTGAAAAAAGGTGTTTCACCCACTTAGTATTCAGCACCACCAGTATACTGATCATGACATGATCATCTGGAATCATCTGCACCTGTTTCTTCACTGGTTCAGGCCTTAAGTTAGAGACTGGTCAGGTACAGGAACTGGACTGAAGTTGGAGCCTTTGAAAATCCTTCTTAAAAAAATTCAATTAAGTTTGGGCTTTTGGAATAGGAATAGAAATAGCCATCTCTGTTACAAGGTAGACATGAGGTATGTTTGTGGTGAATGTTTTTTTTTTACTACAGTGATGTCTCTTTCCCTGTAAACTGCTCCTGGAATCATCCTAGGCTGGAGCAAGTTCTACCTGTTCTTTCATTTAGGAGTTTCACTTTGTGAATGCACAGACTTTATTCACCACAGAGCTTTTTCATCCAGTCCTGTGGTTGCGAATCAAATGTGTCCATTAGGGTCAAATTTTTTAATGGCCAATAATGATTAGAAATTGAGACGATTACTGATTCTGTGCTTTGAGCAAAAGCTTGCCATTAATCATCTTGGCTGGTTCTAGTCATGCATTCTTAATCTCCCTAAATCTAGCTTGATTACTTTTTTCTTAAGAACCTAAGCATGAGTTCTTTTTAAAGAAGCGGTTTAGAGCAAAAATATTATTTACAAAGTTCTCACCTTCACCTTAATTCCACTTGTCAACCATCCTTGACATTTCTTGTCTGAAGTTATGTAATGGAAACATTGAGCACAGTGTCTACTTCATGCCTGAATCATCACATACTCGTCTCAAACCGCATTGAGTTTAATGTCAAATAGACTTGCTTATGTGGTTTCTGTTGCCGTATCACTCTTTCAGCTGTAAACATGGACAGAAGTGCTTTTTGTCCATTTCTTGTCATGTCTGATAAAGAGATCAGCTATGGATGGGAAGCTGTGTAAATGACTTTCTCTCTCCCTCTTCTATTTTGTTCATGTCAAGTTTCCTGTGTGTTAACTTTCCTTTCACAGGTCCTTTAATAGAGAGCCCCCAGCTGTCTCCCTTCGGCTCCAAGAGTGCCCTGTGTCTGTCGCCCTCCTTCCAGATGTCCACCCTCAGCCTGCCTGGCCAGGCTCCCTCGCCCCTGCAGAGCCCGAGCCTGAATGAGGTGGGCACTGCCAGGCTAGAGGTGGAGGAGGAGGTCAGGAGGAAGGTACACTGCCCACATGCCACCTTGCCAGGCCCTATATAAGAGCCCAGGGAAAACTAGCCTGAGCATGGGCCAATGCACCTAACCAATCAGAGCACAGGGCACTGTGTTTCACCAGTCAGGGAGTTCAGGGAAGAGGGGTGTTGATGTTTTTCCGACGCGGTGGGCTTCAAGGGCTGAAAGAACTAATGCGTTCACCGGTCAAAAGTTTGGGGGCAGCCTTTTGAAAACCAGTTTAAAACATTGTGTTATCATAATTCTTTCTTTTTGCACTTAAGCACATCCAAGTCCAGTAAGACACGTGTTACTGCATTGCTTAAAGGGCCATATCTTAGAAAACAGAACTTTTTCTTTTCTCTTTTGATATAAAGGAACTTCATGTAGTATGTAAACATTATTCAACGTATGTACCATCCACTCCGTAGTCCATATACAGAAACCAAGCTCTATATTCATTTAAATTAAGAGTTTTGCAATGTTTTCAGTTTTAAGTGAGCTGTATTTGCCAAGTCAGTACAAAATCTGCAAAAAAAATTCAAAAGTAGTAATTTTCTGCAGCACTGCAAAAAATAGTAATTCAAAATTTTAATTCTAAAGAATAAAACAAGGTTAAATATTGCTGTATAAAAATTGTGACTCGTTGGTCATAAACCCAAACTAATAGTATAAATGATTAGATTAAGAGATTCAAGACAAATGTAGTACATTGGCCCTTTGTTCACTACAGAGCTTTTCCATCCAGTCCTGTACATTAAAATTATTAGTGGCAGTATCTTAAAGTTGCCAAAGTCAACACATCTCCTTGTTCTGATGTCAGCACTTATCAGCGTTCAAACCTTTGAGCTTTTTAAACCACTTTTGGATCAAAGGAGGTTTAGCATGAGCTTCTAACAGTCGTTTGGCAAAGAAAATGTTCGTGTCATTATTTAGAGAAAACCTTGCTGTAAAGCATTAACAATAAAACACCCAAAGGTTCGTCCCCAAACTTTTGTCACTGGTCGTGCGTTTATTCTGGGTTGAGTGCTCTTTTTTTATGTTTGAGACCAATTGGATGTATTTGAAATGGAGAGGGCCTTGGCTCTTAACTTTGGTGTGCACTGCTGACTTTAATGCTCTACCTCCAACCTCAGTATGTGATTTCTGTGTACTGCATGTACTGAGTGTTACTGAGATAGCGATGGTTCTCCTAAGTGTAGCTGTGACTAGTTGCCAGTCCTATACATGACAATGTTTGTGGTTATAGCTGTGCCGTGTACTCCTAAGACACATTTTGTGTTACCCTTAAGATAACCACGTTAATGGGTGTAACGATATCAATACAGTTGCAGAAAATTTATATTTTGAAATTTACAAACTTACCCCTTACCACCCCTTAAACAAAGGTCAGCAAATGAGTAAAGCTCTGAATAGATTATTTTTTTTTGCCAGTGACCACAACTGGGCATCCGTTTGTGTACTATTAGTAAAGTAGGCAGGACAGTCTTTTTTGAAGAAATTGTAGGAAATGTGTGCTTATTTCTTTATTTTTGTTGAAAGGCTAAAAAGTTAAACTAAAGCGGTCTATGTAGATTGTAGCTGTGTTAACACTTAAAATATCAAAAAATCAATTATGCATTGACCCCTGAATCATTACTCTGAAAATATCTTTACACCCATAACGCTCTTATTTAACACAGTTCAGATATTTAGATGTTTTGTTTATATGGGACACTGTTTTTGTTATGGTCTAACATTGTATGTATTAATGTATGTAATAATGAAACATAAGTCTTACAACAAGTTTTGGCTTACAGTGGCTGTGCTTGCACCAAGGGTTGTGTGTATGTGTTGATCTCTATTTCAGAGGTATCCCACCGATAAGGCCTACTTCATTGCCAAAGAGATTCTAATGACCGAGAGGACCTACCTTAAGGATCTGGAGGTCATAACAGTGGTGAGCACACAGCTCTATTAGTGCATAATAATAGTCTGTTTTAAATAGTTGTACTTTAACAGTGTATGTGTGCACACTGTGGGGGAGAAGCTAAATGTGTTTTGAGCCTCATCTTTGAGATTCACTGAGAGATTGTGTCTTAAGAGGGGTGTGTTTTATGTCATGCTGACCTGCGTGTGTGTCTTTGTGTGTCTGTTTCTCTTCAGTGGTTCCGCAGTGCAGTGATTAAAGAAAACGCCATGCCCGAGGGCCTAATGACCCTGCTCTTCTCCAACATAGACCCCATCTACGAGTTCCACAGAGGCTTCCTCAAAGAGATTGACCAGAGGCTGGCTCTCTGGTACACTTCTCCTCTACCACATTTTTTTCCCATTTAAACATCTGGGGGTGGAAATTATTTTATTTTGTGCTTCATAGCAGCACACAAGCAAGTCAATATTGCCATGGTGACACAATCACCAGCCAAAATTGATGCTTATCAAAAGACCAATTTATGACTTGGACTACATGACCAATCAAGTAATTCAGGTTTTTTCTCTGTCTTGGTGCTTTTGTCTGGAATTTCCAAGAACTGTTGGCAAGAATAAAATTGTGGGGATAGAATTGCGTAGAGTGACCTTAGCTTTAATAGGGTCAGTTATTGATTTATGTCAACAAAGGCCTAGTGTGTAGTGTGTCTGTAGTCCTAGTGTGACGGGGGACCCTGTTTAATCTCTATTATTTTATTTATTTTTTGTTACTTTGCCGCAGAACCATGTACAAACAACTTGGTTTGCTTGCTCCCTGCTTACATTCAGTTTTGGACAAGAGAATATCATTAATGTCATGTAGTGTGGCCAAGGCATAAATCTTTTGAGAACCATCAAATTTTCGTGATGAGGCATCATTTTTCTTTTTAAAGTTGGAAAAATTGCACTCCAGAACAATTGACTGCTGTTGTTGCTGCTAGCATTGGCAAAACTTCATATCACTGCTCCAATCTAATGAAACTCTTTACATCACATAGATATTAGGGGTGTAAATCCATGGCACCCCAGTAGTTTGATGTAATTACTGTCCTTAGTAAATTACAGAAATTTCACCACCATTTTTACTTGATTGAATTTTTTGGGGTGCTATTCTGGGTAAAGAGATGTAGCTGAAGGAGTAAACGTGTCTGTAGGAACAGCATATTGAGTAATGAAACAGTGATTATCTTGATCTCCTTTTCTTTTTATCTAGGGAGGGGCGCTCTAATGCTCATGTGAAGGGGGATTACCAGAGGATTGGAGACGTAATGCTGAGGAACATGTGTGCCCTGAAGGTAAAGTCACTATTGATATGCATAAATGCAACATTACTAGTAGATCTGAAAGGAGTCCCATCTTGATATGAATTGCCATTTGAACGTCTCTGTGAGAATTCCTTGTATTTTAACTAGTAATTAAAACAATAGCTCTGGTGTTTGTGATGGCGTAGTGGGTAGGATACTTGCCTCTAGACCAAGAGGTCATGGGTTCGAATCCTACCTTCAGCACCACCACTGGGTCCCTGAGCAAGACCCTTAACCCCAAGTTGCTCCAGGGAGACTGTCCCCTGTAGTTAGGGAATGGAAGTTGCTTTGGATAAAAGCATCAGCTAAATGCCATGAATGTAAATGTAAATGGTGTTTCCAAGTATCACCAAAATCTTATCAGTCTAGCTGTCTTTAAACAGTGGGGATGGACAATACATTCTTGTAATACATCTAGACATGTAATTTACATTGTCTCGCAATGCAATTAAAAAGTAGTATAATTTGTTTTTAAGCCAGTGGCATCTAAGTGAATTACAGTATCTGTGATGTCTCAGTAAGTTATTTTTCTTTCCAGGAATTCACTAGCTACCTGCAGAAGCACGATGAGGTACTGACCGAGCTGGAAAAGGCCACCAAGCGTGTAAAAAAGCTGGAGACTGTATATAAGGAGTTTGAGCTGCAGAAGGTTTGCTATCTGCCGCTCAACACCTTCCTGCTCAAACCCATCCAGAGACTCATGCACTACAAGCTGATCCTGGAGCGGCTGTGTAAGCACTATGCCCCTGATCACAGAGACCACCACGACTGCAAAGGTAACCCTCGCACACCACCTGTAGCTTTACAGCCCATGTGAGAACATTGTGAAATTGAGGTTGTCACAGTACCTCAAACTATGTTCAGGAAATTCTTCTTGATGTGGGCATATTTCTAAACCTGTGTCTGTGTGTATCCTGCATGTGTCCTGGCTGTGTGCCACCTGTAGAGGCGCTGAAGGAGGTAGCAGAGATAGCCGCTCAGCTGCAGAGCAGTCTCATTCGGCTGGAGAACTTCCAGAAGCTGACAGAACTCCAGCGGGATCTGATTGGCATTGAGAACCTCACCGCTCCTGGCAGGGTGAGCAGAGACATTTCTTAGAACTGGCTAACAGTTCTTAGCTAAAACTAAATACTATTTCTGTAATCATTTAACCTATAAATACTAAATAAGCTATGACAAAGTATTTCACAGTCATCTGAACATTTTAGAATGTGATTTTTTTTTATATATATAAATGGTCCTGATTGTGAAAATCCTTCAGCTCTATATCAAACATTTCTGCTTTGAATACTGAGATCAGTGCTCTGTGCTGAGAGGGTTTTTTTTATTTTACGTTATTCTCCTTTGTTTATCAGGAGTTCATCAGGGAAGGTTGTCTTTACAAGCTCACCAAGAAGGGCCTGCAGCAGCGGATGTTCTTCCTGGTCAGTAGCTCTCCTGCCAAGTTTTTCACCTTTTCTTTTGCCTTTTTGTACTTTATTGCTGACCTTAATTTCCTGTCCCAGTTTTCAGACATGCTTCTGTACACAAGCAAAGGCGTTACAGCCACCAACCAGTTCAAAGTTCATGGGCAGCTTCCCCTCCATGGCATGATCGTAAGTATACGCCTTAGTTTCAGTCCCAGAAAAACACTTTTCCTGCTCCTTCCTTGGTCTGTATTTCCCCTGAATGCAGTGGCCTATAGCCGTGCCGTGGTTATTGGGGAGCCTTTTGGTAATTTTGTGGATTTCCTGGTCTGGCCCTACAGCAAGCCATGAGAGCTGAGCTGGGCAACACAAACCGAATGACTCTATCTGAACAATGAGTGGCATCCCAACTCCGAGAAACCTTTCTCCAACATGGAGGGAGAGAACTCTGGGGAAACGTAAACCGGCCTGCGTCTTTAATTTCCCTTTTGTTAAAGCAAAAAGCTTTTTGAAAGCATAAACATACACTACCAGTCAAATGTTTGGACACACCATTTTTTTTCTTTGTTTTTATTATTTTCTACATTGTAGATTAATACTGAAAACAAACAAAATGCTGAACAAACATGTGGAATTATGCAGTAAAGAAAAAAGTTAAACAAGATTCTGTAATAAGGTAATGAGGGACTTTTGTTTTTTACTTAGTTAAGTGGTTCCTACCATAATGTGGAGTAGAACCATGTTCGAATATTATTACTAACTGTGTACCAACCACCATCACAACTGTCCCAAACACATTAAGGCAAGACATTCCACTTATGAACTCTTGATGAAGAACACCTGTTAATTAAACACCATTCCAGGTCGATTCCTCATGAATCAGACTGAAAAAATTCCAGGAGTGTGCAAAGCTGCCATCAGAGCAACAGGTGGTGTTTTCAATATTAATCTACAATGTAGCCAATAAGAAAATCATTCAAGAAGGTGTCCAAACTTTTGACTGGTAGTGTTCGTGAGACATGAAACACTGTACATGAAGATTCATGACCGTGCATAAAACTGAACTGTTTCAAACAGTGTGTGCTATCGAAATCTTTTTCCTTTTTAGAGCCATGTGAACTTAGTAGTCTCTTCTATTGTATTTTAACTAAGCAGATATTGTTATAAACATAGAGAAAGATAAGGATTGTGGAAAAGGAATGTTTAAACAATATAGTAACATTAACATGAAGTTATAAACAATAAGGAACAAAGAGAAAAATAACATGCATCATTTTGGCACTTCAGTAATTATAATTAGCCAGTAAGTGTGTTCAAGCAAGAAAATCACTTTCCCCTCTGGACTCCATCCCTCCCGGGTCAGAACTAGAAACCCCTGTTGAACTAATGCTGTGTGGAGGTGTCGAGACGCTGGGCTTAGCTCAGCATTGAGTGATGGTTTGGTGTGGCAGTAGCATGGCCCTGGGCCTCTCTGTCTCCTAACCTGCATGTCTCTGCTTCACTCCTGCCTGCAGCTCATTGTGCTGGATGCTCCGGTGAGTATGAGGAAACTCAAACTCCAACAGTCCTTCACTCCCACAGACTGCACCGTCAGTGCCACCCCAGCACCCCCAAGCGCTCTCCTTGTCCCCCTCCCCCATCACTCTTTCACACTTAGAGCTTCAATGCTTCAGTAGAAGCACTGAATAGACAGGAGGCTGCTCAATAGGCCGGTGACTCATGGAAGAGTCCTGTCTGCTGATTGGAAGGGTGTTCATGTGTATATTATGTCTTTAATTATGTCTGTTTATATGTGTTTCAGGTAGAAGAGAGTGAGAATGAGTGGTCTGTTCCCCACTGTTTTACCATCTACTCCGCACAGAGGACCATTGTGGTGGCTGCTAGGTATGCTCACAGTCCACTTTAGCCTTACTGTTCTTCTTCTGGAGCTCAGATTGCAGTTTTGTAGCTACTACAGCAAGATTATATAAAACACTGACAAAAAAGAATGAATAATAGCAAACTTAAAATGCTTGTATTTTGAGAAGGGTAGACAGGACAGTTTCTTATGAAGTAAGTGGTATTTTTTTATCAATTCTATTAATTGCCCTGCGGCAAGTGTTAAGGGTTTATTAAGTTCTACATTCACAGTGAAACTGTTAGTATTTTGGAAATAATTGTGGTTAGGAGCATTACATTTAAAAGCATATGACTCACTTTAAGCGTGATAATATCTGGATAGAGCCTGTGGAATTAGTTGAACAATACTTAACACACAGCTCAGGTATGGTTGTACTTTGTTGCAGCCTAAAACCTCCCATCCATAGTAAAGATATTTAAGTTTCAGCTCATCTGCAAATTTCTCAATGAAAATGGCAGTCCCGGAGCCACTACTGGCTACATATTGCTTTGAGCTATATCAAGAAAAGCAACTCACAAGTGGTTAAATAAAAACTGTTAAATTTACTTATTACTGAATGGAGATTTTTGCCAGGCTGCTGTAGCTGTGGAAGAATGTGTTTATAGAAATCTAATGGATAGGTCAGTTATATGTCTGTCTTTGCTTTATTCAGCTCTAAGGTGGAGATGAACAAGTGGATTGAGGACCTGAACATGGCGATAGACATGTCAAAGAAGTCTCAGGAGAAATCGGATCTGTTTTTGGATCCCAGTCTGTGTGATCGCTCCAATAGTAAGTACATTTCACTGTTAGAGCCTCTATCCTTTGTCATGTGCTGATAGTGTGGTTCATTTATTCCCTTCTTAGCTTCTTCACCCCCTAGCTTGTGTTAGACATAAACCCCACACCTCCCAATCACTCTCCTTCCTCCCTCCCCTCTACTCCTCTCTCGCCTCCCTGCATGATCTGGCAGGGTCGTCTGATGAGGTATCTTTGGAGCAGGAGTCGGAGGATGATGTAAACTCGTCCCGTTGCTCTCTGGACAAACAGAGCCACCACCGGGCCAACACCACCATGCATGTGTGCTGGCACCGCAACACCAGTGTCTCCATGTCTGACCACAGCCTAGCCGTAGAGGTATCATTCCTAAACACACAAATGTACATATGTACACACACACACACACACACACACACACACACACACACACACACACACACACACACACACACACACACA
>JBBJLR010000111.1:8754598-8770266 GCA_037577145.1 Brachypetersius gabonensis
ACACACACACACACACACACACACACACACACACACACACACACACACACACACACACACACACACACACTTTCCATCCACACACGCAGACAAAAAGAAAGTCCTTAGAAAACACATTGCTTTTGATGACAAACCAAAAACATGATCAGAAGGAGTTTCCTGTCAAACACATCAAAATTAAGTTTCTTAACTTTAGGCATGGACAAACTCAATATTGCTACACATTTTGACTGCAGTCAAACTTGTTTTAAAACACACTGAAGCCTTGATTAAACATTTACATGCATAATTTTAGATTTTTTTTATCAACAGAAACTCAGAATAATGACCGCACACACTGACACATTCTTCTTGGCTGCTGGTGTACAGTTTACAGTTTCTCTCTGGATGCTGTCTCACACACACAAAAAAAGGCAGACCACATCCCCTCAGACTGGTCCTGGCAGAGACTTGAACAAGGGACTCAAACTCTCCTGCGCTGATGGAGTCCAGTTTCTATCATTTTCATCTTTTCCCTCCTTTATTATCCTGTTTTTCTTCTCCTCCTTCCCAGTAGCTGTGGACCTGCTTGTCCTTTTGTGCTCATTATATCTGTTAATTTATGCTTCTGCATTTCAGACTTTCTCCATCTTTCTGCTGTGATTTCTTTTTCTATTTTAAACTGAAAGGAGTTCACTTTGTCCATTGGTTCTCCTTTTCATCTAACATTTTTATATCTCAAAATTGGAGGACTGTTTCAGTTTTTTCTAGTCATCTCTTCTCTTCTTTGAATGGAATGCTAACACTAACATCTCTCTGTCTTTTTTTTTTTTTACTCTGTACCTGCTTCATTCCCTCTGCCTTGTATGCTCTGCATGTAACTCTTGGTCCCTTTCTTTCTTCCCACCCTTCTGTCTATCATTCTGTCTGCCTGCCTGCCCACCTGCCTGCCCACCTGTCTGCTTGCGTGTCTGTCTTCAGTGTTCAGTTCTCCAGCTGTATCTCCTGAGCTGCCCCCTCGTTACCTGCTCGGTCAGGGCCAGAGACCCAACACCATCACCCATGTGTGCTGGTACCGCAACCAGAACCTTTCTCTTACTGATTACCTGCGCATGAACCAGGTACACACACAGCTGTAAAACCCCTTATCTTCAAGAAGACAAACAAAATGTTTCCGATTACTGTCCCTTCCTTTCCTGAAAAATCACTAAGCGGGTGTCTGATTTTGAACCAAAACTGAATATGATCTGCAAACATTCTGCCCAAGTCCGAACTGATCTACAGCACCAAGCTTTAAATCCAAAGCGTATTATAGGCTAAGAAACCTGGGTTTGATCTAAACCCAGTTTTTTGTAGGCTGACAAAATAACCAAATAAATTTTTGATAATAAATATGAAATTTGAACCTGAACCAGACTCAACAAATATTTGGGAAATGATGCATGCTCAACATGCCTGTTAAAACCTGTCTGATTTGGGCAAGTATTTCAAGCTTTCCTTCCTGATCTACCAAACACACAAGATTTGATTCCTCTGTGGGTTGATTAAGCACTTTTCTCAGACCTGTGAGGAATCCAGATTTTTACCATTTGACTCAATCCCAGAAATAGAACTGGTTTGGCAGTAACCCCAGGCTGTGGGAGAGAGCATGCAGGGGTGCCTGTTGCCAATCCAAGCAAGACGTCCTGAAATGAACTGATCATGTTTTCTCAGTCAACTCCTAAAATTTTGTTTTGGACATGGCTTAAGACACATTTTTGTGCAAGATGTTTTTTACAGCTCAAGGCCAGTTCTTTAAACCTTCCATTTTAATTGTTGAAGTCTACGTCTGCAGGGTGGTCCGGTTTGTGCAGTGATGTGTCTCTATGTTGATGTCTTCTTCTTGTCTACAGAACCAGCTGTCTGGCTACCTCTTGAGGAAGTTCAAGAACAGTAATGGCTGGCAGAAGCTGTGGGTGGTCTTCACCAACTTCTGTTTGTTCTTCTATAAGACACATCAGGTGCTGACCAACACTTCAGTCAAATTCTCATACCATACTTCAAAAGCTTTGGTTCCTTAAAGCTTCAGTCAGGATCTGTTAGCGATAAGTTAACATGAAAAATACATCACTTACCGTGCATTTCACTTTCTTCAGTGCCTCTTTGGAGAAAGTCAGTAGAGGCACTGAAAGTCAGGCAAATCTTCTTGGCATACCCAGGTTTAAGACTTTCAAGGTTACTACTGTTATTGTCTTGGCTTTCCCATATCGTCTGAATGTGCTGTTAATACAGTTTCTGCGCCAGCTGTAATATCAATTTTGAGATTCGGCCACTCTTCTGCAAGGGTTTTGAAGTTCATGATTTTTTTTTTTTTCTCTATTTTTAATTCAGGATGACTTTCCCCTGGCCAGCCTCCCGCTGCTGGGCTACACAGTCAGTACTCCTGGGGAAGCAGACAGCATCCATAAAGAGTATGTCTTCAAGTTGCAGTTCAAGTCCCATGTTTACTTCTTCAGGGCAGAAAGCGAGTACACCTTCGAAAGGTAAAGCTCTTTTTTTACTCTTTGCCTTCACTCCAGAATCGATGTAGCATTTTTGTTTCATTAGTGGCAAAAAACATCAGACAAGGTAAATCATGCTCATGCCTAAATCATGTAAATCTTCAGAAACAAAGCCTAAATGTTACAAATCCTGATGGCGTGGGGTTTTTTGTGTGTGTAGATGGATGGAGGTGATAAAAAGTGCGGCCAGCGCTGCGGGACGGGTCAGTTTACTCATCCCCAAAAGCCCAGGAGAGATGAACGGGAACTGAAGAGGGAGAAGCTAAGGCTGACTTTCCTCCTGGGGCTGGGGGCTGGGCCCTGCAGACTGCCAGGACTTTCAGGCATTATTTTATTTAATCTTCTTCTGTTTCATGGCTCCTACCACCACCATCTTCATCGTGTATTGTTACTGACTCCTGAGATTTCTGCACACTCCTATGAATAGGAGGTGCCTGTTATAACATCTAACCCGACAGAGACTATCTAAGAACTGTTAAGGAGCCTCTTTTGTCTTTTTGGCCTTTGTAATGGCTGCATGTGGTACAACCCCTTTATCAACAATTCACCAAGTTCTGCATAGTTTTCTAGAACAGTAATAAAACCACACGTGGGTATTATTTTTGTATTTAGGCTTCTGCGCTCTTGCCATTTCTGTGGTTACATTTCAGAAAAACTGCCAGACCTTCATCTCAAAACATAGAGCTTTCTGCATGTTTTGTTGACACTGCCAGACAGTGTTGTCTAATATTTTAAAAGAAAAGAGCTTCCTGAATGGAGTGTAGTGTCTAAGCACATGTTCATTTTGCATAAAATCATGGTCACAATCTTTTTATTTAGTTTTTTTAATGGAAGAACAGTTACAGGACATTACTGGACAGAGTGATAGGCTGGAGAGGGTCCGAATTAGGTCTGGATGGTAGAGTAAGTGAAAAGAGTGTAGCAGGCACAGATACATGGGCCTTCCTGGAAGATGGAGAACCACAATAATGTGGGCCAGAGGACAAGTTGGCAGGAGCTCAGTATGTTGGTTCTTGTACGATGAAATGACTTGGGGGGGGATGGGGGGGGGATGCATGCCCATTACCCTCTTTTTTAACCTTAAAGGGAATGTTATGAAGCAGGAGAGCAGCAGCATCCAGGAAGGGATGACTGGCAGGTTGACAATTATTAGTTGTGGACTAAGCGAGTGTTGGAAGAGACTCTGAAGTCTGTAGTTAATACAGTGAGCTCTGATTTGTCTTGTAGTGCTCACAATAAGATGACATGCAGTGACAGATCAGCATTATCCTAAAACTGTCTCTCTCTGCTTTTTTTAAACATGTCTAGGTAATTAACAGCTCCAAATGTAAATTGGAGTAAATTGGAGAAGAACTGAGATTTTTTTTGAACTGTCAAAGACTGACCAGAGAATATTTAACAAATTGTTGATTACTTATGGTGCATTTATGCATAATTCTCATTTCTAATGTTTGTTTGTGCAAGTGGTGAAAGACAGAGGGAGAGAACTTCAACCACAAGGGGGAGATGGTTTCTGCTTGTTCACAGTTTATTAATGAAAAGTTTCCACCAATTATTGCCTTTAGTTAGAAAGAATTCGTAACTCCAAAGTTCTAACACTTCTATTTTCAGTGGCAGCTCTGATGTGCTGTCCTGTACTTTTTTTTTTAAAGAAAGGTCACATTGGCCTGTATTCTTCTCACTCCTTTGTAATGGTTCCTTCGTAATGGTTCCTTGAATATTTGATATAAAACCAAAAAAAGGTCATCATCATTATCAGAAAAGTTCTACCGGTCCACTTCATTCCCTTTGATAGGTCAAAGAAAGATGTATATTTACAGATCATCATTTACTATATCCGTTATTGCTAAATCAGTTACAGTTGCGAGGCCAGTTACTTTTCTATTGAATACTTGGTGTCTCTCATATGGTGAAGCAAATGCTCAGTATTTGAGTTTTTTGACATAGCCATGTTATGTTTACTTATATTGGCTGGTCTTAACTGTAACTTCACTATATGTTATTTGGGAGATTTAGTGTATAACATTTAAATGGATCATAGTCTATGCTAGGCTGTTACATTGGTTCATTAAATATGCTGTATTGGGTCAAACCAAAGACCTAAAAGAAAGTCTCATATAAGACTGAAAAACCTTGGCTGTGGTATTTTGGCCATGTATTAATCGGTACTGGTGACTATATGTATGCTCTTAAATATAAGTAAGCAAATAAAATGCCTCTCTCATTGAGTGTTGGGACTCTAGCTGGTTTTACGTGACCAGCACTGGGATGGCCGCCGTCTGTACATGTGGTCTTGTCACTCATTTTTATAAAACGTCTTACAAAAACTGGAATTTGTGTTGGCTGCTTATCCTCTGTTTCTGCCCTTCCGAGACTCAAAAAAGGGAGCATTCTTGAAGCTGTGTTGGTTCTGGCATTCAGGGGAAATCTGAGTCCACTTCCACTCCTCTTTCTTCAGTCTGTATTCAACTCTCTTATTTATTGTATAGCATGTTGCTGGAGCTACGCTCCTGTACACCATCCTTGTAGTTAATTCCATGGCATTACTTTGAAAAAGATAACAAATAAAATTGAACTAGTATTAATGGTGTTCTAAGCTTAATAACTAGTCTCTTCATTTCCTATACTGGTCGTCCTGAATGCATTGAATGTGTGATCCTTTTCTTTCATGTCCATGAAAAGGGGAAAAAACAGTCTTTATGTCTTTGCATCTGTGCAGTTTATTGAATATAATGAAGCCTTATATCACTTCCTGAAATACACAGAGCTCGAGTTTCTTTCAGTTGTAAAAGTCAGTATTCCATAAAGAAGACAGTAAAAAAAATATCCCATTGTTTGCTGAAATTAAAAGGCAAGTGCCATTGATTGTATTAAAAGGTCCAGAGAGATGAAGAGTAGGTCATGAATGGGAACATGGATGAGGATGGAGTGGCCTGCTCCAGATGGTTCTCTGAGTGCATGGAGCGCATCCCCTAGCAGTCGGTTAGGCTTTATCGCTTTGGGGGTGTGCTGTTCCCATTCAGCGTAAACCTGGATGGCAAATAAAGACGTCTCAAGCAGAAAAATACAGCAATTGACTGTTACAAATGCTCTGTAGGTATACGATTACTGACTATAGCCCATCCATGGCTATGAACAGCACTTTATAACAGCATTGCTGGGGTTTTTACACCTCAGCGGCATAATCTGCCAACCAATCATCGCTTTTGGAACAATACTTCCCATCTACATAAAATAAGTACAGGAGACGGAAGAATGATCTTTTCAGTGTAAGTTAACATGATTTCATGTTGTTTATGGCACTTTCAATATACACTGACCAGCCAATTCATTAAGCACCTGGTTTCTACACTCACTGTCCATTTTATCAGCCCCACTCACCTTACTTGTCGCCTCACTCCACCCTACGATGAAAAGTGCAAAGGGAGCCAAAAAATAATGATGAACCACAAGCACTATAGTCTGTTATTGTAAACTACAAAGTACATCTATGTGAAAAAAACAGCTGATAAGATGTGTGTAAATATAAGGAAGGGGAACCAAAAGTGGCTGGTAGGTGTACATAGAGTTTCATTCCAAAATGCTGTATATCTTTCTGTATATCAATTATTTTGGATATCAACATGTTTGAGAAGACTAACAAACCAAAACAAAAAAAACAATTTCTCTAATAAAGGTGGTAATCATGATATAGCACTGATATTTCTTGTTTGTGTAAAGGTCACTCCAAAAGTCATTACAAATGGAAGATTCATTAAATATTCATTAAATAATTGCACAAAGCACTTCATGTAACTACTGGGAATTCCATATTTTAACTAGCCTTGACGATATTATGAACTAATACAAAAATAAACAGGCAAAAACCTCAGATTACGACAATCTCTTACCTGCACACTCTCTCTATCACATGGGTAAGTAACCGGTCTGAAATCCCTGGACTTGACTCCTCAGCCAGATTAAAGGCATTCTCCAGCTCCTCTAATGCACAGACGCTGCCTCCACTCACACGTCGCTTCTCCTTTAACTACACACAGCATAGATGGACAGTAAAGCTCTGGGTCTCTCTGGATCAGTATTAAGACTGTCGGTAACACACATTCATGCTGCAAAAAACAGTTCCCTCAAATGATCAACAGAAAAAAGTTTTACATCACCTTTAGTGATCTACCTTTAGTACTATTTGTATATATTTCATATCTAAATTAAGTGAGATCAGCATAAATGAACCAATGCCGTCACCTCCTTGAGGGAACTTGAAAAATCTGGTCGGTGAGGTTTTGCTGAGAGCAAAACTATATGGCTATAACTTTTGATCCAGCTATAACTGTACCTCTCTGAAGATGGGCATGAGAAGTGTCGTAAGTGATGTTGACTTTGGCTGCCTCTTCATTGCATCTGCTGTCTACAATCAAAAGCAAACAGCAGAGTGTACAAAAGCTTAGTGAAGAATAATATAAAATGTCCTGAAAACTACAGGACAAACAAAGGAAATGCAAGAAACTTAGGGTCTAAAATGCTACTTTGACTGGATTTCCCCACAATTTGTTTCAATTTGGATGATTCACACTTGGTAGTGGAATATATAGACTAATTGAAACCACAAGCCAAGGTTTTTATATGGAGGACTATTACACAATTACATCCTCGCCAAATCCCACTTGCTAGTTAGGTCTTCCCATTACGCAACATTTGCCAATCTGAGAGGGCTTATAATGCTTTATAACTGTTTCCCAAACATGGTCCTGGGTACATTTTAATGTTTCACCTGCTCTCAACACATGTGATCCATCTAATCTGCTCATAACCAAACCCTTATTGAGATAATGTGAACAACACTAAGATGTGCAGAGCAGGGGCGCCCAGGAACAGGGTTGGGAAAAAGCTTGATTTTAAAACCCCAAAACTGAAGTGAGTCGATGCACAGTAACGCATCAATGCTGTTTTACACCACCACTGGCAGATGAAGGTACACAGACCCACCTTATTGTCTGTGTGGTTGAGGCCTCTCTGTAGTTTGTTCATAGAAGTAGGTCTTACTGTGGGAGGAAACGTCCACATAGGACACTGATCTCTGTCATCCCCCTCGCCATCCCTGAGATACAAGCAAACGCAGAGAACATGTTACACTCGAAACTACACACAACCCAGTTATCAGTGTACCAATCTAAATACAGGCCTGAGGAGCCGTAAATATGTGTAAAGATCTGGAGACACACATGTCAGAGTCGTCAGAGCTGGACTCATCTCCGTGGCCCTCAGACTTCCAGCGGCGGTAGCGGTCGATCAGCTCAGCTAAGTAGGATGTTTTCTTGGTGTAGCGAGTGATGAATTTATGCTTCAGCAGCTCTTTGGCTGTTGGTCTCTGCAGAGAATGTCTGTGTTAGTCTCAAAGCTGCTTCAGCCGTGAACATGCAATTGGTATAAGATGCAGTGTGGCAGATTCTGAAATGAGCAAATAGTCAAGTTGCATCGCAATTTAAAACTTGTATTTGTCAGCAATCTTACTGTGCATTTGTTTGCTTGCTCAGAGTGGTAGATCATGACAAAAATCTACAAATCTGCTATCAGTTTTGTTAGACAATTTTTTTTTAATGAAAAGGTGTGATGGCAACATTTAGAGATTGTGTCACATTATAAGGGAATAATGTGAGGTGGTTCAGACAACACACCCCAGTAACTCCAACACACTTGCACTGATAAATACCTGCACACTCTCAATGCGAGCCACCATCAAGATTCACACATTTCTTAGTTAGGAATTTAGAGAAAGTTGCTGTATAAATGAAAAAAGTTCTTTGTTGAAAGAAGAGTTTGATACAGTCAAAATGTACCTTTTACACCAGACTTTCATATATAAAATAGTAGTATGTTCTACATATGAAAATAAAACTGAATTCAACACGTTTATATCTGATTATTCTGCTAACAGAAGATAAGTTAGCCCATTCTTGCTGAAGCTGAACAGTGCTTCAGTCTATACTTTTTTGGCATATCACAATGGCAGCCAACCAGAACAGAGGTAATTTCCAGTTTTTAATTGAAGGGATAAAGAAATATGATTATTTTGGCTACATAAAACTACATAGATGTCATAAGGTGACTTAAAATGCAAGACAGTGTAGGAGATAAGCCATTTAACCACTAAATTCAACATTAGATTTAACAGGCCTACAGGTTTTATGTAGGGACACTCACAAATCGTGGGTCTTTATTGAGACAAGCTTCCACAAACTCCTTAAAGGCCTTGCTGTAGGAACCCTCCAGGGTGGGCGGGTTGTTCTTAGGGATAAGGAACAGGACCCTCATGGGGTGCAGGTCTGAGTTTGGGGGCTCCCCTTTGGCCAGCTCAATGGCTGTAATACCCAAGGACCAGATGTCAGCCTGGGACACAAAGAAAAAGAAGACAAGGAAGAATATCAGAGAGAAATGAGAGAATTGAAGACCCTTGCCATCTGTCTGTTTCTAAATATTTCATTAGGCTTATTTTCATGACAGAACAGAAAGTGTTCCGTACTTGAGCAGCACTTAACAGATGTTGATTTGTAACTTGATTTGTAGACTTGAACATGACACCTGTTAGAGCAGAGAATGAGTGAGGGGAACAGACAAAGATCTTGTACCTTGAAATCGTATGCAGACTGCTTAATGACCTCTGGAGCCATCCAGAACGGAGTACCCACAAACGTGTTCCTTTTGATCTGCGTGTCTGTTAACTGCCCTGCCACACCAAAGTCTGCTAGCTTTACCTCTCCATGCTCTGACAGTAATACATTGGCAGCTGTTGAAAATAAATGCATTTACATGAATTTTCACCCACAGTTTCACCCCAAACATACATTTTTACTGGAGCTACTAGACCAAAAGAACTAACAGGTAATCGAAGCGTATTCCCCTACAATTAGCTTCACCCAAATTGCTTGTTAAATCACAGTTGCCCCAAATTATACAGAATTGTTAGGTTATATGAAATAGATTTGATGTGGTTTCTGACCACATCAACAAATCAAGTGAAGACCAAGTGAGTGTGTGACATTCAGACATGCAGTTTAGACATTTTCACTAAACTATTGATATGAGATTTATCATTTTTAAAGGAACTTCAGTACCAAGGCTTTAATAAATTACACATCAGACCACATAGAACCTAACCTTTAATGTCTCTGTGAATCTTCCTCTCAGAGTGTAAATAGTCCAGTCCTTTAAGGATCTCTCGGAGTATGGTGGCAATGTAGGCTTCCTCCAGTGGCCCCGGCTTCAGCTATGGAGAAACCAATAACAGGGTGAAATTACATATAATTATGTGTATTTTTAAGTTCTAAACATTGTTCTATATCTTTGAAATATGTCAAGCACAGTCAATACTCACCATGTCTAGAGCTGATCCACCACCCAAATATTCCATGATGATCCATAGTTTAGTGCCCTGGATTTACAAACAATCCAGAAAGTCAACAGGGATAGGTGTTGTGGACAAAAGGCAAAAGTCAAAGGCATTACAAATAGACATGTGTCTATTCATTTTCATGCACATGTCAATACAGCTGATATCGATACCGATGCCAATCTAAATATATGTATAATGTGTAGTCATACAGTACTGTCAAAAAATCTGAGCCACCCATCATTCTTCATATTTTGCATCCAAAGAGCCAGACTTTCATGTATATTTTATACAGTCTTAAGGACATTTTTCCAGTCTCCCTGACTTTCAAAGACACTCATTTTCTCATTTTATTCAAGTCCAATTCCTGAACCTGACCAGTTTCAGGGGTACGTTTTTGTTTTGTTAAGCCACACAGTGAACTAAGGATTAATCATTCAAGCACAACAAAGCACATCTAACATAAGTTGATCTAGTGAAGAAACAGGAGCAGAAGATTCAGGCAGTGATCAGTAAACTGGTGGTGCTGAATGATGAGTGGTTTGAACTCCTTTATCTAGACACCTTGTATCTTTAGGCACTGACGCAGTAAAGCATTTGTTTCTTTAACTGAATCTACTTAATATGCCAAAGATAAGACAGTTTGACAAGCATAAACTAGGAGTTTTGCACCAACAATGGGTCTCAGAGCAGTACTGTAGACTGAATCTACCTGGAGCAGCATTATAAAGAAATATAACATTTATTTCTGTAGGGTTAGTGCAGTAAAACAGTAGTACAATTTATGAAAGCAGATGTTTTAAACACAGAATTCAGCATGCATCCAAATGTTTGCCTTTCCAAAGAACAATAAATACACCATCAAATATTGGTGTTGAATATCAGACCAATCGAAACATGCTCATGTGTTTTAAAGCAAATATCTGCCAACACTGATCCCGGTATGATCATTGTGCATACTGCAATGTGAACAGAGCCAAAGAGTGTTATGATCAGAGGAAAATCCTCATTCTACACACCTTCAGGTAGGAGCCAAAGTATCTGGTCACAAACGGACTGTCACACTGACTGAGAACTGTGATCTCCTGCTGAATGTCTTCAATCTCATCCTCTGCTTCCTCCAGGTCAATGATTTTAATTGCCACCACCTCTTTCGTGCGGTTGTTAATTCCCTTGTAGACTTCTCCAAAGGACCCTTTACCAATGCGCTCTAGCTTGGTAAAGTACTGCTCGGGATCCAGACGAGTGTTCTGATCACGAGAAATGGACAAACACACACAGATACACATACAGCAATTACACTCTGTTTCAAAATAAACAAGACCAAGTCTAACAGAAACGCTTTAGAACACAGTAATGTAAAAACATATCACTTTTCCTGAAAACTGCAAAGTAACCCTCTCAGCCCAAAAGTGGACACTACTCCATGTGTTGTCCCCAGCTTCAATTTTAAACTGGCAGTTACCAAGCAACATGTTCACCCAGACCTATCACTGAGGATTTTACTGCACTTATGCTAATTTGGGAGCAATGGTTATTCATCTGGTAAACAGGAAAAACCTACAGCAGTTTTCAGTGCAAGCTGTATCATTAGTCAGTCATTCTGTTGTCTTCCTAAAATAAAAATACACGACTTTGTGAATCTAAACACATCTGTCTTTCGTACTCTAGGAAATTTCTGGTCAAATTTGTTGGATGTTGTCCTGTCTCAAAGTTCAAAAGATAAGATACTGGCAAGAGTTAAATCCCCAGGATATCAGTACAATAAAGTGATTTCCTCATTCATTAACCTGTAATCACTGTACCTCTTGAGTGATAGTCAAACACATACGGTGCAACATCACAAATACTTCTGTATTAAAGAATCACAAACTGATAAAATGCCTGTATTTCTTTGAATATAATGTTGGCTGCTATATCATAACACTAATCATAATGCTGTTTGATTAGAATAGCACATGCTAATCTTCGGTTGTGTCATTTTGTGGCATAGAGCCAATGTACTGACCTATCTTCGAATCTCAAACCCTAATTACACAGTTTCTATCTGAATGTCACAGTAAAAATGCCTCCTGGCTAATAAAGCTGTGGGAAAATAAAGGGAATGCCAAAAATAGGTCCAAATAAATCATGCAGATTTTGCATTTTGTCAAAATTTAAGTGATTTTTTTAATATTGGCAGAATTTATATTTTTTATTTTTAGAACATCCCCCATTGACTACAGTATTATTCCTGAATCAAAAGCAAAAATGAGTCCACTAATGCAGGTTCTGATAACTAGACACACATGTGCAAACCATCATTCACTTCATCATTTCAGTTCATCAGTGGTCAAGCAGAATATTTGATAAGTAGCAAATCATACACCCATTCTGGCACAGGGGCTCCTTTCACAAACATTTATACCAGTTTGAGTCCAGAACAAATCAGCTGACAGACATCAGCAGACTAGGAGTTTATCCAGCCTTAGTAACCTTGCTTGAGGGGTCCAAGTCAGCACTGAACTGAATGGTATGTTTGCATTGACTTGTTCACACCTGCATCAGCGTCAGCTACAGGTCTGGAGTTGCCTGACCTTCAAGCCTATGTGTCCTTAGGCTGGTCTGCTAGAGCATGATTGTTCCAAAAAAGGGTGATCATTTAGTTCAACCTGATGACAAAAACAGGTTTTGTTTCTTAAATTTAGACAAAAAACATTCTTCCATTATTTTGCCTCATAGTGTTTACTATTACAGACTTTTCAGACTATTTTGAGAGTGAGATTTTCTCAACATTGAGTGAGGATGCTTAGCTTTTACATCTATGTACACACACACACATATGTGCTGTGCTGTGTTGTGTTCAAATGTGAACACAGTACAGCACACTAAGTGAACAATGTGAAATTCTTTTTCTGAATTAAACACATTCGCCAAGTATAGCAGGGGGCAGCCAACGACACAGTGGCCGGGGAGCAGTGTGTGGGGACAGTATCTTCCTCAAGAGAACATCAGTGGTGATGATGGGAGTCCTGGGAATCGTACCCACAACCTTCTGATCGCAGGGGCAAGTCCCTAACAACCAGGCAATCATATAGGCCACATATTTTGTTATTTGTAAAGTGTACTTTTTATATTATACTGTTGTGGTGTATAGCCTATATTCTATTGGTTCTGCTGCTTCTACTTTCTCCACTTGTTCTGTCCACTTTACTGCTGTAACAACGCAAATGTCCAACCTGTGGGACTTATAAAGGGTTATCACATCTTGTCAATTATTTGAGGTAAATACAAAAGGTTTACAACGGGCCTGTCCTTATTAATATCTCTTTTCATACAGATTCACGTTTTCAGTGTCTCAGAGGAAAAAAACGTTTGTTCTGAACATCACATCCAGTCTAAGAGCTCAGACGTGTGCCCACCTTTAACCCTTTAACCCAGCTGGTAGTAAACACGACCTCACCTGGTTCCCAATGCCCCGCAGAAGAGCCATGGTGGCCGAGCTGAATCTCACGATGCAGTTTGTCTTTCTCTTGGTTCACTTCCCCCCCTGTTTTCTGGACAGGACCCCTCTTTAGAAACCCGTGGTCAATAGAGACCTCTGTCTGCTCCTCAATCACCCCTCTCTCCTGCTGTCTGCTGCCGAAGTTCTTCCAACACGCCCACCCTGGGTTGGTTCAGGGTCGTAAAATCTCCTTCCGTCCATCCAGGACGCCTGACACCGAATCGAACCGGGATATTTCTACTTTCCCTTCTCTCCGAGGAGACTCCCTTCCCTAAGCTCCTCTGCTACTTTGTGAAAGGGGATGATGTAATGCGCATGCGTGCAGTACTCCGTGACGCAGGATGAGGTTGGATACTGTAGTTTTCTTGTATATTAAGACTACAATCATACTATTAATCGTAGTGTCATTAATATTCTGTCATTAATGTTATTAGTATTACTACTACTACATCTGCTACTGGTATAACTGTTATTGATAAAGAATTATTGGAAGCTATGAGTGGTAGATAACAATAACATCATATGATAGTAATTATAATAACAGTAGTATCTGTAGTAATAGTAATAAGAGTAATGTAATTAACATTACTACTAATCTGTTACTGTATCACAGTTGTTATCCATTATCTAATGTTATTACTGTAAAGACATATTTTGTGAGGAGGATAGTCCCATTTTAAACCATTTAAAGCCAAACCCAGTAATCTGTAAAATGTCAGCATATTCACCAAATGTTGTGATAAACTCACTCTCAGAATAATCCGTAAAGTTCAACTAACTGTAATATGCAAACACTATAAGGCAAAATGACGGAAGCACGTGAGCTGAGTGAAGTGTTTTTGTCAGTATACAACTTATCAGTTTTGTTTTGTTTCAAGTTGAACTAAATACTGTAATGGCCTTTTTTGGAACAAGAATCAAAGCTGAACTTGCTAATAGTTTTTCCTCTTTTTTTATCCAGAATAACTTGCATTGGTTAATCTTTATTTTCCCTAGTGTTTTTTTTTTACCACTTCAAATAATGCTTTAATACATTTTTGCTGAGTGACTAGTAATATTAAAACCTATTATACAAACTACTTCTTCTACCTCTGTTATTACAAATTCCCCAGCTGTGGGAATAATAAAGGGTTATCTTATCTTCTCTTGTCTTACCTTAATTTTAACAGCTCCTTAATTTCATTACTATTATTTTTATTGTTGTTGTTGTTGTTGTTGTTGTTGCTGTTGATGTTGTTGTTGTTGTTGTTATTACTGAACACTCCAAGTGATGCTACTACTACTTCTGCCACCCTTTTCTTTTACTACAGGCTAACTACTGTAGTTTGTAGTATTACAAGTATGCTGCAATTATTTTAATGTTATTAGAAGTGAAAAAACGCTCTTCTTAACAGTATAACTACTGCCACAACAAAGACAGCTTATAGTAATGCAGTGTATGGCCTGATGTTTTAATGTAGAGTTGCCTCCCTCCTTGTGGAAGGCTTTCTACACGCGTTGGGAATTTGTGCATATTCAATCCAAAGAGCATTTGTTAGGTCAGGGACCTTTTGACAAGAAGACTAGGCTCAGAATCAACATTCCAATTCATCCCAAAGGTGTTCAGCCAGTTGAGGTTTGAGGTCAGGCCACTGAATGTCCTCCCCACCAGAGGTCCACCGATATATCAGTCAGCTGATATATTGGGCCGATATTCAGCATTTTTTTATGAAATCAGCATCAACCGAGTTTAGTATGCTGGTATTCAGGCATCTCTGTGGACAGCCCAGTTTTTCTGGGGTAAACATGATCCATGCTGCCGCTTCTGCAGGACCGTTTGTGAGTTGTGAAAAATAGGATAAGTGTTACATTCTGATCTATGTATATATTCCATTTATTTATATATATGTATATCAAGACAGGGAGAGTTAACTCGTGATTATCAAAGACATATATATATATATATATATATATATATATATACGTATATCAGGACTGGGAAAGTTGTTTACTTATCGCTGACAATTATTTTATCGCATTACTGCATGTTTTTAAAAATCCTTACATTTTGAAAGCTTTCATCAAAGTAATGTGAGCGTTATTATTTACTGTTGTGGCAATCATGAAAGAGAACACAAAAACACACATGACAACTACATGACAACACAAACACACATTTAACACATAAAAAATCCCTACTGCTACTAACACAGGCTACCCCCCTCTAACCAGTGTTGGGAGTAATGCGTTACAAAAGTAATGTATTACAGTAACGTATTACTTTTTGCTGTAACGCAGTAGT
>JBBJLR010000111.1:8770412-8805140 GCA_037577145.1 Brachypetersius gabonensis
CTGTTGGTGAAAGTAACTCAAAAGTAATACAGGAGTCATGTAACGTATTACATTTCTGAGACAGTAATATTGAAAGGCAAGGCATTACTTTTAAATGACTGTAACAAGTAATCTGTAATGTATTACAGTTTGGAAGTAACTTGCACAACACTCCCTCTAACATTCCTCAAAAACAACAGAAAAGGTTAATCGACCACCTACCCCCAAACGCAAAGCCTCATGGAAGGTACAGCCCTGCAGTGCCGTTCGATATAATATGAACAAAAGTAATGGGACTCCTGACACATACAGAGCTCCCATTACTTTTTGACCATTAAACCAAATGTGACTTTAATAACACTGCATCCGGATACAGAGACTTTCATATGGAGTTGGTCCCTCTTTATAGCTGCCTTGTTTTTCAATAACAGGCTAGTTAAAACATGAATACCCTACAGGGATTTGAATACATTAATGTTTAAGTTGAGATTTACAGAAATATTTAAACTGCAGTTTTTGTAACTGTGTCTAAAGAAAGCGAAGGCCCTTTGAAAGAAAACGTATTGTTTACAATTTTATTTTCCCTCAAGAATAGTTTGTAACTTAAACATTTTTGGTTACAAATTGTTAAAATGTTTAAATGTTATATATGTGTTTATTGTTTAGACATTTACCGTTTTATTTGATATTTATGTTCATATTTATGTTTAGTCAGTCGTGTATCCTTTGTTCTTATTAGTGTCATATTTTACTACACAACCAAGGGGAAATGTGTAATTATTGACCAAAAAATTATCGGCAGCATATATCCGCCATCGGCTGACCCTGACTTCTACATATCGGCATCGGCTTTAGAAAAACCCATATCGGTCGACCTCTACTCCACACCTCATCAAAACTCATCAAACCATGTCTTCATGGATCTCGCTTTGTGCACAAGAGCATGCTGGAGCAGGAAAGGGCATTCCTTTTACGCCAAAGTTGGAAATTTGAATGCTGTTGCTTTAACATTACATTTCACTTGAACCATGGGCATGAAAAAATTTAGGCTAAATAGCTATATATGTTTACATGTATTATTATCTTTCCTGAGAACAAATACATTTATTCATAATCAGACGTATGAGATGTTTCCACAACCCCTACAATATGTTATTGCAGCTTTGAATGGTTTAGAAAAGGTGAAAGTGTGATGTCTCTGTTAATGTTTACTACTGTAATGTGTTTACTAATGATTCTGCCCAATTTTAATGTGCCAGCTTTCTACTGAAGAGTATTTTCTTTCCCCAGTGCTTATTTAGTCAGCCTAACCAATATTGCCAGCTATGATTAAACAGCACTGCTTAGCACCTCCACCCCAGAGCATAATGTGTGTTCTGAGTTTTTTACAAAGTGACATTTTCGTAGGTGGCATCATATGACAATGTTGAATTTAAATTGTACAGCCATTGTTTGTCTGAGGTGCTTGATTTTATGCCATTTTAGCAACAGGTGTAGCTGAAACATCTGGACCCAGTAATTAGGATTGGTGCCAACACTTGTACAGCTAGGCCCCCTACCAGCTCCTGAAACTATTTTCCATCCATCTATCCATTTCAGAGCTGCTTCTCCTAACCAGAGTTCCAGGGGCTTTTCAAGCCTTTCCCAAAGTTTATAGGGCAAAAGTAGAGAATCACAAGTCACCAGTCCATCAGAGTTCACTTGTTACTATTATACTAGAACTATTTTTTTTACTATTATTAATAATAATAATAATAATAATAATAATAATAATAATAATAATAATTCAGTGAGACTGAAACTATTTGTGATTACAGCATTAGAATTACTCTCTGACTTTCTTCTTGGTACACACTTCTTTTACCTCAAGGGTGCAGCATTGTACCAAAAAGACTTGAAATGAGGCACAAAATAACTGTAGACAGACTGACCGTGAGCCAGTATTATATGTGCATCTCCCAGTTCAATATTTGCATATTACAGGGGTCAGTTAAACCACACAGAGTCTGGGATTTGTTACAGTGTTACAGTCTGGGATTTGTTGAGCATGTTGTTACAGTGTTTATGGATTTGAGGAATGAGACAGGCATAGAAAAAAAAATCTTGCTCATGCAAGTCATGACACAACAGAAAAGTGTGTTTCGAGGCAGGCAGTGTGATAAAATCCCACAGGGTTAACGGACTCCCTCTTTTCAACAAAACATGATTTCTTGGGAAAAACCTGCTTCTACTTTCCAGGAGATAAAACAGCCACCACCATGGTCACGAAGTGGTTCCTTAGATTTCATTAGACAATTCCATGTACTGTTTTGGTGAGGGTGTTATGTTGAATCGAATCAGGCTAACTGGGCAGAACCACTCATTTGGTGCTGATTTACTAATTTGACGATGACTGCTTCAGTGAAAGATTTCAAATGGACTATTCCGTTATCCATGTGATTCAGTATATGACAGATTCTGATTGTAACGCACAGAATGTATTAGTATTTTGATGTCTGTGTTCAGATTCTTCTGTCATATAAAATGATCCGCCTGCTCGTTGTGAATGGTTGCCTCGGTTGCCAAGGCAACAGTCTGTAAAGTTCCGTTTGCCTGTGCCGACTTCTTGACCGGAGTGATCTTTAAGTGAGTAAACAGTCTGCAATTCATATCTGCTCATCAGCTGACATCTCCAACACACAAAGATACAGGGTCATAATGCAAACGCATCTGATGTTTAGGCCGTGGGCCTTTGTCTTAAACATTTTTGTCACAATCAGTCTATTAGTTATATACCCCTGACTATGTAAATTGTGAGCACCAATAGCTATGAGGGACATGCTGTAGGTTACAATGATATGAGGCACATCATTAGTCACATCAGGGTTCAGTTTTAAACTGATTGATTGCGTTCAGCAAAGTAGAAATGCACAGCTAGTTTACTTCTTGTTCTTGTTCCAACACATGGCACAAAGTTGGCCTGCATTTGCAACAAAATCTGCCTACCCCTTCTTATTCAGTTTCTGTCTCTGTTAGTTCCTTTTTTTGGGTGTCTTCTGTTATGCCACTGTTCCCTCTTATTGTTTCACCACATTTTGGTGTGCAGTCATCAGCTGGTGTGTCAGTTTCTGCAAGTTTTGTCTATGATATGAAAAGGAAAACATGGGCATATTTATATTTTCTTCTTATCAGTATAAGGTAATGTAGTCTAATTACAGGGCATGCCAAAGCAGATCCAAGGGAGAGGTACTGAAGAGGTATTTCACCATAGTGACAGGGGCGATTTTAACAGGGCGTGTAGTGCTAATTATTTAAACCGTTTCACTCCTCTCATGAAAATCTAAGAGGGACAACCCCTGACTTTTTCAAAAAAGTGTTACCAGGGTGTAACCAATTATTTCAGGATTATGGAGGTATTTGTTTTTTATTTTAATTTTGTATTTTTTTGTGTTACCAGTTTCTCCTGCTTAACAAAGCTACCATTTACCAAAGTTACTGTCAAGAAAGTGGTTAATAATCCAAATGCTACTAATAACAGCCACAAATAATAATAAAAAAATGGAAACATAGGAAAATACAAAAATCTTGTTATTTTTGAGTTCTCTTTAAAATAACATAAGCATGTCTTAATCTAGAAACTTCCAGTAGACTACTATTTAACAAACTCAATGATCCAATTAGGAACACCATGTTAAACACTGTTCACCATGTTAATGTGTGTAGGTGCCAAAACATGAACAACCTTGAAAACTAACTGACGTACTTAAAGAAGGAACCAATGCTGGAGGAAACAGGCAAATGATGCAAGAACTTCTGCTTGTTAAAAGTTTCGGTTATATGTTGTACAACGTGCAACAGGACAGCAATACAGCATTTGCTGACTGGATGACTGTGAGTCCCGGGCTTTACAGGGCTTTACAGAAGTGTGGGCGATAGAAGGCAGGAATAAATATCTTGGTTTTTGCAGAATCTGCACAATGTTTTGAGATGCCGAAGTGGGATAAAATGCAATAAAAAGGCTTCAAAACACTGAAGGAGCCCTCCAGACAATCTGGGCGGGGCTTTGGGCTAGCCGGCCCCGCCTACCCCGTAGACTCCCTGGCTGCTTGGCCATAGAAGGAAACTTCTGCTGCTGCGCTCCTGACTGAGAATCTGGAAACGGAGCCCAAAACGTAAGGCTCTAGCACAAAAGGAATCCCAATAAACGTTCTTGATAGCCTGTGGTAGACGAGGGAGGTCTCTTTATTCAGCGTCGAGGCTTTAAAATGTCGGCTGAAGGGAGAGAGTGACTTTGAAGCCTGCCTTTAACAGCAGCGCTCTGAGCGTCTGCATCTGCACCAGCGCCAGCGGGCAAAAATTTGAACATCAGGTCATCTGGAGAGGGCCATTGGGATAAACAAGGAGGTAAATTCTGAACTTGGATTTATAACATATTAACCTAATGTTCTAGTAGACCTTTGTGGATTACAGAAAGTGCAGTCAGCTGCACACAGTCAGTTCCATGAGGTGTGATCACATTTGAAGAAAAGGGAGACCTAATGCGTCCGAGAAGTTGTGTGAGGTGTCAGGGCTCCAGAGCGTAGATCGAGGACTTCAGATCTGCTTTTAGCATGAATTTGGGAAAAACGACAACTTTTCTCTAGCTAGCATTTGAAAATATGTTGTAATTGGAGACACCTGCCATGTTCGTATACCTTACGGTGGACAGTTAGAGACTATTGCTCATCTGTTGCCATGCATAGTTTTTGTTATTTTAATATTCATCTTTAAATTGTTTTTTTTTTTACGTTTTTTTGTTTTTGTTTTTTGTTTTTAAACAAGGGGTTTAAAGACTCCATGAACACCAGATGCACTTGTAACAGGTATTGTTCAGTGCCACCACTAGAGAATGATCCCCTTTGTAGGTAATATGTGGTCAATGGTGGTCCAGTTACATAGAAAGGAACTGAAAAACAGATGGGCTTTAGTCAGTAACTGTAATCCTGCAAAGTGCACATATATGGTATGTGCACCCAGTAAATTGGGAGTAAGAGTAGATACTATCTGCGTCCAATAAACTGTCTACCAAACATATTGTTCTTTTCTCTCTTCAGACAAGAAAAGGGAGAGGCGCCAGCCCCTGCCCCCACCCCCACGGCCCCTCATGAAGGGCATGGAGATGCTGCGCCGTTCCTCAGTGTTCGCAGCAGAAGTAATGGAGGTTTTCGACCGCTCTCCCACAGACAAGGAGCTCGTCTCCCAGTCCAAAGTGCTGTGCAGAGACTACATTCACTCAAGACTAAACCGTGCTGGAATTGGTTGGTCTAAGCCTGAACATGGGCTCTCTTCAGGGGGGTCCCTGGGTGAAGTGTCTTCTGTCCTTCTATGGTTAGGTAAATATTGTCTGCCTTTTTTGGACTTTTTAAGGCAAGTTCAGAAATAAAGTTCAGCCTAAAGAGATTTGTAAGCTGAATACCTGAATAGTAATCTCAGGGTTTAGAGGGTTAAACATGTTTGAGATTCTCATTTCATTTGGCACTGTTTGTAATTTGCACCATAGTACTGGGTACAGGTATAACTGGTTGCTGCAGAACTTGTTTTTAAGCTTTTTACACAGCCAGCTGTGTATTCTGGTAAACAACATAAAGTTGGCACCATGATTTGATGAAAGTCTGGCAGAATAAATGTGTTTAACCATGTCAGATAAGCTTATAATACGAAGCACAGTGACGGGGAGCACAGTGACAGAGCACTTCTATTACCCACCAGCATTTCCTCCAGGAGTGTCATGACTTTTGTCATGAAAAATATGAAAAATGTATTTGACTGTTGAGTGCTCATACTGGATTGTGCAATAGCCGCCCCCTGCATTCTTCTCCTCCTTTGCCCTCTTGGAGTTTCCTTTATAACTGTTGGTTTCATAATGTCTTACAGCACATTTTACAAGCCATATCTAGGCCTCACCCACTGATGGGCACTCATGATTTTATATTTAGAGAGCCATTATCAGCCTCATAACAATTTGAAAACTCCAGCTGCGTGAACATGTTCAAATCACAGTAGTTAGCAAAAAAAACAAACAAATCAAACTACTGTTTCATAAAACTAAAGCTTAATAACAGCAACACAAGAGGCTCGATTTTCCATTCACCACATCACATGACTCTTAAGCTGAGATCTCCATGTATGTTTTTTTTCATATGATCTCTGTAACACTTAGGCCAATAAATCTTTCTTTCCTAGTCAGGACTGTATATACTGTGAGGCCACACTTGTCACATGACTCTAAACTGAGTTGCTGTATGGCCTCAGTTGCCTGCGCACTGGAACCATTAATCTGTGATTGCCCTAAAAGGCAACACATTTCTTTTAATTGGAGAGTGTTGGACATATTTGGCCCAGTTTCCTGAAAAAGCTTTGTATGGACAAAGCATGTTAAACTGTGAATCATACCAGCTCTTATCATAGAGCAGATCTGTGCTGGTCGGAGGTTCCCCGCCCTTGCTTTACCCTGCTTAACTCTTTCACAGCTGGCTTTTTCAGTGAGTCTGGGTCTGATTTAAGTGCTTAATTAGAGGAGTTAAGAATTTAAGTAGAGGATAGCAATTATTTGTACCTTTTACTTCCTTTTTTGACTATTTTAAATACATTATCATATTCAGATGTCTACATAAAGCTAAAATCATTTACATGATCTCATTCAGTGTTAAAGGGTTAAAGTGTTTATAGAAACATCAGAAATGTTTGCTGCTGTTCCTTCATGATACTCAGTGTTGTTTTAACACAATTTTAAAGCTGGTATTATAATTGTAAGATGGGTTTCATCTCTGCTGATGCCACAGTCATCTGTAGCTGGGAGTCCAAGAGAGCATAATTAGCCTCGCCCTCTCTGGGTGGGTAGGTTCCCTGAAGACAATTTTATTGCTTGACCTTTGATGGGTCTGGAGACTTAATAGTGATTCCCTGGAATTCCTAAGGCGAAATAGCTTTTGACAAACAGAAGCTATGGGTTATTTCTGACCCAGATAAAAAATTTTAAATTTCTGTAGTTCAGTTGCCGCTAACTATGAACTTTCTTATCTTGGCAAATCTTAGCATAAGGCATGTTTATTTTAAATTGAGATTTCTATTTTACAAAAGGGAGACATGTGAGATAATGGGAATCTTTTATTCAGGAGGAATATCTAAGTCACAGCAGAATCCAACAAAAGGTTCCTTTGCCTTACCTCCTGATCTCATTGTTTAGGAGAAACTACAGAGGCAGAAGAAGAATTCTGATTTGTTTTTATTTCCTATTGGAAAGTCACCCCCATCCTTCCCTCAATTACTCAGCGTGATGCTGGTGTTTGTGTACTTATGTAACAGAATGGGACAGTTAACATTCTCCTTTAAACGTAGTCCTCCAGCATATTGAACAGATGTTATGTCCGGCCTCATGTGTCCCACAGGAAACCGTGCTAGCCTTCACACTCCAGCCTAGGTGCATTGTGTGATGGGGAATTATCCATGACTAAATTGGAAGAAAACTTTGGAAAGATTTAATGGAATAAATGAAAAAAATAAGTGCTTACCTCACAGTAAGAGGGTCCTGGGTTTGTTTCCCAGCCGGGGTGGCCGAGGGTCCTTTCTTTGTGGAGTTTGCATGTTCTCCCTGCGTCTGCATGGGTTTCCACTGGTTGCTACAGTTTCCTTCCTTAGTCCGAAGACATGTATGTCAGGCTAATTGGAGGTGCTAAATTGACCCTAGGTGTGAGTGAATGCATGAGTGTGTTTGTCTGTGTCTGTCCTGCGATGGACTCGTGACTTGCCCACACTGTTTCTCCTTTCATTCTGTGAGCACCCCTCTGGATAGTGAATGAATGAACAAATATCAGAGAGTGAAACATGTAAACACACATATGCTGTACATACACCGACATGATGCTACTTTAATCCTCTGCTTCTGTCTCCTTCTGTGTCTTCTAGGTGACGAGTTAGAGTACTTGCGTCCAAATGTGTACCGCAACGTGGCGCGACAGCTGAACATAACTGTGGCCTCTGAAAGTGTGGTTTCAGATGCCTTCTTGGCTGTAGCTGCAGAAATATTCTCCACAGGTTGGTCAGAAAATCTGTCTTTACTCTTTGTGTTTATTTGATCATTGATCTCTTGGACAATCAGGAAAGACTGAATAGTACTGCTATGTGTACATTTGTTTTTCCATTCGTCAAACAGCAAATATTAGCGCAGAAATCACTCAGTCACGTAATGTGGAGGACATACAAGAGCGGCAATTGCATTGTGTGGTCGTTTAGAAATATCTCCTTGAATGCTGTTTGGCTCTAGTGAGGTAATGGACATTTTCAAGCAGTGCACATTCAGACAGAAGATGTGTGTATATAACTGTATAAACTGGAATCCACAGCAGCAGGCTTTTATAGTGCTCTGAAAGGTGATTCATCTGTTTAATCAAGCTTTGTTCCTTTTAGAGTGGGTAAAATGGACCCTTTTTCTACAGCTATATACACACTGACAGTGCTGAAGAACTTGGAGAACACCATAGAATTTTACAGTATAAACAAAGTCTGGCCAAGTTTCCAGCCTGTGAAGAATTTTGAACTGCTTTTGTCCCTG
Source organism: Brachypetersius gabonensis (assembly GCA_037577145.1). Classification (NCBI taxonomy): domain Eukaryota; kingdom Metazoa; phylum Chordata; class Actinopteri; order Characiformes; family Alestidae; genus Brachypetersius; species Brachypetersius gabonensis. The sequence goes on from JBBJLR010000111.1 coordinate 8,778,961, forward strand.
ATTTAAGACTGAACATATTTATAGAATAACATTTGGAATCCAGTTTTCTGATCCCTGTCCTGTTTTCAGAAGGAACATCCACTGTTCTTTCCTTTTTGAAGTGCATACCTTACACACACTAGACATTAGGCCTGTAGCCCAGTGGCTAAATCATAAGCTTGCAGTTGACGGGCTTAAAACAGAACCTCTCTCCTTGAAAGCCAGGGAGAGCGCTGAAACTGTCTGATTGAACCCAGGCTACACGTCAGTGCTGATCTTTCCCTGAACAGCAGTGAAGCTGAGTCATGCACTTACAAGCATTCAATTTAGAACAATGTTAGAACAAAATAGTATCCTGAAGCCTGAATGTACCTATTCTGTCAAACCAGACAGAAAAGGTTTTTCCCTCAAAACGGTCTACTACTGACTGATCCTTGACTTTTAGTCTTTACCAAAGGCCAGCAACATGGGTCTGTTTTCATTGTCTTCGTGAAATAACTGGAAACCTCACACTCACTGTACACGCCCCCCAAAATGAAAAGACACCTTAGAACCGACCTGTTTTTTTCAGCGAAGTTGTTTTGGTCTCGTTGATTCATACAAAAAGGACCATTGTCATTCACCAAGTAGGTCACTGACCATGGTTAATAGCTAAAATGTGTGTTCTTTTCTGTTTGTGTTGTACTCCACAATAGATGTGGTTGCTTTGTTTATTGAATTGTGAATTTCTGTCTATTTATTGACTTACTTATCAGGCATGAACCAAACCGTTTTGAGCTCATTAGAGGAGGAAAGAGTGGGTGTTTTGTGGTTTGCCTGAACTTCAAACCGCACTGTTTATCTGTAACTCCAAAGCCTGGACAGTCACCCACTCACACTTTATCTGTTGCTGGCTGCTTCCCCTCTCTGCTGCACACTGGCACGTCAACAATGCCAGCTTCATATTCACCTGCTTTTGCTCAATAAAAGTGATGACTCTAATTTACCCAACTGAAATGTGCACTCATTTATAATATATTTAATCAGTGCATTGCAAGTGATTCAATTAAAATCCAAATTGGGTGTTATATATTGTGTTTATTTTTCAGTGAAGTTCAGTGTATCAGAAATGTTGAGTGTTGAACAGGTGCCACTAACAGGGTGTTTTACATCACGCATCACTGGAATTCCCAAGAATTTTTCATTCTTTCCGACTAATAAAAGAATTGATGTACAGATTTGATAGCAGATAGTATTATCTTCCCTTTTATTCATCTCGCAATTAATTGATATCATGAAATTGTACTGTGATTGCTAGACAGCAAAGAAAAACATTTTCGACAAGCACCCTCTCCTCTCAAACCTGGAGGATATGTATCCTAATTTATAATTTATGAATTACTATAACAATTACAAACTCTGAATAAAAACTTAAAGTCTTAAGATACTTAAAAAGCAAGTGTTTTATTTACCCTACAAAGAAAAGAGGACTTTTGCTGAAGGGTAAAAGTTCACATTTGTCCACATTAAATGTGCCCTTGAGATCCCTCTCTGGACTCACTAACATGCTAAATTTGTAAAGCTAATAGATTTCCTTGGGGTGAGTTCATTTGATGTGGTGCGGTTGGCTCTCAGTGTAAAGCATCATAGACAGAGGCAGACAGGGAGGAAATGGCGGCTGCCGCTGTTTTAGACACCACTGCTCCGCTGATTGTTATGTAACCCACAGACACACACACTCATGCGCAACACACACACACACACACTCATACATCACACACACTTACTTTCACTATGACTTGGCCTAGCTGCTAAAGAAGGGGACAGATGCTCCAACACATTTACCCTATCCCCTGGTGGGCCAATTTACCTGCCAGCAGCTTTGTCACGAATGAATAAATCCATGTGTACACCCTCAGACACACATGCCAGCACACACTCATTGTTACAACCAAGTTAATCTCACACACTGCCTGTAGAGATCATAGTGAAGATAAAGATAACTGCAGCTGTTTGGCAAACACTTTGAGGTTTAATAGTTTGTTATTGTGAAAATGTGCAACATGATCTTAGGGTGGTGTTTGAATTTTTATGTATTATTTTAAAAAAAAAAACCTTCAGTTTATATTTAATATAAGTTATGGTTGCCTCTTCTGTTATTAGAGCACATTGTGACTAAAAATTCAAGCAAGAAAAATGTTCTACTTACATGACATACCCCACATCAAAAACACCTTCCAGCATTACTGTTTGTATTGCATTGCATGTTTAAGAACTACTCTAATCACACGGTACCACCAATGCTGAAAGGGTTTAGTCTAGCTCATATTTCCTCTGAGTTGTATGGGGGCCACAGCATCTTTATACACTGGAGGGAAATGCAAACTGCCAATTCTCTTACATCAACTAACAGACGTCTGGCTAAGATTGCACTGAGTGGGTGAAGAAGGGCCAACCTACACACCCAGAGAGAGCTAAACTAATTCTGCTTTTCCATTCCATACAAATGACTGTGGCATCGAACTCGCAATTTCCCGGAGATAAGGCCAATGCTCAGACAGCAGCACCATTCAGGAAGCCAATTCTCTTTATGTTTATTATGAAACGTTGCATATGTATAATTTAGCTGTTGTGAGCTTAAGTAACTGTCTCTCTCTCTCTCTCTATCTCTCTCTGGCCAGGGGTAACGTGGGGTAAGGTTGTCTCTCTGTACGCAGTGGCTGGAGCGCTGGCGGTGGACTGTGTGCGGCATGGCCACCCAGCCATGGTGCACACTATTGTTGACTGCATGGGCGAGTTTGTCCGCAAGAGTCTGGTGTCCTGGTTGAAGAAGAGAGGAGGCTGGGTAAGAAATGTACACCAATGCAAACCATCATTACCAAATGTGTCAAATTAAACTAGAATAAGCCTAGCAAGTTTACAGTGGTGCATGAAAGTTTGTGGACACTTCATAGTCACATTCAAAAATAGAAAGAGAAACTAATTAAACAAAAAAAAGACAAAAATATCTTATTTGATCATTTATTTATCGAGGAAAATGGTCCAATATTACCAATGTGAGTGGCTAAAGAAGTGGAGTTCTTGAATTACCAGGTGAAATTAGAATAAGGCATTTTAAATCAATGAGTTGTCAATCAGTGTGACATTCACAGTCAGTGGCCGCTAGAGGCCGCTATTGTTTCAGTTTGATATGGGGGTCTTGTTTTGAAATGCGCTATTAATTGTCTTCACATGCCATATCAGCTGTCCTGTGTTTGTGTCAAGGTGATTGTGTTTAGACTTTGGTTCTTGTCCTAGTCTGTTGTGTATTTAAGTTCCAAGGATTCTTGTCCCAATTGTCGGTGATTTGTTAATAAAATCATAAAAAGGAACCCTGCGTCTGCGCCTCACTACACTCCTTGCACGTCACAGATTGACCGACCTTCCTCGAAGTCGCAGCAGTTTCCTCAGGGACTCACAGGTCAGACTGCACAGAGAGATGGCAGCCCCCACTCTGGCTTCTAGGCAAGAGCACGAGCGACGCCCCCTTCCAGCCAGGGCAGTGACAACGGGGTCAAACAGCCCACTCTAAGCACTCACAAGCCGGTTCCGATGGATGTCTTAACTAGTGCGTCTCCTGTGCACACCAGCTCCATGGCTCCAGCCCTCACAGGATCCGAGCCTGGCCCCCTAAACCTGTTCTGCAGGAATGAGCCCCCATGCTTGCACAGGAGCACACTGGCTCCTGAGCCGGCGCAGAGGGAAGTTATCCCTGGTGCTCTTCCAGCCCCAGCGCTGGTCCCACGGCAGGTCCCTTTGCCTGCACAAAAAAGCGGGCTTCCGGAAACGTTCATCACATACTGATGACGGCGCCAGCGCGAAGGACGCGGGCTCCTGTGACTGCAGCGGGCACACTGGCCAGCATGGAGGGACGTCTTCCATAGTGCTCTGCGAGTCCACATGCTTGCCTCCAGGGAGGCGTCCATGCCTGCAAGCAGGAAACAGGCTCTGGGCTTCGTCCAGAGTGTTCTGAAGCCGGCGCTCATACCAGCCCCAATGATGTGGGTTCTCGTGCCCGCATCGCGCACTCTGGCTCACAAGGTTCCGAGGGATGACTTCCCTAGTGCTCTTAGGGTCCTCAGGGTGGCCTCACCGCTGCAGGCAGCACCAGCTCCATGGACCCGGGTCCCAGTGCGTTTCCGACGCTTCTGCCACTGCTTCCTGCTCCTGACGCAGCAGTCCCCGTCTCGTTTCCAGGAATTTTTCCACCACGGAGCCCTCCGTCGCCCCTGACTTGGTCCGGACACCCCTGGCACTCAAGAAGCACGCCGTTGTAGGTGGAACCCACATGGGTCTCCCTGGCCGTAGTGTAATCCAGCAAGGGAGAATCCCATCAGGAGGCGGCCGTGTGGGGCCACAGGGGATTTTTTTTGCCACTGTCCTACCTTCCTCCACCCCTCTTTTGGCTTGTGTGGGCCGGGGGCATTCTTGGTGACATTCTTGGTCAGGCTGCTATTTTTTTAGAAGGGAACTCTTGTTTTAAAACATGCTGTTCGTTGTCTTCAGGTGTTGTTTGTATCAAGGTTATTGTGTTTAGTCATTGGTCCTTGTCCTAGCCTGTATTAAAGTTACAAGGAGTTGTCGGTCAACCCTCAACCTACCTGTCCTTCATGTTTCTCCTGTTTTATGTATTCTTTGTGTTTTGGCCACTCGTGCTTTCTTTATGTTGTGTTTGTGTTTTGTTAATAAAATCAACAAAAGAAACCATGCTTCTGCACCTCGCTACATTCTCCGCACGTGACAATCAGGTGTGAGTGTGAGCCCTGTTACAGAAGAATAAAGTTAATAAAGTTGCTTTGTACAGAGGAATGGCCTGAAAGCAAAGATTCACTTACATTTACTACTCAAAGATATATATTGGAAGATATTCATTTTCCTCAAAGAATAAATTACCAGGTAGAATATATTCAGCACCACTATGTAGCATGTTTTATAATTAAAATAATTCTGTATTTTAAATACAGAAAGAAGGATATAACAAGTTGAGTCACTTCAAAAGAACAGAAATGATTTTAATGATTGGGGTTACTTGATCACTTTTTTTTTACCGGATCACAATTTACTAGGTTCAGATCTGATAATTTCTTCATGACTGTGCATTTTATGGATTATTTATGATAAACATGTCTTGTTACAAAAAACTGGCCCTGTGGTGTAATGCGGTTTGTTACACTGTAGACTCATGTCTTCAGGATGACAACATAGTACTTCTTGATCTTGATGAGGGACAACTTCATCATGGACGTAACATGACACAGATGGTCATTAGGGTGGTCCTTATTTTTTTACTTAAAACAATTCATCCTCCCACCATGTGATTTTTAACAATATGGATGCAAGATTTGCAGAATTACTCAATATTTAAGGTATGCTCAAAGCAAGAAAAGATTCCCATATAACAATTGTTATAAATACTGTACAGCTGTAATATAAGGATACCTATACAGGCTTCAAATGAAAAGTGAATTATACACAGACCATTTAATCAGAAAATCAATTATTTTACTTTTAACAATCACTGCGAAAGTCTCAAGCCATCATTATCCCAACAGTTGTACTGATGTACTGATTGTACTCTGCGTCACAGTCACAAGTAGCTCTTCTGCTAGTGCTCATGGCTAGCATACAAAAATGCCGACTTATTTGAGTCTGGAAAGCGTTTAACGACTTGTAGAGCAAACTGCATCTGGTCTACATCTTTTGCAAACAATCCATTCTAGTCCTGTTTCAGGGCGACTCCATGTTCAGCCGTGCCATTTACAATTCGAAGGTCTTGGGTTACCGCTTCAGCTTCCAAATAGTTTTTTTTGGTCACCCATGTCTCAGGATCTGAAGAGAGGAAAGAATCTGAAATGGACATAATAATTCCTTGTGTTGTGTGTAACAAAGTCCTGTAATCTTTTATCAGTAATCTTGGACTGGTTCACAGTAATGCGCCTTGGTGAGTTCTCGGTTCCTTGGTTGCTGAGCGCTTCAAGCATGGTTCTCTTCTCAGCTGCATCAACGTTCTGATCAAAAAAGGCTAGCACTACCAGCTCTTCACTTAGATACCACAGCTGCCCACACAACTTCTTTAGTGCACCGTGACATGCTTGAGAAGTATCAGCTGCTGCAAATCATTGGTCGGTAGTTGACAGGCGAGCAAGAAACCACAACTTGATGTAAGTGGCTATACTAAGCACACAGAAGTCACCCAGACCACAGACTTCACGACCTGTAAAAGTTTGGCCAGAAGTCCTAGAACCGCTTGAACAGCTGAATGTCAGGGCCAATGGAAGTCGTGATGCTGAAGGCCTCCTCTTAGACTTTTAACAATATTTAGCAGACAGAATAACACAATAAATGCCAAAAATCAAAAGCACCTCTTTCCTCAGCAATGAATATTTAACAAAGGCGTCTCAGCAATAAAATTTAACAATGGCAACAAAACTGAAAAGTACATTTTTAAAGAAAACTAAGCTAGATAAACTTAGTAACTTCAACTTTGCTGAAGTAAAACAAGCATAACATTCGGTGAATTACGGTAATGCAGTCAGTCAGTCAGTTATATGTATATTCTACTATCAGAATTCACTGAATATGCATGACAGCTAACAGCTTGCATTGTGTCATATAATATTGCAGACTCCAAATAATGCAAAAGAGCACTTAGATTTCTGTAGTTCATACAAATAATTCAGCATACCCAAATGCAAGCAATCTTGGAAAAAAATGTCAGAGGATGTCAACGATATCTATCGTTGGAGGATCAACTGGCATTGTGGGAGGGCATACCATGCAAGGACCACCCTAATGGACATACATATCTTGATACCTTCTTATGTGACTAATTTTGGTCTTTTGTTGCTGAGTTGGAAAGCGAGTACCAGATATCGATGAAGTTTCTGGTAATAACAGTATGAGTGGTACATTTTCTGTCTGACAGTTTGAAGACACTTGCTCAACCCATGTTTCTTCAGAAAGGGTCTTAATAGGGAGTTTACTAGAGTAACGTCCTTTGCTCGCCTGAGACTACTTTACAGCAAATGTTGGAGCATTGCTGTGAGAATTTGATTACATTCATTGAGTGTTACGTTGGATGATTAGTTAACAAACACCACTCCACCTAATCCCAATGGAGCCTCATCACTCCTGCGAATGCAGTTCTTCTGTTCCACAGTCCAGTGAAAGCATTGGACGTGGTAACATTTGGGTCATGTTACCTCATGGCTTCTCCAGTTTCCTCATTATCAGCAGTGATTTCCAATGAAGTTACTAAACATTACATCACATTAATTTGGCAGATGCTTATATCCAAAGCAGCTTCAAATTTGAAGAAACACTCAATTTTCACGGCAGTGTGAACCAGAAGAGAGTTCTACGTGCTTTAAGTAAGGACTAGTGCATCAGAAGAGAAGATGCTCTCTGAATATATGTAGATCACCATTTATCTGTAAGTACTTTAATCTTGCAATGAGTTCCAATAAATTTGTCCAATAAATTTCCGTTTCTACCGCGCATTTACTGTAATGAAGTTTTACACTCCACCACCACTCTGTCTCCACCTTGTCTCCCAGTCCAATCTCTGTTTATCTAACGGAAGCTTCCTAGGTCTCCAGCCCAAGTTCACTGAGTTCTCCCACATCATACAGTCATACAGTCTTATAGCAAAATTAACACAAAAGTTTACACAGGCTTTGTGTGCACAGCTTTCATTGTGGGGCGTGAAAGCTGTGGTCCCCCTGCTGAGTGGTATGTGTGGCAGCTTTTTACGGTGTTTATAGACCCCATAACATCTGAAGGAGCATGTGATTCTCTGTCTTCCGTACCAGTGTCAGACAGAGAACAGGCTTTTTGTCTTGTTTGTTAACTGACATAAATAATAATCAGTTTCCCAAAATGCTTTGCATGATATGTAATACGAAACATACTTTAGTTTCTAAGATGACACACCCAGCTGTGTGTGTGTGTGTGTGTGTGTGTGTGTGTGTGTGTGTGAATTCCAAATAAAAGGCTTTGTCGGTACATGTTTGGTGGTTGTTCTGGGCATGTGATTAGAGCCTGTATGCCTCATAGGCTTGATTGTGGTGTTTGTGATATGTCAGTCAGTACTCCTCCTCACATGCCTGCTAGGAAGGACTGGTTTCTATGGAAATGGTTTCTGTGAGTGCCAAGCTGATCCTGGATCAGTTATAAAAAACATTTGTCTGCCAAAAAATTACATGTTGAAAGCAATTCTTACCAAAGAAAACTGTGCTGCTTTTATTTTACTGATGTGATGAGAAAGTGATCTCCACATTTCAGTCAGTCCATGCTTTTTGCAGTATGAGAGTTCTTTCAGAGTGTTTTATAGTCTGCTTTTTATAAAGGCCTGGTGTTTTTTTCCATGTGGAGACCGAATCTAATTGAATGGGAGGTAAAAGTGAAACGCTGCTGCAGGCAAAGTCATCGTCCACATCTTTCAAAGTGTCCTGCTGGGGAGTGTCAGAATTAGTGCTATTTTTGAACACAGCAGGCGCACCCACAGATGAGCCTGAAAGAGCTTCTGGATGTAGGTGCACATAAAATGAACACTGAATGGAGATGCATGTCTGATTGGTGCAAAGCAGAAACTGAGCTTTCTAGAAAGCGTATTTGTGAATGAAGTAGGGCAGAAACGATTGAATTTGAATACTTCATCAAGTATCAGCTATTAAAATTGGCTTTCTTGAAAAGTCAGTAGTGATTAGATGGCAACAGCACTGGTGGTACAAAACCTTGTATTTGCTTCTTTTTTTTTTTAAATGCAAAAAAATTGCAGCTGCTTTTCATCTTTCTTCAAATTTTTATGTTTACGGCATTACATTTATGGCATTTGTCATATGATTTAGCTTAAGATGCATGGATCTTTTCTAATGGTGCATTCATCATTGTAACTACAGATGTACTTTTTAATGACAGACTGTAGTCCATTTGTGTCTGTGCATCATTTTTTGACCAATTTAACCCTTTAACCAATGGCAAGACACAAACACACACACTCACAAACACGCACAAACACACATGCATCTATGTCCTGGCCATTTTATGAATCAGTCTCTTTTATTGAATTAATAATCAGAATATTGAGTAGATTTCTTGAATATAAATAAAATGTGTGCAGCCATGTGGGTTCTGAGTCCTTTGAGATGAATAAGGGACCACCTGCACACACACATATGGCTAAGTGGACGTATTAAAGTGAAAGTGACAATCTGGTCATACGTGAACACATCACAGCACACAGTGTGAACAGCACGAAATACTTTCTCTGCATTTAACCCATTCACCAAGTGAAGCAGCAGGCAGCTACGAACACAGCGCCCGGGGAGCAGTGTGTGGGGACGGTACCTTGCTCAGGGTACCTCAGAGGTGCCCAATGGTCTTGGGAATCGAACCCAGACTTTCTGACCACAGGGCGAATGCCTTAACCAAAGCTTCATTATGATGAAGGCTTTCTTAATTAACATGTCCATGCCTCCCTGTGGTTCCTCTTTTCTCTTGGCTCTCGGTGGATGTGAGCTTCCCATTCAAATGTCTGAGCTCTGATTATCAGGCCATGAAATTTTTGTCTGTTAGAGCTTTGTGCAAGCAGCAATCATTTGGCAGCTTCACAGGGAGATATTTTCATCCCATGCTGTTCTGCACAATTTGAACACATTGCAATATCAGTGTTACATCTTAGTAATATTCTATGAATTTCAGTGGTTGAGTTGTGAAAAGGGTTCATGGAGTGGTAGTCAGCTGGTGGCCTAGTGGTTAAGGCATTCGCCCAGTGATCAGAAAGTCCAGGTTCGATTCCCAAGAATCGAATACCTCTGAGGTACCCTGAGCAAGGTACCGTCCCCACACACTGCTCCCTGGGCGCCGTGTTCATGGCTGTCCCCTGCTTCACTTGGTGAATGGGTTAACTGCAGAGGAAGAATTTCGTGCTGTTCACACTGTGTGCAGTGGTGTGTGTTCACAAAATGATCACTTTCATCATATGTAGGAAGGTATTTTAACATAACAATAAAATAAAACACAAAAGGAATCAGTAACTAAGTGTTAAAGTGGTACTGTACTGAAAAATATTTTTTCACATTTTCAACTTACGCAATAGTATTATTTAAAAATGCTTAAGAGTGCACAAATGCGTCCTCTGGACTTTTAAATGCGTATTATATGGTATTAGAACCAATGTTGGATGATCAGGTGCAGGGGGATATAAATATATATGGACTGTGATTAATATCCATTAGAATTGAAGGTATTTCCCCTTTAGATAATTTGCCATTTTTGAGATACAGGTCTCGTTCCCATATAAATATGTCCCAGCACATTATTGTAACTGATAAAATATTGTGCAGTGTGTTTTCAAGCAAAGGAGGAGTAACAAGTTATTCTCATTTTGAAACCTCTGAAAGTGTGTATAGGACTCATTCTGAAGGTCATGCTGCTTGGAGAGTGGAATTTGCCCTTGATAGAGATGTGCGTTCGTACTACCACTCAATCCATACACTATCAGCTGTGCTAAGTGGTGAAATTAATGCCTCTACCACTCCAAAACAAAATGAAAGGCACTTTGAAGTGGTTTCTCATATCCTGAACTGGGCCACTTACAACCTCTCAACCCCGTCATTGTGCGCTGAAATAGCAGTTGCTTAGATTACTTTTTGTTGTCTTTGGCTAAGAAGGCACATTGCTGAGCAGCAACTGGATTTACTTTTCATTTTCTTATCAGTGTTATCAAAACACATCTGTATCTAGTTGATGAATAACATTCAGTAATTTGGATGGATCAGAATCAGAATCACATTACTGGTCCATTTGCATGTAGGAATTTGCCTCGGAGAAACTGGTGGTTATGGAAACATATTAGACAAGCAAACATGAAATGCGCATTAAATGGTCGTATTTACAGCTGCATGCAGTCGTATTCAAAAGTCTGAATAACCTGTACGAAAAACGGATTCCTTTGTTTCAGTCCAAACTTTTGCACACTGTACATAATGTACAGAGTCTACAGCTGTATATAATGTAACTGTATTAGGTGAACATGTAAAATATTCTGTTATAGGATTTACCCGTTATAGAGCAATTATTTTAGTTATTAATGTCAAAACATGTTATTCAGTAACTACTATAAATACTACTACTATGAAACTAATATAAAAATGAAAACAGATGTTATTCAAAAACTATTATTATTGTTGTTGTTGATGCCATAAAACCAATATGTGTAGGATACAGTGTTTCTCTTTCTAACGTGATTCTTCTTTCTTTTAGACTGACATCACAAAATGTGTAATCAACACAGACCCCAGCTTCCGTTCTCACTGGCTAGTGGCAGGAGCCTGCACGTGTGTGCACTACCTGAAGGCCATGGTCTTCTACCTGTTGAGGGAGAAATGAAGAGTAGAACAGAGGAACCATGAGGGACAATGGACATGCAGCCTCCGGGCATACATTTCTTCCATTTTTGCTGGAAGAGTTCACTCACTGCTTTGGCCTAGTACTGCTAGTGATGTGTTTACACATGTGGAAAGTTTGCATTGTGCCTTTAAAGGACTTTCCTGCATTCATAGCTGGACACCTTCACCCTCTGCCAAGCTTCATTATATGTCGTCACTGTATGCCTAGAATGGCCTCAGAATCTGAATAGCTGGACTATACATTTTAGGACACAACAAGAGAGAAACCTCCATCAAAATCATTGTGAAACCACAGAGTGATTTGTGTCAACAGTGTTTTTACTTCTATATATACTGTCCAGCACCACCTCCTCTGCTCCCTTAAATAACATCACTGGTTAGTTTTATCACATTTTCTTTTTGCCCACATTATATATTCTTTTCACAACAGTGTTTCTTTATAAAGACTCCTCCAAATACACCTAATTTATTGTCGTCGTTGCAACACAGCCTCTTATCTCAGAAATGGTAACTTTGTAGTAGAAGGAAATATCATTCATAAATTGAACATATGTTTATAAAATAAACTGTCCACAATGTAAAGGTCAGCTGATAGTTTTATACTGAGGTAGTAAAAGGAACCTGTACTTTTGAGTGAGGTTTAGCGTTCCTACACGCAAATAAATCCCCTGCTGCACTAGTGAGAATACTTCGGCAGGACTTCTGACACTACATATACCTACGTCTGTAGCACAGTTTTACAAATTTGAGTCACTGTGGGTAAGAGCGTCAGCCAAGCATAAAATGTAAACGGTTTGTACGTGGTGTGGAAATGATTTGGCAGCACTACAGCTGTTGTTTTGTAGGTGTAGTAGAGTGTGAAAATACAATTATTTAAAATATTGTATAGGCTAAGAAAATTTGGCTTTTTAATGACAATAGACATATAAAGTTGGGAAAGGTGATTTACCAAAATCTGTGTGTATGTAGAAGAAAGAGAGAGAGAGAGAGAGAGATTAAAAGGAGTAAAAGGAATTTACTTCTTATTGAGTGAGATTAGAAAATAAAAAAAAAAATACTTGGAGCCTACCAGCATAGTGTTGGGCCAAGGTTTCAGCAAACCTAGAAAGTGCAATGTTTCTCTTGGCTGTTATGGTTCTGTTTGTGTAGCAATATAACTGTTGCTCTATGAACTTTGACCAGGTTGTGGGTTTACCACTGGCAACCCAAACACACTGGGTTACACCATTCATTTTTTTCGTCCTTTTTAGATTGTTATTCTGTGAATAACTGTGAATAATATTTCTGTTGAGTGTATTGGCATGCCACACTAAATGTATGCTTAATAAATGCTAGTAAACTTTTGTATTTGTTGTATTATTGGAATAATATAACATTGTAGCATACACTCACACAAGCTCCCATGCACATTAATAGTGCAGCTAAATTCCCTGGTGTATATAATGGCTTAGTTACTTTTATTCAACAAACAAGTTTCTTTTTGATTGGAAATGACACAGGCCAGAAGTACGATGTACAAGACGATGTACAAAAGACAACAATGTGGAAAAAGATATTTCTCAGCTTTTATTTACATTTGAACAGAAAGTGGCATGTCCGACATTATTCATACCTTTTGCAAACTGTCACAGTCTGTGGGAAAAACCAGTGTAGGCATGCATAAAGCCCATCAATAATTATAGGAAGCGTTTGACTGCTGTAATAGCCAATAAAGGCTTTTCTATAGATTATTGAGAAGGGTATGAATAATGTTGGATATGCCACTTTTTGCTGAGAAATATTTTTCTCCATAATGATGTCTCTTGTGTATCATCTTATTATCTTCTGGAAGACGCCTGTGTCATTTCCAGTCAAGAAGAAACTTGTCAAAATTTGCCAGGGGCAAAATAAATTGTGATTTACATGTGATTTACATTGTGTTTGAGTTTTATATAAAAACTTGGTATTATACATGGTGCCTGTTGAGAAATGTTTGAAGTTGACATCTACTACTTTTCCAATAGACACAGGTCTATATTTTGGGCAGGAAGTGTGAGTCAAGGCCAAATTTCTTGAAAATGGGTGTAACTGTAGCTGTTTTAGGGTAAGTGCGGACAGAGCTAGGCAACAAACGTTTTTATTAAATAGGATGTGAGGGAGGTGACGATAGATGCACAGGCTTTAAGAATGGGGATAGGAGCAGTGTCAAGCTGACCGGATTAATAGATTCCTTTAATAACACAGAAGGGATCAGACCCATGTCTACTAAGCATGGCATGAAGTACCTGGGTGGGTAGCTGTGAAGAAAACGAGCAAGATTGCAGAACTGTGCATATATTGTGCTGACTTTGTCCTGAAAGATTGTAAAGGTTTGACACTGTTCTTGAAAACGGAAAGTTGCAAAAAAAAAAAAAAAAAGGGGGGGGGGTTGAAGGAAAAGAGGCTTGGGCTGTAAAATGCTAGTATGCTATTATTTATAAATACTATTATTTACTAAAGGATTAAAAGTGAGCTGTATGAGAAATGGGCTGCTTTAAGAGCATCACTATATTTCAGAATTAAATTAGATGCACTAATGTTATTGTGCTGATTTAGACGAATTAAAATCTGATGTTTGGTTCATGTCACCACCACTGAGAACAATTCTAGCTCTAATACAGTCACATTATATACCACCCACAATCCCTTTCAATGCACATGACACTGTCTTCAGTTAATTAAGGATTTGTTCACCATCATCAATGCCTTTGCAGAACAGAACATAGCGATATGCTAAAATCATGTGGTTTCACACTGAAATGATGTCAGTTTGACAGGTCTTTAACTACAACAGCTGAATGTTCTGTTTCACTTGACTTTTTGTCTGCATATTCACAAAACATTTTTTACTCCAGAGTTTCTAGTTTCAGTACTTCAGCCTGAAGCTTTCAACTTCTTATATGAGGATCCACTGCCATCAAATGGAGAATAATAGTATTACTAGTATGTGAATATTACACTAGTTTGAGCAGGGATCACAATAGTTATTGGCCTATTTTTAGCGTCAATTCATGGATATAGGGTCAGAGCCTTGGTCAAATCAACGTGTTTACTTTAAAGGAACGGTCGTATTTTTCCTCATACAAAGCGTGTCAGACCCCCTCACCGACCGAGATACATTTCGTGAAATTCCCACTTTTAAAAAACCCTCTATATGCTTCCAACTGAGCAAAGAGCAGTGAAATAGTCCTTGGAAAATGATCATTAATGAGTCATAAGGCTAATTTTCTATGTGAGGTCAGCCCATAAGATATAAAATAACAGTGTAGTGGTATTGCACGAAGCCATATTTCTCATTTTAGCCTGATAACATTCTGTGAGCAGTGTGTGGGGTACCTCAGTGGAATATAAAATGGCCTTACCCAAACGATGTCCACATGGCGTTGTCCAAAATGTCTTGGTATGTTGAAACATTAAATTTGCCCTTCAAGTAAGCGGCCTAACCTAAACCCTTAAAAACAGGTGTGTCCCAAGACTTTTGTCTCTTGAATTCAGTAATTAAAAGCCCCCAATACTTTGTGTATATATATGACTTTTAGTGTATATGACAAAGTTTTGCTGACTCATGCCAATGGAAGCCTATGGGTGTTGAGGAGTGAACGTCACTTACTGCCCATTTAACTGGTATAGAGGAACTGGTGAGTCACTGTGTGTCTGCTGACACTCCTGTTGGAATCAGGGTCTCTCACAGGTTTGCATAACATATGTGACTCAGTAACTCAGCACCATGGCTACGACTTTTACAGCAGCTATATGGCCCATATGGCAGAACCAGAGTGCTGTATGACTAGTTAAAACATAAACGTCTTGTACCACATCTTTTAGGCCAAATGTATTAAATAAATTTCACGTAAGCTTTTAATTCTGTTCAATTCAGCAACACACACGTCCACATTCTTCAGCTGTTCATCTGTTTACCGTTTACACCCGGCGGGCTGAAGTCCTTAAAGAACATATTCTCATTCGTTGACATATCATTTTAAATATGTACCAAAAAAATCCTGAACAGTATACAAGATCAATAATATTTGGTAATTCTTTACTGTATACACATTTTAAATTGTTTTATTGTTAATAGTTTCAAAATTATTGCTTTTATGTATCTTTCAGGATAAATTGGCCCGCCCGAACCACTTTTCCACGATTCTATAGGTTGAGATGAACACAAAGACCCGCCCAAATATGGATTTGAGGAATATTACAGGCTCGCTGAATTCTTGAAAACGCCCGAAGTCAAATGCCATTGGTTGATGCAAGTGTCAGGCAAGTTCTGCCGAACAAGATAGTGTGAAGCAGTGTCGGGATGGATGCAGGTAGGAACATACCGAGGAAAACAATTACTTTGCATATTTTTTAAGGTTTAAATGGCTGTATTTTCGAGTCAGCATTAAACGATAAACATTTTCAGAGCTCACAAGCTTTTACCAGTTTGTTGGGATGGATGTCAAAACTGGGAATTTTGCATTATTGCTTTTTTTTTTTACACTATCCGGACCCAACTGCTCCTAAACTGGAGGCAGCCAGCCAGATAGATGTGTCTGAATGTATTTAACTTACATTCATAACATAACATAACATGACATGACATACCTAGTAAAGACACTTTTAATGAAAAAAAAGTAAAAGTTTATAAGCTGAATAATGAGATATTCAGCCACCCACGACATGCGAGATTTCTACTGCTACTACTATCTCTACTGAAGAGTCTTCCGAGTTTATAAGGACTTGCTTTGGGTAGTAGCTAAATCTGTTATGCTGTAAAATTGAGTTAAAATGGAGTGTTCTTTTAGTCCCTTATCCCTTGAGCCAGGGTGTCTCGTCACAAAAAAAGCAGCTCAGATTCATTTTATGTTTGGTTTCTATGTTCATCCAGCGAAAAAGAAATGTTACTACCTCAGTCGAAGTCCTCCAAGTTTATAAATACTTGTTTAGTTTAGAAAATCTATTATGTTGTTAAATTGAGTTACTGTAGTGTCCTTTTAGTGCCTTAGTCCCAGAGCCCCTCAGCTATGGTGTCTCGTCAGAGAAAAGCAGCCCAGGTTAATTTTCCAGGAGGAAATGTTTTTGGTTCCTGTGTTTATCCAAAAAGAAATAAAGTTCCAGACAGCAAGCTTCATGTTCATAGCAATGGATCATTTGATTCCCAAATTGAATCTCTCACAATTATTAAAGTATCTGATGGCACACAGAATTGCTCACTTAGCAAAACTCTTAATACTCTTTAGATAGACCTCTCCCCTGCAGATTTGGAGTCTGTATTTTAGCATAATGAGGAAATGTTATGTAAAGGCATTAAATGATTCCATTGCAAAGCTGTAACCTAACAATAGTTGGAAGTTAAAAGCCAAACAAAGTAGTTAGATGCAAGTTTTTCGGACTCGAGCCCAGTGAGTTTTATAAAATATTATCAGGTGGCAGGTTTGCAAAGCCCTTGTAATGAGTCATATCTGATGGTTAAATTATTGTTGTATTTGTGACCAGTGGATTGCCCCCATCATTTATGCAGAGTACTACAGAGTATTAAACTGTTTCTGGCACAGCACAGGAGATGATGTTAGTCATATTTGACCCAGAAGCCCACAGTCATTTGTGCTGCAAAATATTCAAAGTCTGCCAGACATGCATTAGGTGTAAACTTGGACTACATGGTCAGGGACTGTTCCTAGTATGATCAGACACTAACCATTTATGTTGGTCTTTTAACAGCTACTCTAACATATGACACATTACGCTTTGGGGAGTTTGAGGATTTCCCAGAGACACCAGAGCCTGTCTGGATCCTGGGGAAACAGTTCAATGCACTGAAAGGTATGCTAATTAGTTCTCTGTGGAATTAGAACAGCAGTTATGTGTTAAAGGGTGTTTTTGAAATGTACTTTGGATATGCTTTCACAGAGAAGGATGAAATTCTGTCTGACATTACCTCACGCATATGGTTCACCTACAGAAAGAACTTCCAGCCAATTGGTAAGAGTCCTGTACCAAGGTTTCATACAGTAACCATGATGTAGATGTAGTTCTACTGGTGTGTTTAGCTGATTGTGGGAGTATTTTGTTAAGTTTATAAACAAACAAATAAACAGTTTTTCCTTTGCTTAACTTCATTTAATTGTGAGAACTATATGCATAAATCATCACAGACTTGCTTCAAACCCAGTTGAGTTATATTGTATAAGTTATATCAGACAGTTTTGCTTATGCAAGGTACCAATGCTTTTGCCCTAATTGTGTCCAGTGTAAAACTAAAGAGCCAAATGCTGATTGACTTTATTTGGAGTAAAGAAAAAAATTCTATACTAAACAACCACTTTAATTTGGCCTGCGGTTACAGGAGGGACAGGACCTACATCTGACACTGGCTGGGGGTGTATGCTGCGATGCGGGCAGATGATACTTGCAGAAGCCTTGATCCGCAGACACTTAGGCCGAGGTAAGTCTGTCTGGCACAGTCTTGTGGTGTTAGTTTAGCATTTTTCCCCATTCATGCCATTTAAATCTAACCTTGGCATTAATGTAGTAATGTGTTTTATCAGACTGGAGATGGACAAGAGGTCAGAGACAGAGAGAGGATTACATCAGTACCCTCAATGCCTTCATAGACAAGAAGGACAGCTACTATTCCATCCACCAAATAGGTAAAAACAGCCATCCATTCGAGTGATGGATTGCGTAAGTACCCATGGTGCTCCAGTAGTGCTGTGTTTATAGATTGGATATATTGATTGAGTAGCTTACAGTTGCTTGTGTCTTTTTCTTTCAGCTCAGATGGGGGTGGGAGAAGGCAAGTCCATAGGCCAGTGGTATGGTCCCAATACAGTGGCACAAGTACTCAAGTAAGTCAAGTAGCCCCTATGATTATATTTTTAAGGATCATGTAATAGAAAAGATCAAATAGTGCCTGTTGTGCCTGCCACGTGTAGGAATAATGCAAGTCTGGTGATTTTGACTTTTTTCAGCTGTTATTTTTCACCCCTACCCCACAGGAAGCTGGCAGTGTTTGACACATGGAGCCGACTGGCAGTTCATGTGGCTATGGACAATACTGTAGTCATTGAGGAAATCAGTAAGTAGGCAATTTGACAAATTGAGTTCTTAAAAGGATAGTTTTTGCGGTGTGGCAGGGCACATTATTCTGTCGCAAGAGGCCAATTCCTTTAGGTAGTACCATTTACCATGAAGGGTATTTGTTCTGCAACAATGTTTAGGCTGGGGTGCCATTTCAAGTACATGCACCTGGTATTCCATACAATATAAAAGAAAACATAATTCATTAAACGGGGGCAACCTTCTTCCACTACTGATTGTAATGTGCCCTTTGTAGTTGTTTTTGGTGGTGGATAGTACTCTTAACTGTCCTTTGGCTACACAACTCCATACATGGCAAGCTACAATGCACGGTGTATTTCAACAACTATCAATCTTGGTCAGTATTAACTTTTTGTCCGAAATTGTCACAGTAGCTCTTATGTGAGATTGGACCAGGTGAGGTAGCCTTTGTTCCTCAGACATCACACTGCCTTCTTCATCCTGGTTCCATTTCTTCCCCAAGCACACTATGCCCATGCACCCAGGCATCCACATGATGTTTTTTTGTTTTGTTTTTTTTTTTAAAAGGGGAAAGCACTTCTTTGGGATTGAACCAAAATGGGTATAGTCTTTGCTCCGTGTGTCCATCAGTGAACTTTAGGTACCCATGAAGCTGTTGCCAGTTTACCAGTTGTTCTTCCATGGTATGTCCTAACCACTGCATAGACAAAACACCCGTTTTTGGTGATGCGCTGACCCAGTCCTCTAGCCATCACAATTTAGCCCTTGTCAAAGTCTCTTGCCTGTTTTTCATGCTTTTAACACATCAACTTAAAGAACTGACTGTTCACTTAACCCATTACCCTAATGTATCAGTGCCATTAAAACCACTGGCTGTTGTGGATGACCGGTGTATATAGCATATCTGAAACTGCATGTATTAGAACAGAATTCTGGGTTGATGTTACACATGTCTACTATAGTTCAAACTATAAACAAAATAGGAATGGGAAAGTGTATAGCAGATGTAAGTCTAAAAAGCCCCATGCTCAGAAAAAAGATCTTACCACAGCTGTTTCTGTTGGCTTTCTCAGAGAGGCTGTGTATGCCCTGGTTGGACTTTGAGAGAGGTGCATGTGCAGAGCCAGAGGGAACTCAAGAGATGAATGGGTGTCTAGAAGGAGCTTGTGCACTTGCTGAGGAGGCTCTCTGGAAGCCGCTCGTTCTGCTAATCCCCCTGCGGCTGGGCCTCAGTGATATCAATGAGGCCTACGTTGAAACTCTAAAGGTTAGTATCTCACCAAAGATCACATGGAAGAAAAAAAAATTTATATTTTCCCATTTTTTCATTATTAATTAACTTTCTGGAAGGCTAGGCTTAAACATGCAATAGAGAATAAAAAATATATTTATCTGTTTTGTCCACAGCAATGCTTTATGATGCCACAGTCTTTAGGAGTAATTGGTGGGAAGCCGAACAGCGCACATTACTTCATTGGCTTTGTTGGTAAGCACTGTGCATCAGTCATTCAGGTCAACAGTGCACGGGGCAAGTGGATGTTGAAATGACCTAATGCTTACCATTTGAGGTCTGCTCTGTGGCTGTGCCTCATGCTGCCCCCGTAGGTGAGGAACTGATTTACCTGGACCCCCATACGACTCAGCCCGCTGTGGAGCCTTGTGAAAGTGGCCACATTCAGGACGACTCCTACCACTGCCAGCACCCACCTTGTCGCATGCACATCTGTGAGCTCGACCCCTCCATAGCTGCTGTAAGTATTATTTAACTCAAGTAATGTAATCTTCCACTGTTGGTCCATCATGACAAAAATGACATTCTGCATAGTATCTCTGTACTTCAGCTGTAAATGATCATCCAAGATGTCATACTGACTTTTTCCATCAATCAAATGGAAAGAGGTTTGTTGCATAGCTAAAAACAGCACCCATCTTTAATCTTGAATGTTGTTAATTCTTAAAACAGTAAGTCACACAGTGTCAGAAACCATATAAAATCTCTCTGTACAATTCAAGGCAGTTGTGGTGTAATTTAGACATGTTTGCATGATGCCAGTGACGGCTTCAACCACTACATAGGTATATAGTGCAAAACTAAAAAGCAAACTTCATGAAGTGTTTTTATACCTGACTGACTGTTGGGGTTGGGGTAAGTTTGTCTAAATTGGATTTCCTACTGTATTTTTCTTTTACTAAACATTATTACCCATGTCAGTGAAGCAAGAAATAATCCTCCAACCCTCTGCATTAGAGATCATTTTAGGTGCACTTTGGGTTAACGATCAGCCCACAAAGGGGCAATATACTCAATATTGATCTCTTTTTTTTCAGGGTTTCTTCTGCCAAACAGAGGACGACTTTGATGACTGGTGTGTGCATATTCGAAAAGTGAGTGTGCCTTCTGTGGAACATTTTTTACAGTTTGATAATTATTTCTTTCAGCTTTTCTGTTATTGACACTTTTGTCTTGCAGTTGTCAAGCTGTAGAGGAGGTCTTCCCATGTTTGAGCTAGTAGACAGTCAGCCATCGCATCTAATCAACACTGAAGTCCTTAATCTCACTCCAGGTATTTTAACAGAGAGCCACATGATTTATATATATACATACATACATACATACATACATACATTTGTATGTGAAATGCGTCTCAGATTCGATTTCATTGTTTTGGTGTCAGAATTTGCAACAGGAAAGTAGGTGCTCCACATCATATCTATCTTTTAGAGCTGTAGCTTTTTACAGACATTAAAGTAAAACGTCTTTGTATGCTGTTTTACTTTGGCTTTGAGTAAAATATTTGAACTTGAAGCCTGTATCTGAATAGTAATCGTAAAGCCTGGCCTTTAACTAACATTATCTTCTGACCAGGTCATTCTGCTCTAGTGTCAGATTTTGTTTAAGTTCTTGTTTGCTGACGAGCTGTTGCAAAAATACTGCTGTGACACACAGCTGCCACATATAAGTGTTAGAGGGCAGCATACATCCAGATATAACTGAGCTCTCAAGCAGGGGTTTGCCTGTCCCTCCCTAGTCAGCGTTTTTTGGGCTTTTCGTCCAGAAATTAGCACCTGTTGTGTGATTTTACCTGAAAATGCCACTAAGGATTAATAGCAGTGGGTCACACGATGCACATTTTATACAGTGGCTGTTGGGTGGGTTCTTTCCCAGTTGAGCAGATTGGGTAGGAAAATAATGCATCAAAAATGTAAATAAATTACTTTTAACATCCAAAAAAACTAACTTTGAATTGGTCCTTTTTTTTTACATTTTATTTTTATTATTATTGCTGTAATGCATACGTATTCCGGCCTAACATGGAATGGGCCCTATCCAGTTAATTCTGCACTACAGAAACAGTGAGAATATAATATGTTGCACATGCAAATTAGTGCTCTTTATTTAAATCTTAGTAAACTGTGAATATTGTAAATAAATATGTACTGGAAGTATATTCAGTAACAAAAGCCAAAGTGTCTGAATACATTTTTTCCCAAACACCCTGCGATTTTGCAAGTTCTCCCACTTAAAAATCATGGAGGGGTCTGAAATTCACATTGGAGGTGCATTTCCACTGCGAGAGACAGGAAAAAATCAGGAAATCACATTGTATGATTTGTAAAGAATTTATTTGTATTGCACAGCTGCACATAAGTATTTGAACACCTGGCAAGAATTCTGGCTCTCAAAGACCTGTTACTCTGCCTTTAAGAAGTTCACGGCTACTCCACTTCGTAATCCTAATTAGTAGCACCTGTCTGAGCTCTCTAAAGACACCTTTCCACCCCACAGTCAGTCAGACTCCAACTATTACCATGGGCAAGACCAAAGAGCTGTCCAAAGACACCAGAGATAAAATTGTGGACCTCCACAAGGCTGAAAAGGGCTATGGGGCAATTATCAAGCAGCTTGGTGAAAATAGATCAGCTGTTGGAGTGATTGTCAGAAAATGGAAGAGGCTAAAGATGACTGTCAAGTCTCCCTCGGACTGGGGCTCCATGCAAGATCTCACCTCCTAGCATATCACTGATGATCAGAACTACATGGGAGGAACTGGTCAATGACATGAAGAGAGCTGGGACCAAAGTTTCAAAGGTCACTGTTGGTAGAACACATGGTTTCAGATCACGCATTGCACAGAAGGTTCCCCTGCTCAAGTCATCAAAGGTCCAGTTTGCCACTGACCATCCAGATGATCCAGAGGAGCCAGGAAAACCAAGGAATGGCTCCGTAAGAAGCATATCAAGGTTCTGGAGTGGCCTAGCCAGTCTCCAGACCTAAATCCAATTGAAAATCTTTGGAGGGAGCTGAAACTCTGTTGCTCAGCGCCAGCCACAGAGCCTGACCGATCTAGGGGAGATCTGTGTGGAGGAGTCGCCAAAATCCCTGTTGCAGTGTGTGCAAACCTTGTCAAGAACTACGGGAAACATTTGACCTCTGTAATCTCAAACAAAGGCTTCTGTACTAAATATTAACTCTGATTTTCTCAGGTGTTCAAGTACAATGTGATTTCCTGATTTTTTTTTTTAACATTCTGTCTTTCACAGTGGGAATGCACCTACAATGTGCATTTCAGACCCCTCCATGATTTCTAAGTAGGAGAACTTGCAAAATTGCAAGGTGTTGAAATACTTATGTTCCTCACTCTATCAGTTGGTCTCTCAGACATGGTTTGAACTGTCAAATAAATGGCATGTAATCTTTCACTATTATAATTATATCTTTCACTATTATATTATATACTATTGTATATGTATTGCTTCCCCTTATTTAGGGGAAGCAATACATATACATTTTACTCTAAGTTATATTTTCAGGTATGAAATATCTTATCTAATTATTGTAAATCCCTCCTTAGATTTCTCTGACTCGGACCGACTCGAGCGCTTTTTTGATTCTGAAGACGAAGAATTTGAGATCCTATCTTTGTGAGGAAGATGAAGAGTGATTGTTCAACTGACGGCTCAGTGCTAGACTCCCCTCAGTGAAAGTAAAGGAGTCCGAGAGGAGTAGTACCACTGACACAAGGCCTACCTGGCATTTGGTGGCGTAGTCACCTATGTCAAACAGCTTTCTGCTCTACAGATATACTGACTGCTCTGTGTCATTCTGAGGAAACCCTGAGGTCAGAGGTTATGGTCACAGACTCTCAGGATTACTTCAGCACATGCATACTCACATTAATGTGTATCCATTTTGAGTCTTAACACTTTATTTTCAAGTGATATGGTGCCTTTTATCCTCCTGTCCTAATGCAGATTTGCCATAACTCACTTCTGGTGATCATCAGGAGCATGGCTGAACAGTTTTGATTTAGAGCGTGCTCTCCAACAGTACTGCTAATATCTGATGTCTGTAGCAACTTCTAATTGAAGGCCAAGATGGAAAGGTTACAGACCAAGTAGGGTAGCTTGTGTTATACAGAACGTTGATTCTTTCATGTTTAAAATAACTGTACACAAGTTTATTTTAAGATTATTTATTTACTCGACTGTGCATTTTAAGTAAGAGAAAAACAAAAGAATAAAAAAAACAAATCAACAAGGACCATGTTACCCTTAAATTATTGCAAATGAAAAGTAGAAGAGTTGGCCACATAACTTTGAGAGCTGTCATTTTGAAACCAGTGTTGCGCTTTTCCACAGAAAAAAATTGGTGCCGGTGCTCTAAAACAAGCACCGAACCAGCAGCTAAACTGGCAGTCTTGCACGTAATCCTTGTCTATGTTGACCTCTTTCAACGGTAATAACACTCTGAACAAGCTGCATTTGGACACTGAAATAAATTCTCAAAGTTTGGAGAATAACCAGCACCAGAACCGGCACCTGGCACCAGTGTAGTGGAAAAGGGGTACTTGAGGACTTCTTAGTTCCAGGGCTCTCCAATAGAATGTTTTTCAGAAGTGTTGATGGCTCAACTTTTTAATGTGTGTTCACATCTGTGCTGCTAGACATATTCCCTATCTTAATTGTGACTACACTCCTTTTAGTGAAAGTAAAAGTCTGAGTGGAGTAATACAATTGACACAGGGCATGCTTGCCATTTGATCACCTGCTTCAAACAAAGCTTTCTACTCTACAGCTTTACTGATTGCTTTGATATTTTGACGTAAGAGGTAATGATCAGACTCTCATTATTACTTCAGTACCCGTATGTTTTGTCTTAACACTATCTTAAAGGTGCCTGTTCAGTTGATCTACTTCCTGTGTGGAATTTATCAAATTTGAGGTCCATTTATATTTTCTTTTTTATATAACGACTATAAAAGTAAGATAAATCCAATGCAGATTAACAGATATTGGTTCTTGTACCAGTATAAATTAGAATAGTTATGACAGTTCTGTTTTACATTAATATGAATCTGATATCGGACAGCATTCACAAGTAAGTGTTAAAAGAGACCTGATTGAAAGAATTGGGTTTGTCTCTTATGTGCTGCTTCATAAGGGTTTAACAGAAGAAGGGAAGCCCTATGCCAACTTGCATCAGTTTAGTGTGATCCTTCAGATTGCTCTTTCTCTCAATATCCAAAACAAGCTGGCCATTATTTATCCAATTTTAAGTTTGGTGCCTTTTACCCTACTTCCTTAAATAGACTTGCCATAACTAGGGATGGCCAAATACCACTTTTCTTGATACTGATACTAATAACATCTGATACTGTTTTTTCCCAATTGCTTAAACGACTAAGCTGTTAATAATACATTTATGGAATTCGGCATACATTGTTGAATCACGAGTGGGTCTTTGTTGGACATTTTATTCACTATAAGGATGACAAAGCCTGTATTTTAGTTCCTACATAGTACACTATGTAGGTAGCAGGGAGCCGTTGCTGCTTGTGGTACATGTGTTCTGACACATCGCTTTACAGCAAGTTTACTTAAGTATTTATATCATAATTTAGGCTTTTTCTGATAGTGTTTTTGACTTGTATCAGATTGACTGTGATATGACTGCCCCAGAGCAAAAAGCAAGGTCCATAAAGACGTGCTTGTATGATTTTGGTGTGGAAGAACTTGACTCGCCCACACAGAGCCCTGACGTCAACCCCATCCAACAGCTTTGGGATAAACTGGAACAGAGATTGTGAGCTAGACCGTCTTGTGGAATCTTTTGGAAGTAGAGTGGAGTGTAAGCTGTTATAGTAGCAAAGGGGAGACCAACTCCATATTAAAGTATGTATCTGAATGCAATGTTATTAAAGTCCCTGTTGGTGTAATGGGCAGGTGTCCCAATATGTTTGTCCATATAGTGTACAGGTGCTGGTCACAAAATTAGAATATCATGACAAAGTTTATTTATTTCCATTCAAAAGGTGAAACTTGTATATTAGATTCATTCATTACACACAGACTGATGTATTTCAAATGTTTTTCTTTTCATTTTGATGATTATAACTGACAACTAATGAAAGTCTCAAATTCAGTATCTCAGAAAATTAGAATATTGTGAAAAGGTTCAATATTGAAGACAATGGTCTCTCAGTCTAGTTCTGTAGGCTACACAATCATGGGGAAGACTGCTGACTTGACTGTTGTCCAAAAGACGACTATTGACACCTTGCACAAGGAGAGCAAGACACAAAAGGTCATTGCTAAAGAGGCTGGCTGTTCACAGAGCTCTGTGTCCGAGCACATTAATAGAGAGGCGAAGGGAAGGACAAGATGTGGGAGAAAAAAGTGTACAAGCAATAGGGATAACCGCACCCT
>JBBJLR010000111.1:8805240-8818384 GCA_037577145.1 Brachypetersius gabonensis
CACCTTTTGAATGGAATTACTGAAATAAATCAACTTTGTCATGATATTCTAATTTTATGACCAGCACCTGTATAGGGTCCTGTCAAAATTTTTACCCAAACTGATCCTTCTGGTCCTCTGCCAATCAGCACTTTTGGAAGTCTGCATGGGCTGTTGATCACAGCGTACTAAATAAAATAGCTAGAACACCTAGCGAGCGGCCTGGAAAAAAGAACATCAATATTGGACGTTCTAAATAAGTCATCACCACTGTCTTTTTATTATTACTTATCTTCATTTCCAGAGTTCTCTTATAGGCAGTTTCTCCGCACTGTTAATGGTATTCTCACTCAGCTTTACAATATCTGTGTGCACTTCCTCTATGCTTCTAGCTGCATCAATCACCTACAAAAGGTAAACAGAATCAGTTCATCAGTTCATCATTTTTAAGAACAAAATATAAAATGAAGGCCATATTCATGAGTACAGACCCAAAATAATACAGAAAGAGAAAGAATGTATTTACTTTCCAGTTGACCGAGGGATCTTTCATGAGCTGGTCAAACCTCTGCTGTACGGTTTGCTGGAAAGCGCTGGTCTCGTATCGCTCGGCTCCGAACTCTCCTCGTTCAGCTGCCACAGTTGGGCTCAGTTGCAAGTACATCACAAGGTCCGGCATTGGCAAGCCCACATCAGGATTTTTACACCACTCCAGAGAGAAGCCCTGAACATTACAAACAATCTTCTTTGAACACTTCCGCCCCACCTAAATAAATATGTATTCAAACACGCTGTGACTGTGCACTAACTGGTTTGGCACTGGTGAAAGCCACTCCAGAGAAAGCATAGCGATCCACCACTAGGCTGATTCCCTTCTCCAACTTTTGTTTTATTGAAGGCCTAAAGGGGACAGATGGCAGACAGGACATTTAAAAAAGATTATCCTATACATATAATACATCTCAAAATACATTTAGACTATACAAGTAAACAATTTGACAGATGAAAGTAAAAGGATTTTTTTTCCCATTCAGGTAACTACAGGTGGAGTCACTGATCACATTCCATTTAACCCAGTCAAGCGAGTCTGACTTCACGAGTAGAGACTAGTTCCAGTACGATGATAAAGACCGTTTCCGTTTGACACTTGTTACAGTAACCACTTTAATCTACAAATCTTCCACAAATGACATTTAAATCCAGAAACAAAGTACAATCTTATGTATGTTCCTAAAAGTAACTGAACTGAAAGCCAGTGTAGTGATACCAGTATTAGATTTCTCACATTTGTGCTGCTGCATTAAGAGTTTAACAGAAGGAAGGGGGACCTACGCCAGTTCCCACCGGTTTGCAGAAAACAGCAGATGCACGGTGTGGTCCTCCAGGTTGCTCTTTTTCTCAAGGTATGAACCGATAAGCTGGCCAATGTCTGTTGTCCTGTCTGAACACAGCAGATTTTCATACAGTTTTCAAGATAACCAGTGTCCTCATCATTATAATAAAAGAGAATCGATGTCTGTAGTGTTGTATATACTTCTGTAACAACTGTGTACCATTGGCACCTATTAAGGGTGGTCTTCAAGAGTGGTTCCTGATAACCTAATGATTTAAAGGAATTACGTAGAAGTGCATGTAGTAGGTCATGTAGCACTATGCGCCTTTGTAAGCAGTTATTTATCTGTTTTAGCATGCACAAACATTACAACAACTTACAAATTACAAGCAAAATTTATGCAAACAAATGGGTTCCCCCTTTTCTTTTTCTTTTTTTACCAGGGAATCTCATCATCTCAGCCTGGCGTCCATTCTGCTGCAGCGCCTGGACAAGCCTTTTACACTGCGTTGTTTTTCCAGCTTTGTCAACTCCCTCCAACACAATTAATGCTCCTCTTCTGTAAGTCATGGCGCTTTTCTAATGTATAAAAATTAAGGCCGAAACTCGTACTGTCGCTCCAAACCAGTTACGCGCCTTTCTGTTTCAGCACTCACATTTCAAATTAAGAGTCCTCGTTGTCTAATAGAAGCGTCTAATATAGACAAAAGTATTGAGACACATTAGTTTTAACTTTTGTTTTGACCCTTAACTTCCAGTGAATTACTTAATTTTAATGTTTAACTTGACTGGCCCACACAGAGCCCTGACCTCGATCCCATCCAACCACTTTGGGATGAACTGGAACGGAGATTATATGCAAGGTCTTCTCGTCCAACATCAGTGCCTGATCTCATAAATGCTCAACAGAATGATTAGGCAAAAATATCCCACAAACACTTCAGAATCTTGTGGAAAGCCCTGTAAGAAGAGCGAAGCTGTTAAAGCTGCAAAGGGAGACAAACCCCATTTGAAAGTATATCTATTTGAATGCAGTGTCATTAAAGTCCCTGTTGGTATAATGGACTGACGTCCCAATACTTAGGTACCAGTTTAGGCTCTGATGCTTTGAGAACGCCCTTTCTTCCACTCAAGATATCTGTGATTATTTCAGTTGGTTCACCCTCTGACATTTCCTTTATCTGAAGGATCGGTGGAATTGCAGAACACTTTAAAGTAACCAATTTTCCATGCAACACTAGTAATTAAAATATTTCTGATGTAATTATAACTCTAATCGATATTCTAGATATTCTAAGTTATAAATTCGTTCACTGACGTAACTCATCTTCATCATGTGCAGAATGACAGGTGTAAACACAGCTCTTTAGATTATATTTCAAAATAAAAGCCTCTGACGGCGTTCAGATAGTAGTGGTATTAGAGCAGCCTGCTTTATATTTTTACAGTAGATTTCAGATGTTTGGATTTTGCCTAAAATCTGAATGTACATCAAAGACATGTTAGTGTTACAACAGCAGAATAACAGAAACCTTTTTAGAGTGAAACGTATATAACCTACTTAACTGATAATAATTTTGAAATATTGAATGGAAAAAAATGTATACAATAGTGTACAGACTTGCTTCCAATGCCAATAAACACTCGATTAACCTTAACAGGTGCCATGTTCACTGCCACACATACCCATTATTCAAATACAATATTTACACCTTGTTGACTTTGGACAGTCACAGTGGCAAAGGCATTAGCAGTAGTATGCACCATTAGAGAGAATGTTTTTGAAACTACACAAACATTTTAATGAGGTTGCTGTGCGGATGAGGGAGGAGTTTCATGAAGCTAAAAAAATCTCAGTAAAATCCTGACAAACTGGTATACAATTCTGTACCACATTGCAAATGTTTTCAATAACTGCAAATTTTCCATATATATTTATGTATATATGTATGTATATGTATAATTAAAAAAAAATCTAGATTAAAATGGCTCATTTGAATTCGGCCGAAGGTCTAAAGCCCCCCCAAAATGATCCCAAGCCACCTTAAATATATAGTCATTATTCTACTATTTTTAATTGAAATAAAAAATATTTATTTCAATTAAACACAAAGACTCAAAGACTCGTTTTCGCCTCCTACAGGTGAAAGTCATCATAGCTTGCTTAGTATACACCCAGCTCCCAACCCAACTTTGTGGATAGAATAAATATATATATATATATGTATGTGTATATATATGTATATATATGCAGTTATTGAAAAAAATCTGCAATTAAGTACAGAATTGTGTATATATAGTACATAGCTGTCCATGTATATCCTACCTTCAGCAAACCACCATTAACCCCAAGTTGCTCCAGGGAGACTGCCCCCTGTAGTTAGGCAATGGAAGTTGCATTGGATAAAAGCATCTGATAAATGTGTAAATGTAAATGTAATGTAAATGTCCATATATAGCTCTCTTATTTTTCTTCTTTATTTGCACTGTATGCCACATCTTATGTCTATTGTACTGTGTACACTGTTGAACTTATGCTGCGCCATCTCATATATGGTTAAGATGACAATACAGTTCACTTTGACATTGAATTTTAGAGGCTGAGATTCTGAGGTGGAAATCAGTATGACAAAACATATGACAAAAGTACAAATAGGCATCAGATTAAGGATATGCCACTCTGGTCATAGTCAAAACATCTTATTCCTAAGGCCCAGAGGAACACATTTTAGCTTTTTTACTGCTCTCAGCACACCTGCTTCAACTAATCAGTTGCTGTCTTGTGTTTTAAAGCAGGGGAAGCATGGTGCCTGCAGAACCAGTATTGGGAAAAACTGGCTTGGACAGGCCTGACTTGTTTGTGTGTTAAGGTGGCTCTACCCACTTGGCTCTATCCCACGACTGCTAGCGGCACCTCTGAGGTATCCTTGAACAAGGTACCGTCCCCACACACTGCTCCCCAGACGCGGAGTTTCTGGCTGCCCCCTACTTCACTTTGGCGAATGGGTTAAATCCAGAGAAGAATTTCGTGCTGTTCACAATGTGCTGTGATGTGTTCACAGATGACAGAATGGTCCATTTGCTTACTTTACTCTGCTTGTTATTTAGGACATTGTGCTAAGTGAGTAAACAGAACTATCCTGCTTATTTGTCATGTTTGCAAACAGGACACCAGGTCATTCAACTCAATTACACAATTACACAACACACCATACAGAAGACTAGAACATTTTAATACATAGTCATTATTTGTATTTAATACATGAATAAAAATACAAGTTATTTCATCCCATTCATATTTCAGCACTGACTATAACATGTATTTCCCCCATCTGTAAATGTACTTAGATGACTACTTAGATGGCACTGATGTACGCCGCTCTGGATAAGAGCATCAGCCAAATGCCGTAAATGTAAATTATATGTTTTTGAGCTCTGTATGAATACATCTTCTGTGTGTAAAACATTGCATGGTCACACTCTACTCTTGTGGCAGTGTTTCAGTGCGTCAGCGAGAGCCTGTAAGATCATGTCCACGTAAGCCTTAGTGCTGTTACAGCCCATCAGCCCAACACGCAGGACCTGCCAACAAGAGCACAGTCACACATGTAACACACACTCTTAATAAATAAACAGATACACTGCCAATAAAGGTCTCTTAAGTTTAGCTCTACATGAAATAAAATGCAAACAAATGACTTCCTACCATGCCAGCAGAGGGCCCGAGGCCTCCAGAGATTTCTATGTTGTGATTCTTCATGATGTAGCCTGTGATTTCTTTCCAGTCATACCCAGGTGGAGCTACTATAGTGGTAACAGTGGGCAATCTTGCTTTCTGCCAGACAGAAAAAAAATCCATTAAAATGAACTCTACAGCAGTTTCACCGGCAGAGGATCTAGACAGAATCATGAAATAAATTATGTCCAAGCTTTTTTGCTAATTGGAGACACTGAAGAATTACTACCTTGTCCTCCACAAAGAGCTTCAGGCCCATCTTCTCCAGGCCCATATGGAAGTACTCTGCTGTACCTTTGTGTCGTTTCAAGGAGTTTTCAAGGCCCTGAAAACGGAGGAGAAACAGACAAAAAATTTTGGTCCAACTTCATCCATGTCACATCTTTACTTTGCCAAGTGTAAAATGTACAATAAGTCTGAATGTATATTCCAATAATGTATTTCCGGTTTGCTGGTATTTAACCCCTGTGCTGTAGAAACAAGTTTACACAGATGAAGGGTCTCTGGGACTCTGATGGAGTCAGAAGAAAAGTTGTCCTAATTTTGACCAAAGAGCTTTTTAAAGGAAATAGGGAGAAAATTATAGACATGCACTAAATAGGAAAATGCCACAAAGAAATATCGAAAAGTTTGGATATGACAGTGAACTCTGAAACTGTGAGGAAATCACTCAAGCACTGCCTAGACAAAGCCACCTCTCAAAACTCTCAAAGAGCAAGAAGGGAATCAACAGACAGGCCAACCCTCACTTAAAGTAGAGTAACTCAGTTCAGTTCATTGGCTGACACTGGAATATAGGTGCACTATCAAAAATATAAAAAACTGGTCTATATGGGAGGGAGGCAAGAAAGAGGCCTAAAGAAAAAACATATTAGGGCACATTGGGTGATTCAAAGTGCCTCAAGGTGATTCAGTTAAAACAGGAGGAAAGGTCTTGGGAGACCGTCAGATGAGACAGAAAATGTAGCTTTTTGGCAAATTTTTAAAACACTATGTGTGGTGCATACCTAACACCGCTTATTCCTCAATAAACACAATCCTAACAGTGAAGCGTGTGGTTGGCAGCGTCATACTGTGGGAATGGTTTCCTTGGCAATGATTGGCATCTTGTTCAAATTGAAAGATAAATGTATGGAGGGTGCAAAATAAAAGGATTTACTACATACTTAAAATACGTGTTTAAGTAGTTAAAGCTTGTGCAGCAAACAATACCAGAGAGCTAGTGTCATCCAACAAACCTGGACAATCTAGAACAAATCTGCTAGAAACAATGTCTAAAAATCACTCCAAAATATAATGATCAGCCATAGCAATAAAACACCTGCCTAATTATGTGTAGGTACCAAAACACACACACACACACACACACACACACACACACACACACACACACACACACACACACACAGAGAGAGAGAGAGAGAGAATTCTCACTGTCTCTGCAAGGATGGCTAGGCCCTCTCTCAGACTGTACAGTCCTGTGATAGGTCCAGTGTGATGATAGCTATAGAGAGAAGATACATGATTTATGACAGGGGCATAGAAGTGCAGAGATAACATTTTTCTGCTGCATTTCCTCTAGGGACCTACTATGGAGTCAAATTCCACTCCAGGAGGGCTGTGGAACAGCAAGTTTTGGTGATTTCCCTGCACAGAAACACCTGGTTCACTTCGCCAGATAATTGTCAGGTTTAGTGAATGCGTTTGAGTTGGAGAACCATCAAACTGTGCTGGACGCTGGCCCTCCAGGACTGGAGTTTGACAGCCCTGTACTATAAAAACATTGCAAATTAAAGGTTACTCACGAGCGAACAGGCTTTCCATCACAACCCCAGTAATTGGCCAACCAGCTCAGGTCCAGGAAATAAGAGACAGGCTTCGTCTTCCTGTTGAAGATTTTGTAGCTGTTTCATTAAAGAGAAATACGTACATGTTAGAGGAAAATCATTTTCACCCCGGTTTCATCTGAACATCTTAACATTTTCTGTTTTCTCCCTCTCACTTTCTCACCATGCTCTCTCGCTGAAGGAGATGGGTGCAGTTCCTGGAGGTACGTTCAGGACCTTCTGAGAGCCAGTGTACAGAATGTCGATGCCTGCACAACACATTTTGGGTGTAGCTGATTTGTCGTTTATGCAGCATGTTGTCTTTGTTATATAAAAATCTCAAAACGCCATCTGCCAACTCTTTCTGAAGTATTAAGTTCAGTTAAAAAATACAGTCACTTGCAAAAGTTTGGGCTCCTGGTCAAATAGGAAATAGATTATGTTCAGTTATTTTATTTGTTTTTTGCTGAATTTAAAATATTAAAAACAAGAAATATTATGTATTATGTGCAGAGGATGGTACTTTCAACTAGAAAATTATCAAAACATGTCATAATATAATAAATAATAATATAATATAAATAAATAATATATTAGTACTTTGCTTGTCCATATAGATGGGAGCACCTCCCAATGCTGCAACAGAGTCAACCAGGAACAAACAGTCATACCTAACAAACAGCACATTATTTTAGCAAACAATTTTCTGATTACACAAAATATACAGAAAAAAATATCAAATTCCAGGAAAGAGAATAGAAGCAAAAAAAAGATCATAGAGGAGAAGTGAAGACTAAATAAAGGAGTCCAGATGCAGAGGTGTGTTAGTTTTAATGACAGAAGCAGCATATAGAGTTCTTACTTGTGACAGAGTTCCCCAATGCCGTCTATAGGGTGTACCACCCCAGTAGACGACTCCCCGTGTGTAAGGAAGAACAGAACTGGCTTATGTCTGACTAAAGCCTATTAACACAATAAAGAAACTGCAGTTAATAAATAACTACATCCTAAATTAACGATACAAAATCCTTATGACTGAAATTATAATACTAAACCAATGAAATATAAAACAACACCCACAGTGGTACACTCTTATTAAAATAATAGGTATTTCATAAAACTTTAGCTTAAGACAAAATGAAATGGTACTAACAATGCGGAGAAATCTTTATAGACTATCGTCACCCTCTGGACTGAGTTTAAGAGCATGTACTGATAGTTTTCAGATCTGATGAAAAAAACTTCAACCCCCTAAAAATACTGTAGTAAATGCACAAAAACTAACAGTGAAATTAAAATATACAATAAAAGCAGATGTAATTAAAACATTATATATATATATATATTTACACATACATACATACATACACACAGTTATCCTCCAGTTTAACACGGGTCAGGATTCAGTCACACTCTGATTTTTTGATTTTTTTGAGAACTGAACATGAACAATAACGCTGAAACTGCAAATATCCTCTGCCTGTTTTTGCTTTTTTGTGGCAATAAATATATTTTTTCTGAATGTTTTCACACAGGGCACTTCTTTGGAGCGCGATTTATTCGCGGTGCAAGCACACTGAAACTTCAAACTCCACAGTTTGGTTGATCTCCAGGAGACCTTTCCAAGGAGCCCTCGTTTGCATTTTTATATATATATGTATATATATATATGTGTTCCCAAAACACTATAATTTCATTCTAAACTCAGTTTAATATTTTGCCTTTAAAAAAATGTAAAGGTGAACCCGTATTCACTGAATCCCTGCACATACCCATGTTACCCCTGTGTAGACTGTGCTGTAATTCATGCACCCGCATTCTCTTTGGTATGTGCTGTCCTTTTCTTTGGTATAAGCAGGTAAATACAGTAATAAAAATACAGGGCTTTAAGAAGAACAGAACAAAAAACAAGAACACTCCAGATTCTCCAGGGGAGAAATTCTGGACTGCAGCTGCCAGAGGTGCATCACAGGGCAGCAGACAATTAGCAGCAAGGAGAAATAAATAACATACTTAGTAGACTGGCTACTTTCAAACCTTCCGTACAGGTGACTGTGATCTCTGGGCTTTGTCGGCCACACCCCTCGTCCTGGTGCTGGTTGTTTATGTTTGGGGCAGCGCTGAGCAGAGGAGGCTCATTCTGTTCGGGTGTCTGATTGCCTCGCCTTAACATAAACAACCAGCACGGGGCAGACGAGGCCCGGCCGTCACAAAAGTAATCTTTTGATATCTGCGAATGTATATATATATGTATAGAGGGAGGGAGAGAGGGAGGGAGGAAAGGAGTGGGGGGCAAATAAAGGCAAAACAGAGGCAAAAACAACAAGAAATACACAAATGCCCATGGACTCATCCTACCTGTGAACTACAGGGAAGATAAGAATTTTGCAAACTGCGGTGGCAATACCTGCTCAATTTCTGCATTGGTGAAGTACCTTCCGGCAGATGTTACAATGGTTTTCACTTTGGCACCTGTTACACATCAGGCATGCATCAACTGAGCACAAGCAGTTCAAATTAACTTGACATTTACAAACTCTGAAGTAATTCACAGGACAGTACCGATTCTCTCAGCTATCTCTGCAGCTCTCTCGCCCCAGATACCGTTGACTGCGATCAACACACTCTCTCCAGGCTCCACTGAGTTAAAGACGGCACACTCCATAGCAGCATGTCCTGGGCCACTCACAGCCAGGGTCACGCGGTTCTGCGTCTGAAATGCGTACTGGATCCCACTCTTGACATGATCCATAATCTACTTTAAATAAGAATAGATGTAGTGTGAACGTATCCAACAATCTAAAGCAAACTGTGTGTACTGTGTCTAAACTTTGCACAGATACATAATATTAACCCCTTAGCCCCAACAGTCTCATTTTTCATTTTCTCCCTTTCATTAACACATAACAATTAGTTTCAGAGCACTCACTAAATGTTATAGTTATTCTCGGTCTTTAGGTTAATAACTGATTAGTAGGCCTATACGTCAAGGGGTTAGATATTTCATCATTATTTGTTGGCTCTGTTTGAAAGTACTGAGTAATTGTCACAAATCAGTAGCCACAGCCTTTAATATGTATACATCAAGCAATCACCGCCTCACTGTCATTATACCTAAGCATATCGGCGCTGTCTAAAGAAAATCATGTATGCTTTTGTTTCTATTTTTATTTTTCTCCTTCATTTGATCACGGCTTCCTTTTGCATGAAACCCTCATGATGAACACATGCACTGTATGTTATATGTATGACTGTGGAAATTGGACAGCAACGCTATGTATTTTAAAGGATATGCAATGGCATATTTTAAGATATTGGAATTATTGGATTTGTCGTTTCTTAACAGCACATTTCTGGCATTTTGACAGGCATGGTTACAGTATATGGGCATGTATGACTATTTTAATCCATTTTAATCCATCATAAATTCTTTAACAAAACACATGAAACTCCTTTTGTTGTGATACTTTACCTCAATGGTCTCTGCATGCAGGTGGCCTAACATGGGTTGTGCCCCAGCTGTTGAGATCCGCTGAGGCACGTTCGAAGGTCCTGGTCCAAACAGGTAGCGATGCGGAACTGTAAAAGGCTGTAAAAGACATTGTGGTGGTGGAACGGAGAGAGATGACATGCTGGTGCTGAACAAGTGGCCCTGTCAGTGAGAAATAGCAAACCTTGGGCTTTTTCTACCTGACCGGTCCCCCTGTCTGCGCAACCTCGCCTCCTGTCGGACAGGCCTTACAAACAAAAATGTGTGCCAGAAAAAACTTTCAAACTCAGGTCAAATAATAAAAAGGGTTTAATTTTGTCAAATCTGTTCAGATCAAAGCACTTTGAAACATAAATATGGATTATTTAGAAAAGGAAACCCCCATGTGTGTAAAAAACATTTAACCTGAACGCTTCAGAGGATTTACTTCTTTTCTCTCCTTTAACTCTCAAAAACCAGCAGACCATGCTTTAATCATTGACTTATTCCTCCTTTAACACAAACACGGCCTCAGCGGATCAAGGGACTGTAATAGTGAATCTAAAACATCACACTTTGATTGTTTTGATGCCAAAGGTAATTACTGTCAGAATGATAAACACATTGATTTGTCAGTTAGGAATAAAATGTATTGTGTTCTTTTTTATGGTTTTGTCAGGCTTTAGTGAGCTGAAGAATCTGTGGCATCTCTGCACTAATGTGATACTATTTGTATTAGCATATAACATCTATTGTAGAGTAATCATGTTGTATTACAGTCATGGAGGAAACTGCAGTGTACATGACAGCCATAAGACATGTTATTACAATAAAACACTGTTTATTGACAGAAGCCTTTTAATTTACATTTCTGTAAGTATGTTAGCTGAATAAAAAGTGGAGCTGCATTGAAGCGGAGTATGAAATTCCTGTCTCATGCCAATGTTTTCTAGCTAATATCTCACCCCCCAGAATGGTCAACGTAAATGGGCAGTGATCAAATTGAACAGTATCTGTGGTCTTTTACAGAGTTTTCTGACTCAGACTGTGATTCACAAGTAAGAGTTGTCCCAGAGGCTGAGGACTAAAGGAACCATTGAAGTACACAAGCTTTCCACGAACTATGGTGCCTTTAACTTCTCCACGCAGTGTAAAGCCAAGATATGGAGTCAACTGAAACAATAAGAGGGAACAAGTTATTAATGTCTGCTCTCTTAACAGGAAAAATTATTTTTTAAAAAGTCACTCACTTTATTTTTGTGATGTATGTTTCCCTCTTTCACCTGTAAAAAAGCAGAGGTACAAATTATAATTACGAGTCAAGTCATATTAACACTACTATAAGTAGGATTTAAGTCATTGTGCATGGCAATAAAACACCTCTGTCTTTGGTAGATTTTAAATTGCACCACCCTAGTTGTCCGAAATCTACAATTCTCTCCCATTCACCATAAATTCTTGCTCTGGATCCCAGATGACTAAGTCTGCGTCATGACCTGGTGTTAGGCTGCCTTTCTGGTTGTCAAGGCGACACAGTTGTGCAGGTTTTTCACACAGGAGTCTTGCTGCGTCAGGGAGGGAAAAGCCTCGCTTAGAGGCTGAGCTCCAAAACAGAGGAAGACCTCGTCCGAGAAATGATAGCGGTTAATAGAGATCACACACAAATTACAAAGAAAGACAGTTCCCTAAATAAATCAAAACATTTACAACACGCAATACTGTACATGACCGTATTTTCAGCTAAATGCACAAACAGCATAAACACAAAGAAAATTGTGTATTTTATTAGTAATGAATAGTATAGTTCATTTAATTCTGATCATTTATAATCATAACCACAATATACAGTATTGTGCAAAAGTATCGGTCATGTCTGAAAATTATATGCAAAGTACATTGTGACTTTCCGTGTGAATGTGTTAGTTAAACCATTTCAAACCAGAAGCTGAGTATTTGCAGCTCAATTTATCCATTTAACATCCAATACCTGTTTCAGTAAACCCTTTATTTTAATGAAATCAGGTTAACTAATTAATGCAATGCCTGGAGTACACCAAGTCAGAAACTGTAGTCTAACCTGTGTATTAACTTTTTTAAAAACAAAAAAGTATTTCTTACATTTTACAGTATTTATCTTTATTAATGTTTATTCTAATGCTAAATGTTTGCTGGTAAAATAGACAGACTGACTGTCAAGTTCCAAGCAGTTGTTCTGATTGCCTAAAAGTTTTATGCAGTATATTTTGAATCAGTATTTAGAAATGATGTAGCCTACAAGTAGTTAGCAGGTAATTATATTTGGGACACAACCACATTCTTCTGGAAATAAATGTGACTGTTTTTGAGTAGGACAGGGAAGGGACTTTGACCTGATCCTCAAACATCAGTTTGTGTGATGTAAATTATTAATGGGTCTGGTAAACAGGGCCTGAAGCGCTGCAGAACTTTGGCCCCTGCTTAGTGTCATGGTCAAAGGGTTTCATATATTCTGACGAGACGCGGCACAGCCTACCGAACTGAAGAGAGGAGATGCCGCCCCACGCATGAGTGAAATCTCCACTGTCGAGGTGCTTCAGGTTGGGTGTGCAGGGAGAGTGGTCAGA
This sequence comes from Brachypetersius gabonensis, assembly GCA_037577145.1. Classification (NCBI taxonomy): domain Eukaryota; kingdom Metazoa; phylum Chordata; class Actinopteri; order Characiformes; family Alestidae; genus Brachypetersius; species Brachypetersius gabonensis. Next base: position 8,818,187 of record JBBJLR010000111.1, read on the forward strand.
CACAACCATGTCTATATCACCAGCTCTTAGAGCTGACCACAGCTCCTCCTGAGGGGAATGCAGAATAACAGATCAGGGTCTTAATACTTAGTGGCAAAACCCTTGTTTGCAAGCACAGAGGTCAAACGTTTCTTGTAATTGACCAAGTTTGCGCACATTTTAGGAGGAATTTTGGTCGACTCCTCTTTGCAGATCATC
>JBBJLR010000111.1:8818484-8841742 GCA_037577145.1 Brachypetersius gabonensis
GTCGCCTCAGCTCGGCAGGAATGAAGCTGTAGGACACGCACACGCACACACACACACACACACACACACACACACACACACACACACACACACACACACACACAGCTTGACCTTTGGCATCAGTGTTAATTTGTTAAACTGGACCATTATGTGCTGTCAAGGTGTATAAAGGCTAGTTATGATATGAAATTGAGCCTGATATATATCATCTGAAAATATGAAATATGCTCACTCTAGTTGTGTTAATAGTCTCTAGCTCTTGTTATGGATATAAGAAAAAGCGCTTGAAATAAATGTTATACAAACTGTTTGTGGGAAGCATTTGGTTTGACTAAGACTACAACAACGACAACAAAAACACAAGCCCATGTAGAACTACTTTAATGAGACATAAAATAATGAGTGTCTCTTATTCCAGTTGAACAGAATGTGGCACAGCATGATATTGCTTTGGAGAAAGCAGCCTCCCCTGCAGCCGGCACACAAACGATGACACACTGTCTTATTCAAATAGCCTAAATCTCGAGGGTAATAACAAGCATGGCAGCGAACAAACGCATGCTGTTTATCAGAGCTTGTTGGAATAGAAATCAGTGACTCAAAAATCAGAGCCTCTGCTGTGGTACAGTAACAGGGCCTCCATTTTGGTCATCCACCATGGTTGCACTGAACTCTGGCAGTGTGTTACTGGCCTATTGTAATCCTAGGAAGCGCCCTGACATTTAGCCAGACTAGCAGTTCTTTTGTTGCTGCCGGACCCAGTATCTGTCTCTTGGTAACTGTAGCTGACTCTGCATGATCTTTTCAGGCTCAAATCATACAAGCCCTGGTCATCTGCATCCTCCCAGCAATGAGATATTATATATTTACTTATACTTCTTTCATGAGTGTTGATTTATTGCTCCAATGCTGCCAGCTAAAATAAAACACTTCATGGACCACACTTTACCAATGATATAGTGTAAATTTACAAGTGAAGTCATGCTTTCTTGTTTAGGTGATGATGAATGTAGCTGAGATCAGCTGCCTTGTGACCTTAATTGAATTTGCAATTATCAGAGGATTATTGATATGAATCAATAATCCTCTGCATTTTCTGCAATGGCTGCAAAAAGATTATTTTTTTCTTTCCTAGAAGGAACTGTTGATCTCAGTAGACCCAGATTACCATTATGTGGTGCAAAAACAATTTTCAGTCTTGGTATGGCAAGTCCATGTTAACCCTTTTAAATTGCTAAAATGAATTGAAATGAATTGCCATCAGTACTGCGTGAGTGTTTAAGGTATAATAAGTAAATATAATAAATAAGTATAATAAAAGGTTGTGATCAATAGTGTAAAGTAACGAATGCTTATATTCTCCCCACAGGTGTGGTCTGGACAATAAGTAGTGGGACCCATAAAGAGGCACCATGGCAGGGGCCTCAGTGAAGGTGGCGGTGCGAGTTCGCCCCTTCAATTCGCGGGAGATGAACAAAGAGAGCAAGTGCATTATTCAGATGTCAGGAAACACAACTAGTGAGTATCTGTGTGCACCTGAGCCTCAGTGTTTTCTCACAAATCACCGGGTTTATCCATTTATCTTAACGCCTTTCACTACTACACTTTTCACAGTATTGACTATTACAGCATTACAGTGCTCAGTGCCAAATGTTACACACTGATACACAACTCCGGTACTGGGAACAGAGCTGAGTATTGAACAGATTTCCAAGCTTGAGTATTTCCATGTAATATTGAACTGTTCAGGATGTTGTGCACGGTAATGCAGATCGTTTTCAGTTTTTATGAAGCATATGTAGCTGACCTCATCTGGGATGATTTCATAAGTGTATCCATTTTGAGATGCTGTTATGACAAAGCAGTTTTTTGATTACTGGACTGCACAGTCCAGCTGATCTGATGTGATTTTTGCTTCATTAGCAGCCTTTCATCTAATATCTAGCATTAAAAGTGGGAGAGAAAAATATAGATGGAAAATATTCAGTGCTCAGAAAGAGCTCAGAGAAAGATAAATAATTTAAAGGGAGTTGCTTTGAAAAAGTGAGCTTAGCACAAGGCTGTTCTGTTTGATATCCTAATCATAGAATATCCCTAGATTTCAAGAGATGTAATTTTAGCATCTGAAGAACAAATCGTGTATGTTTAAGCGTGGCATTAATCTACTCCATGGCTAAACAGAATTAATATACATGTTTTAATGTTTTGGATGTGCATTTTTGATACTTTAGATCATTACTGAGCTGTTGATGTTCAGTTGCTCTAGTGATGCCTTGGAATGTGTGTGTGGTAGGAAACCCAGAGAAGGTGAGGAGAACTCAGCCGATAGGAGACTGAGGGAGATTTGATTCCTAGTCTGCAAAGCCATTGGTCAATAATAGATGAGACCTTGTAAAATATTTACAATTTGGCCTAATTTAGCTTCCTTCCGTCATGGGTGGTTCGAGACAAACAGTATGGCCACCATGCTCTCTCTCTCTCTCTCTCTCTCTCCTCTCTCTCTTTCTCTGTCTGGGCTTGAAGTGTTGAGAGTTCTGAATGGAAGGTCAACAGAAACATTACCAGGCACAAACTATAGACCTGTAGTTGCTAGCGTCCATGTCTGCAGCGTGCTGGCGGGTGTTTTGAAAAACAAATGGGTTCTTAATTATGGTGGATGTAATACTAAACCACAACGCTGTTACTCAGCTCAGGATCAGGGTTGTGTGAGAGAGGTATAGGATGACATGGTTGCAAAGGTCTGTAGAGTGAGGTTAGCATTCCAAGAGAGTACAGTTTTCATATCCGTGGTTAAATAAATATAAATATAAAAAGTTGTGTAGATTTTTTTTTTTTTAATTTTAGTTATCACTTACGCATCACTGCTTTCCAAAAACATGTATGTCCATGTTATTTTTCTACACCTTTAAATTGAATCAATAGAAATGCTCCAAAATGACTTAGAATTAAATAAATTTACACTGACTACATTTAAAGGTTAAAAATATCCTTCCCTTCTTCTGTAAATTTGAGATTTGGGAGATTCTTGTTTTTTGACAGTGACAGTATTACTTGAGCAACAATCTGTTCAGTTTTATTGCACTGTGACCCAAGCATCCAAATATTGAAGAAATATTGGTGCTATCAGAAATACTGACCAAGTATCATTTTGATTCATAATAAACAAGAACAGTTCTCAAGTGGAAAAGCACAGAGGCTACTTAGCATCAACATTTCATGGGACAACTTTTTAATGGAATGAAAGTGAGCTAAATAAAACAGAACTCATTTACAGTACTTTTTATTATTATTCATGACTACATGAATAGTTTGGCCTGCTGTACCATGTACTAAAATGTTACCTATTTAAATAACATGGATGAAATAAACTACTACATTGAAAGTAGGAGGCGTCTAGGATTTGATCATGTCACGTGTTGCATTGTTATGCGGCCACATTTCGGTACAAGTGTAGCAGTATTTAAATACAATGCAAGTGCACTTACCTGCCTTACATTCTTTAAGTCGTAAAATGACAACACAGATAAAAATAATAAAAAAGGCCACAATCAAAATAATAATTCGACCAGTAAAAATCTTAATGGCCAATTCCATGTTTGGAACAAAAGTCCCTTGTAATCTGATTTTAATCTTGGCTGATTGGTGCATTTTCTGTACGGCTGATTGCACCTTTATTTGATGATGGTGTTTTTTAAAATGTTTTTGGGTCTTTTTTTGAAGCCGCTCAGAAATGTTGTGTTTCTGTTTCCCAGTGATTAGAGTGGATTAATAGGCACAAAACAATTATCATTATGATGACAAGCACTAATATGCAATGATTTTTCAAAAAGTACATGACCTTTTTCACTGTGTGGGTTTGTTGAGAGGAGGGCACAAGGCCAGAGAACTTAATCAGAGTATGAATATTTTCACTGGTCTCTTGGTTCCTCCCGAGGTTTCTTCCTCCAACTATGGGAGTTTGTCCTTGCCTTTGTCGCTTTTGTCTTATTCACTAGAGCCTCAGTTTTGGACTTTGTAAAGCTGCTTTGTAACAACCTGGTTGTAAAAAGTGCTATAAAAATAAAATTGAATTGAATAACAAGATTGCTTGCATATGCCATGTGTTCATAGTATTCAGAGTCTGCTTAAAGGTGTGTGCCTAAATGTGTTCTCACAATTCCAAAGCAGCTTAAGGTGAGTGGTGTAATGACCTAGTATAATAACATAAAGAAAAAGGTCTATTCACATGTTCTCATGCACATGTTTGACCATAGTTGATACTGGTCTTAGGTGTGAAGAGTTTCTCAAGGCAGCCCTAACATTTACTGTGATGGCACACAATAAACACATTTAAACAGCAGCTTTGTGTGTGGGTTGTTTTCACTGGTGGCATTGAGATGCAGACACAGTAACGTGGCAAGAGGATGTGTGATGTCATCAATGAACTCAGTCCTTTCCACTGTTGTTTGGAGCAAGGCCAGTCCCAGCTTCGGGGTGTAAATGACTGGTTGTTAGCAGGAGTCTGGGCTAAAGAAGCCCTTTTGTGCCCCTGCACTGGCTGCTTTGTCCCTGCTGTCGGCTGGAGATGGGTCAATAGCCGAGTTCCCACAAAGCTTGGGAATGGCACAGAGCTAAGTGATTGACAGTCCTGGCTGCTGTGAGCCTCCCCGCTATCATGGTAGGCTTGATTAGGCTGCTCACACTGCCTAATAAGCTGCTAGGAAGGAGGTTAGCCCCTGAGAAAGGATTTCAGTCTGCGTTCTTTGAACAGTTCAGCTCCTCTCCCATCAAGCCAGGGAGCATACTAATTTAAAACACATAATGGCTGTCTGCTCTGGATGTTTTTTTTAGTGTGTGTGTGTGTATGTGTGTGGCTTTATGAACCAAAAAAGCTAATATTCATTTCTATATTTCCTTTTTCCAAGGCCTGTCTATTGCTCAGAATGAACCAGGCTGATTCTGTGTTTTGAGATATACACAATTCATTCCATTATGATTGGCTACCTGTAATGTCTGTTACTCAAAAAGATTCTGACAGACACACTTCGAGCTCAAATAAACACACTTTACCCACCACTGTCCTCTAAAGATGTTACAGTACTAGTACCAATAAACACCAACTTTTGTTTTTTATTTGTGTAAGACAGTGACTTGAATCAAAAAGTGGAACCGACGAAAACACACCCAATTCACTTTGTGTTGGATGAGGTGATTATGTAATAATTGTGACTGGCCCAATGATGGCGAGCCTCCCAGTGCTTGTCACTGGCTAAGTCTTAGTCTAGCAGTAAATAGGAACTTGTACAGGAGCTCCTAGTGACTGAGTGAGGTCTTGTGTGAGCTGAAGAGCTAGGTGGGGCCTGTTCTCGTGGGGGCTGTAGACAGAATCAACAACAATGACAAGATTGCGGGGGAAGGGTACTCTATTTTGTCACTGTTGCAAGTTTTTCTCCAAAATGATCATTTTACAGAAGACAAAGGTAAAAAAACCTTAACTCAAATGTACATTAATTAACGACGTTTTAGTCCAAGTGTTTTGGAATGATTTTGTCCGTTTGTCATGAAGAATGTCCACAGAATGAAAGGGGCAACTTCTGTCTTTAAAAAGTGTTATAAGAACAAATGACAGCGTTGTTTTGATGACAGTGATATATGGTCACTGGTCTACACTGTGGCAGGTGACACTATCCTTATGAAATGCATTTAGCAGATTTATTTCTACTACTATTGTTTTTGCTTTTGAAATAAATCAAGGGTAAGCTTAACCACAGCCAGTGGGTCAGGCACACCGGAAAAGATTACACATTGTCTGATGTGTTTTCACTTAACTGAAATCACTGCTCTGATTAAATTACATGCAGACTCAGCCTTGATTATCCCAGGCACTGCACTGCAGCATTATGAAACTTTTCACCACAGACTGATAAAGAACTAAAGTCACAGTGACCTCTGGCTTTTTACCTGTGTGCTATGGGAAATTAAATCTGTGTGTTAGTGTGTGAATGTGATGACTGTAACACACACTCAACCAGGAGTCACTGTTCCTGCCTGTGGTAATTAAAAAAGTCTATTATGCCTGGTTGCATAGGAGGTAATGCTAATTACACTGAGGAGCGAAGGGTGATGAAGCAGAAAGAAGGAGAAAGCAGTGGAGGCAAAGAACAAGCAAGCAAGAGAAACGGGGATGAAGGGAAGAGTGACCGACTCTTTATCAGCTCAATCCAGTTGGATGGTACTTTCGGAAAGAAATGCTTTAAGAGACCTGATTGGCTGTCTCAGCTAAGAGATTTACGGGGTCTCTTGCGACTTAACAGCTCTGTTTACATTGCAATGAAAACAAATGAGAATTCTGAGATGAGCTGAAAAGCAAACACTCCTCTAGCTATGAAAAATTCAAGCGTCATCGTTCTGCATCATCTGCATGGAGCTGATTAGCTATTCAGTGGAAGCCCAGCCCATCACAGTTTCCACTACCAGAAGGAAGTCACAACTCACGAGGCTCCTAACAAGGAACACGTAGTACTACAATAAAATGAAACATAGACTGAACCCAGTTAATCCTTCTCTATTCACGTTTCACTGCCACTCTATGTGCAACCCAAGAGCAAAAGGGAAACCATGCAATGAATTATAAAAAAGAAAAAGAGGATAAAAATATTAGCAATACATGTTTTAATCATTAAAAATGTAGTAAAATAATCACAAAAAATCAAATAACATTAGCAGTAGCAGCACTAGGAATTCCATCCCAGCTACATACATTATGACATTAATAATGAGAAGAATGTTTCGGGTCACTGCATTGCATTTCACTTACTTTCAGCGTGGATCACCAGCTGGAGAGCCATTTGGTACACTCCAACCCACTCTACTGTGCGTTCTCTTGAGGGGAGTGTTGAGACATGGCTGAGCTTGCAGCACACTGATGAAATCTCTACACCCCTGGGCTCTACTGTTCTATTACAACACAAATGCGTGTCTGTACATGAAGTGCTTTCTGCTGCCTTTAAAAGTAGATTTGACGTTTTACTTGGCTTCAAAAATGTGTTGACTTGAATGTAGAGGCAGGCTTTCTCAGCCTTGGCCATTTTAGTAAAGGAAGAAAATAACTCAAGCATGGATGACAGTTTTAAATCAGCTAATGTGGTCTCGAGGAGTTTCAAAAATGTGGTATTCAGACAAATAAATGATGTCATGGTTGCCCCAGGTTAGGTTTTGACTGAGCTTCATTATTATTTGATGGTTGTTTCAGAAGTCTGAATTATTTATTCAGTTTTTCTGGGTTTGTTTGACCTGAATTGACACTTGGTCTTTATTAAGACTCAGTTATGGTGTAAGAAAATAAATATATCTATTTCAAATGATATACCTGTCACTGCCCACATACTTCTAAGCATCCTTTATGTTGGGATAGATTTTCAGAAATATGTAAACTAAAAGGCAGAATCAAATGTGTCTGACAGCAACAAACATAGTGAAGGAAGACAAGGTCATAGGGATATACCTTTTAAGAAAGAGGCAAAAGAGGAGGCAGTTTTGTAGAAGGTGGCAGTCTGGAAATCCATTAAATACGTCGCATCCTGTGGAAAAATTCATTTCACTAATATTACCAGTGAGAGAAATTGATGACAAACTACTGAAGTATATGCTTAAACTACTGGCCCAGGTGTCTTCATGATTTCCTCAAGCTTTCAGAAAACATGCACAAATACATATAAACATGGACAGAAGGCTCCACCCATATCTGTATACAGATATAATGAGCATAAAAGAGCCTTTAGAAACTTGATCTCTAGGACTGGTCAGTGTAGCATTTTATAGACTTCAGATACTCTGCAGTATTTTAGTGCTGTGCAAACCTTAAAAACAATTGTGTGTTGTCTGAGGGTGAAATGCAAGCAGAGTTGAGTGCAATCATTGCCACATTTAGCTCAAACATAGTGTTCCGTCAAAACGACTGTCTTCACGAAATGTCTTATTGAAAAATCCCACCCTAGTGTTTATTTACACATCGCTCCTGGCAAAAATATAGGTAGGATGTGTTTTAGGTCAGTCTTGTGACCCTCAGTTCATGGCCTAAAGAGATGCTGATTAGACTGATCATGACATCAGCGCTGTCAGAGCAAACCACACCAAGCAGGGTTTAGACTCTGAGCTCTCTGGTTTTAGATGATACATCAAACTTGGAACCCTTGATATAATAGTCTCTGATTGGCTTCTATTTATGTCATCATTTAAATTGCTCCCATAAGCATCAGGGTCTTGTGATTGTAATTGTCGTTTTTAATAGCATAAAAGTCAAATGTTTAACAAAGATCTGAATTTATGATATGCAAACCAACCCGTATGACTACTTTGTATTTGGCTTACTCATTCACTCACTCACTTACTTACTTACTCTCTCACTACAAGCAATTTGGATATCTTATCATTATATATATAAATATATATATATATTAGTGGTGGGCCGTTATTGGCGTTAACGTGCTGCGTTAACGTGAGACTCTTATTGGGCGATAAAAAAAATATCGCCGTTAATCTAGTCACAAAGTTGGGTTGGGAGCTGGGTCTATACTACGCGAGCTATGATGACTTTTACCTTGATATTTTAGCGCGGATGTATACCTAGCCGAATTGCAATGTAGGGGGGCGAGAACGAGTCTGAACCCATGTGTATGCCTACTGTGAAACAGGGATGTCACTAGGACGGAAAGACAAGGTGGGCTTAGCCTTAGCCCCCAGGGTTGTAGGAAGGAATTAGCGTGTATAGAGGGCTGAAAACTTTTCACCAAACCTTTCCTTTTACTTAAGTTAAGCAGTGAACAGTTATGGACACTCATAGTATTGAGTACAAGCGGCGCTACCAGAGAAATATTACTAAACGGGCTCTGGTTGCTACTCGCTAACAAACAGCGCCGTGTAGCTTCTCCTTGGTCCTAATGCCCGCCAAGTACATCATTTTAATTCAATAATGATAGCTTGACTTATTATTTTTAATTTCAATTCATAGTCTTGTTTCTATTTGTAAAGTGCGTATCTGCACTTAGTGGTATCTTGTATGAAATGTTTGGATAAATAATTTAAAAATAGTAGAACGATGACTATATATTTAGGGTGGCTTGGGATCATTTTGGGACGGGGGGCTTCAGACCCCCCAAAATAGACCTAACGACGCCTATGCTGTGAAATTACCACCAAATGTGATGTGCAATATAATATAATATTACACTTGAGTTTACACTGACATTTCTTCTGATGCACCACTCGACTCATGGCTTCCAAAGTAAAAACTGGGTGCCGATGGGAACAATGTGTTTGTACTCAACTGTATTTGCAAAAAAGATGGCATTAGACTAACAATGGGATGTCTTATAAACCAACAGAATATGTCTAGCTGTAGTAAGTAAAAGTGACCAGACACCCAACAGTAGTAATATCAAAAATGGTTATGAATTTGTTTATTTGCCAACCACTACAAATAGAAATGCTAGAGGTGGTATACTGTCGCTTTTGGCTGTGTTGGATGTCTGCAGGATTTTGCCCTGGGTTTTTCTAATGAATTGCTTGTGATGTAGCTGAGGTGTTTTGATTGGTCTGAAAAGCTAAAAGTGAGAGGGCACTAGGTCTGCTCTGGTAAAGCTGGTAACTAGGACAGTGACAAATCTCCAGAGTGTAGAGTTTACACAATGGGATTACCTGATGGCATAGTTTCCCTGTAACTGTAAATGTGTGACCGTGGGGAGGAGAAGCAGTTTTATATTTATGACTCCTCCACTGGGCAACCGTTTGTATGTTTGGATCAGTTTTACCTTTTGTCAAAATACGTTTTCTTGTACTAGTTAAGAGAAATTCTAATTAATGTTTGAGTTTGATTGTACCTTGTTAGGGTTAGGGTAAGAGTCAATATCTGCTCATAAACAGCCTTTAAAAAAGCTAAGTAGCTAGCAAGATGCTAGCCAGCTCAGCTAGCCTATTTCAAAACAAAAAGTGGCTTCTTTGGGTAGAAAATATATTTAGCCATAAGCAATTTAAAGTGTGTTCATTTGAGAGTTTAAGTTAGCCAGGTTTTTTTTGCTTGATGGCTTTTTGTCTGTGTTTATTTTCTTCACTTCTTTCATTGTTTTCAGATGTGCATATTGGAAAGTGGGCTTACTATATATTTAGTCCATAGGAAATTGCAGTGCGTGTAATGTTGTGAATAAAAAACATTTATAACTGTCGCTTTTTTTATTAGTAAAGAATCAATCTGTTAGTGTTCAATAGAGCAGTTTGAAGTGAGCTTTTGTTTCAGCTTCATATCCCTCTTAGAGGCTCAATGGTAAAGCTGCCTGGTCTGCGGAGTTAAGTGTACCTGGTTCAAATCTTGCTCTGGACACAGTGCTTTTTAACACAAAGCTGCCACAAAACCAATGTTTGGTGCCTCTTTCTCTGTGAAAGTGAATGCAAAGAGAGACACTGAGAGAGAGGGCCTCCGTGGTTTGAAGTGTCTGTTTTCATCAATATAAATCTAGTCAAAAGATTGGGTACGCCCATCTATTGTTCAAAAGTTTGCGTACGCCTTTTTGATGGACAGTGTAGGAGCAGTGTAGCGCTGATGCACAATCACACAACATTTTCTTGTGGAAATGCAGTTTGCTCACTATTTTGCACTGGTAGTATTAGTGGGTTCTCAAAGGAACAAAGTAACATCCGCTGAGAAAATATAGGTCAGTTTCGTACTCCTGAAGCACCTAAAGTCCATCTGGCCTTTCTCTTTTTAGGTCAGTAAGAAAAGCAGGGATAATTTGGAAATTGGTATTGGTGGGCTGCTTGTTTTGTTTTTCATCGAGTGTGTGTGTGTGTGTGTGTGTGTGTGTGTGTGTGTGTGTGTGTGTGTGTGTGTGTGTGTGTACGTGCGTGCGTGCGTCTGTGTCTATAGCAAATATTTCCACTTCACTGGTAATAATAGCAGGCCTTTAAGCTCTGGATGTCTGAGATTAATGCTCCCCAGAGGTAGGAGAGAGAGCAGCCTTACACTCAACAAAACACACATTATTTCATCTCTGCCAGGAAGAAAAAGACAAATCTCACACTTTGTCACAGCAGCCTCAGGCTGAGTTCCTTCCATTCCTAATTTAATGAGAACTATGGGAATGTGATGATGATAGGATGAACTATTGATTTGTAAATTGCTGGTTGTCAGAAATGTAGTATTTTTCCAAAAGTCTGAATTATTTATTCCATTTTACTGGAATTATTTAGCTTTGATCAATAGTAGTAATTACTTGTGGCCACTGGTGTTTTATCATCTTGAAGATGTTTTGAGGGGTTTTATGAAGGCTGCAGCACTTTTTGTGGCTCATTCCATTCCATTTTTAATTATGATAAGATAAGAAAAATAGCACATTTTTACTTTTGCACCAAAAAGTAGTCTTGATATGTTTAGCTGCTGGTAATGTGTTTAGAAATGTGTGGTGGTGCTGTTCATCTTTATAGAAACGCATAAGCAAGTCTGTTGATTACTAATTAATATTAAATGTGTGGCAGGATATCGACATGGTTTGAAGTGTGTGAGATGATGATTGAATAACATTTCCTCAATGCAATTTGGAGGGATATTTTTAGGTAGGCCCTACGTAAAGAGGGTTAGTTAACATTAGACTGTAGATTGTGTGTAATAGTCAGTATTGATGGACATGCTGCTCACTGCTCTCCATGACGAAGCACCTGCTTGTTGATGCCACGTAGGTGGACTGGGAAATTATTCAGTGACGTCCTGGCAGGGAAGTGATGACTGAGGCAAGTGGAAGCCACGTGTGCCGGAGCTTATGAGACTGATCTTAACGCAGTTTGGTTTTAATGTCAGTCAGAGTGCAAAGATTTGAATGGACAGCCATTGCCTTGATGTCTTCCACAACTAAGAGAAACAATCCATTAGTGCCAATTGAAATATCTGTGATTGACACTTCCTCAAGGAAAATACGATGAGTCATACAGTAAGGAGGAATACTGGTGGTGCAGACTGTAATTGTGCATTCCTTGTCTTCATCTCTTACTGTCTGTTTTCCTCTCTATCTGAGTGATAAAGCATTTCCCCTTTGTTTATGCCAACATTGTTTGTGTGCAGACACAGTCATTTGCTTGATAAATGCATCTGGCTATGTGCTCCTTTCAAGCATAAATAAACACTGACCTTGGATTGTCCTTCACACACACACACACACACACACACACACACACACACACACACACTCACACTCACACTCACACACAGAGCTAGACTTTAAGCTGGTGTAAATGGGAGCATTTATGGGAAGTCCACTTAAACTCAAGCATAGTTTAGGCGAAAGCACAATATATATTACAGCTTCCCTATTTTCACAGAGGGTTGCTGATAAATGTCACTTTTGCTTTTGCAGTTTGACTCACATTACAGTTTAGTAATATCACACACTTATTTTATGGGAGCTATTTACTGACAATGTTCACAATAACAACTGAAATGACATGAAAATGGATTTTTATTCAGCCTTCCATTTATATACTGTCTTTTCTGCTTGTGAATAATCGTTTGACCGGTTGCCACAACCACAGCTGGACTCATTTACCTTCTCTTTATGATGGCTTCCATTTAGCAATTAAAATGCACTTGAATAAGTATTCAAGTGAGTTCTTTGCTAATTCTCTTTGTAGGGAGAGTACGATGACTCAACAGTTCCTGCAAAGGCCATTTGTCTATGAGCAGCAGGGTATTATGTGTCCGGTGTGGCTTTTTATTCAGGGAATTTAACCCACTAGTGCACAAGTGCTGGGCAGTGTGATGTTTTCAATATCTGATCGCTTTCAGGTTTGAAGTACAACTTATTAAACCAGTACCCCCCGAGTACTGATACCAGACACAGCTTGTTTTCATGGGACAGTTTTGCTCTGTTCTGTTTCTCTTAAAAACACACTCGACACAATACTGTAAATGTTAATTTGACAGAAAGTGTTTTGAACTGTCCTGAAGCACCCAGCAAATTACACAGACTGCAATAAAAGCTCTTTGTTATCTGCCAACTCTGCTAAAACCTGAAGTCAAAATTGTTCTGAGGCAGAGACGCTAGCGTGCTAATATAGACACTCTAACTCTCTGTGTACTGTTGTGTCTTTCAGCTATCCTCAACCCCAAAATACCCAAAGAGACCAAAAGCTTCAACTTTGATTATTCCTACTGGTCACACACTTCGGTGAGTAGTGCGGAGAAAAGCAAAGAAAATTTGACATGACAGTAGAAGAAAGTGAAATCACAGTAAGACACACAAAAGAAAGCTGTATTCATTTTTCTATAGATTTCATGCTGCTGCATGAACAATGGAAGGAATTGAGTCTTAGGCTTTTATTTCCTAACCTTTTGGATTTTTTTTATTTCAACTTGACCCTAAAAACTTGCACTTGCTGTTGTAATATCACTGTATGAAATCCAGATCTATCCTTCACAGATATTCTTGCTAGGAATTTGTTATATATTAATTTGGCTACGTGTAAATAAAGTTGTTTAACTTCTAGGCCCTCCGTATTTACAATCAGTGTATTTAAAATTCTTTTTATTTTTTACTCATTTCATTATTTACTTAATTTATTTACTTCTTTAATCTATTGATTTGTTTAATTATGTGCTAATTTAACCAGTCAGGCTTCTTTTTGTAAGCAGCGACAAACTCAATAAATCGATAACCATTTTCGATCGTATCAGAATTACGTTCCACATTACAGTTAAGACCTTTGCTTTGTCTCCGTGGTAAATTGTTAGCTGTGACATTTTGGGAGTCTCTCATTCAATAAACGGAACAATTAATCAATTCTTGTTTGTCGATGTACAACAATCAGCAGTTCTTGAATGTCAGGGGCTTAACCGGACTGATCTGTCTGTGTCTTGTTTGTGCCCTGGCAGCCAGAGGACATCAACTATGCCTCTCAGCAGCAGGTATACAGAGACATTGGGGAGGAAATGTTACTCCATGCATTTGAAGGATACAATGTCTGTATCTTCGCATATGGACAGACTGGTGCAGGCAAATCATATACGATGATGGGAAAACAAGAAAAAGACCAGCAAGGAATCATCCCACTGGTAAATAGCAGCACTAATAATACATTTTTTTGTTAAAAATTGCTTTACAGACAAAAAGACAAAATAGAAAATGAAAAGAAGGATAAAATTAGGTAAAATACCAGAAATATTTTATTATAAGTGCACACATGCATGCATGAGGACTGTTATCTCCCCAGCAGAGCCTGGCTGTTTACATGCATATTGACCCACAGTGCTGGACAGTGTACTGAATAATATAGTCCTGACTATTTACACTCAACTGCCATATGAATAGCCTCTAATGAGGCAGTATCTAAGGTTATCCAGGCTCCACTGTGTAAACAGCAAATCAGTGAGCCCTGCACACACAGATGACGTGAACAATGTCAGATCAAACATTGTTAAGGGAAAAGCCAAACAGCAAGCTAAAGCACATTTACAAGCATCTATTCAACAGCCTGATGAGGGAACAGGGAAAAGTGGCTCAGTCATTAACTCCTCTCCGTCTCTCTCTTTCTCTCTCACTTTATCATTTCCTCATCCACAGCTGTGTGAGGATCTTTTCACCAAGATTAATGACAATAATGACAACAGCATGTCTTATTCTGTAGAGGTAAACACGCATCCTCTTTGCTCTTTGACTCTCTTTACCTTCACTATGAAATGAATCATTTGAAACTGAGGAATATAAGTAAAAAAGTACATGTTTTGTGGATTTTTTTTTTACTTATAAGCCTCATTCACAATGTATATGACCATGTTTTCTGACTGAAATATATTGACATTAATGGCAATTACATTTTTTGTTTTGGTAATTTAGGTGCATGTTCCAAAAAATGTTTCTTTTGATTGTATAAGTCCATATGTGGCACCTTAAGTCATTTTGATTGGTGTTACAGGTCAGTTATATGGAGATTTACTGTGAGCGTGTACGGGACCTTCTTAACCCCAAGAACAAAGGCAACCTGCGTGTGAGAGAGCACCCCCTGTTGGGCCCATACGTGGAAGATTTGTCCAAACTCGCTGTCACGTCATACAATGACATTCAAGACCTGATGGACTCAGGAAACAAGGCCAGGTTATACAGCTGTTCTATTCTTCTGCAACACAACACAACAGCACTCACTGCTGCGATGTTATTCGCAATAACACACGACCTCTGATATTTTTACTTAAAACGTGAAGAAAAGGTGAAGTGAAAATGCTTTATGCATTATTTAAAATAAATGTCTTCCACCCGAAAACAAAAACAAACCTGTTACGGTCCAAAAAAAACTGCTTAGTGCTGAATTTGTACACAGATGCTGTTTGTGCTCATACCCAGTTATGCATCACATTTTATGGTCCTTCCCTAAAAATTTGTGCACAAACAGAATGGATTAATTACATTACACAGTGTTCCCTCACAGATTATTGCTATGGGATAGTTAATCACAGAGAATTGAGAGAGACGTTCCTGAATTCAACAGAACGTAGACTGTAGTGTAAAGGAGGACACACACTGTTTTAGCCATGGTTCAGTTAATAGTCATTTTTCATTCTAGTGCTTAATTATAAAATAAACATTGAAAAAAGAGTAAATAAATAAATATATATATACACAATAAACAACATGTTAATTGTAAATGGTAAATATGAACATTTTCACCCTTCCGGCTGCTATTCTTTCAATATTTTCTTGCAATACTTCATGTTTCCACACCAAGCGTCCTTTGGATCTCCTCCAGCCACAGCCCTGAAGATGATATTGGATGAACACTGACTTTAACAGTCTTAATAGCTGAGTAGTGGCTCTACTTTTCAATGTTAGAAACAGATGCTTTAAACATGTTATTAAACATGTCTGGCTATCTTCCTCCCTACCACACAATTACTCTGTTGTGTAACAAGTCAAAGGCAGGGTGCACTAACCAGCAGCTAATTGAGCGCAGTAGATAATTAGACTGTCTCTAATTCGTGTTGCGCTTGCTGAAGCATTTGTTAAAAATGAGCTTGAATTGATTTGGGTTTTCTTTTCCTAGTGCAATGAATTCTGTGCTTGACGTAATTACTGTGCAGACTGAAGCTTCTTGGAATAATGTCTGAGCCATTAGCACAGGGTGAAATATGTAAGAATAGATTAGTGAATAGGTTATTTAATATGTTAGAGACAGTCTCAATTAGGTGGAGTTTTTTCTGTGTATTTTTCTGTGTCAGTCACAGTTGGCCTCAAGGCACTCAGTTAGAAGTTTTGCAGTCAGTTGTAAGGCTATTCATTTTTTGATGAAAAACAGACTAACCTGGCACTAAAAGTAATCTTTATAAATGATGCTCTAAGATTTGCTATCACAATAGTTAAATTAATCATTGCCATGTATCATAAAGCAGTTGACTTGGTGGTACAGATTTGTGCTAATTTAACTAACACACCAGATGGGACAAGTACTTCACATTTACAGTTTACATTACATTACATTTTGTAAAGTTACAAAATTTAAATTCGGGATGCCCTAACCCTGATCGTGTTTCTGACCCGAGAAAAGAGGTATTAAGTTAGAGATTATCTGTCGGAACCTGAAAAGATCCAGATGTTTATGTTGGGTTACTTTTGTTGGGATTTCAAGCTCTAACCTAAGACTTCTGCAGAGTGCTCATTTAGTTATTTAGTTACTCTGGTTAAAATATGTATGTTTCCTCACATCCGTCTTACAGGACAGTGGCGGCCACAAATATGAACGAAACAAGCAGTCGCTCTCATGCTGTCTTCAACATCATCTTCACCCAGAAGCGCCACGATGCAGAGACGGATAACACCTCTGAGAAGGTACGCGGTCTGTTCTAGACCCTGTCAATCCTGTCAGCTTCTCAGATAAGGGGGCTCAGTAAACTGCCCAGTGGACACTGAACACACTGAAGCCAGATGATCTGCTCGCTGCGCAATGCCAGAGCTGTAGAGAATGGCATTACTGCTTTTCTGGTCCCAGCTGATTATGTGCAAGAGTGACATGAGCATGCCCTTCTGTCACTGTGCAGTACTCATTACTGACCCATTCTCCTTACAATGCCCACCTCTTGCACAGGATGCCATAGATGGGAAAGTTTGCATCATTTTGCATTGTCTCTGACAGGTCAGCAAAATCAGTCTGGTGGATTTAGCTGGGAGTGAGAGAGCTGATTCCACTGGAGCCAAAGGCACTCGTCTCAAGGTGAAAATCTTTCTCTGCCTCATAAGTTTTTGTTTTTTTTGGGTTTTTTATTACCTACTGCTCCTCCTATTAAGTATTCTGGCCATTTTCTTTACTTCACAGTCACTTTCAGCATCTTCTTGTTTCTCTTTTCTAAGTTTGCTTAACTTTAGGCTCATTAATCTTCTAGCTCAGAGCTTAGAAGTCTCATGCCTGGGGATCCTGCCGCAGATTTGTTCTGTTCCACCTCCAGGACTTTATTATCTTACACAGGTGTTTGGAGCCAGAATTGGACATAAATGTGGACTGGGTGCAGGTACCCAAGGACTAGGTTGTGGTAGAAATGTATGTTCTTTTTTCATGTGTCTGCCACTTTGTCTTTCTGTTGCTCTTCTTTTCTTTACATTTTTCAGCTTCATTAGCTTTGAGCTGTGAGATTCTAGGTCAGGATGGAGCAGGGGAGTGTGTGCGCTGGGGCCGGACTCCCTCAGGGCTCCTGTATTACTCTCTTGTTTGCTATGATTTCATTCAGAGTTTTCATTAGGATTTTTAGCTTTTGCATTGCCGATGTTGCAAAAAGCTGTAACATGCACGCAGATGATTCCTTAATAAATTAAACGTTGTCCTAGGTGAGTTTGTATCAATATTTGAATCAAGGGATTCACATGAGCCACAAATTGTTGGTCTGTGTAATGCAGGTTTTGTTTTGACTTTGTTGCATGAAGGGGTTTTAACATAGTGTGAGGAATTCACAATGTAATATTTTCTGCCTATTGTGCTGCCTGCTTTGGTGTTCATGAATCCGTTCTGTATCTGTTGCAGGAAGGAGCAAACATAAACAAATCACTTACCACACTAGGGAAAGTCATTTCAGCTCTGGCCGAGGTGGTATGTATTGCTTTTTTGTGTGTATTTTTGTACATTTCATTTCCAGTGTAGTGTCCCTAGTATACAGTGAGACTAACTCATTTCTCTTCTCTTTTCTTAGGATTCTGGATCAAACAAAGTGAGATATTTTTCCCCTTGAAGTTAGAATTAGACTTTTGCTGTAAACAGTTTCTTCCAGGATCATGAAAGTTTTCTGATTCTTGCATAAAGTTAGTGGTTGTTAGACGGTTTGATCTTTCTGAATTACACAGAACAAGAAGAAGAAGAAGGTGGAAAGTTTCATCCCTTACAGAGATTCTGTACTGACCTGGTTACTGAGAGAAAATCTTGGTACGCATAATTTAAAGCTCTGTCAATAGTTTAGCGTTTCAAAATAAATAAGCATATTTTGTTATTTTGCTTACATTAACTTTCTTTACTGTAGTCTTTAAGAATGAGCAAAAGAAAGATGACTAAAAGGTATTACACATGAAATCTTATAAAACCTGCTCCTCTACCAAGAAAGACACTAATGAGTGTTGCAGAGTGTTTCTTATTTCTTTGAAACGTGCAAGGAGGAAATTGCAACTTTTTTTTTAACTTTTGACAACTGTCAATTTAATATAGGCATTGCTTTTAATTCACTTATTCACACATTCACTCTTTGTATTTAGCAGGCTGAAGATTCTCCACAAGGGGAAGTAATTAATGCTCAGTACCCTTTGTGTGTCACATTAGTGGTACTTTGCGTTCTGGTATATTAAATAGTTTTTCAAACCTCATGTGAAACCATCAAAACTTCATTTGAACGCTAATCTTGACATTTTTCTTGGTCCAGGTGGAAACTCCCGTACTGCTATGGTGGCAGCCCTCAGTCCTGCAGACATTAACTATGATGAGACCCTCAGTACCCTCAGGTCCAGCTCCCAATCTTTTTGTTTACCATAGGGATGAACAATATATCAGTTTTTATCATGATAAATGGCCTTTGTGTATGATGATGAAGCAGAAAGCTCTTCGACCAATCACAGAATCACTTAGTTCAGTGTCTTTTTTTTTTTTATCAAATCTTAAATTATTCACACGAGTATTTCAATAAACCGGTATAAATGTATCAGTGTATGTCGTTTTGGTCAAAATAATGCAGAATAGTCTTAAACCATGTAACGCTGAGCATTTGCCAGTTTATATTCAATATATTGCATATATGGCATTTGTAGTGGTATTGCTGTGATTGTGGTGTTTTATAGTGCAGTCCTAGTTTACTCCCATCTCTTTACATCATCTCTCCACTATAAATGTTTGCTATCCTGTTATCCCGCACCATCCTTCAATGTTCCTCTTTCTCTCTCCCACACATACATGCGCACATTCTCTCTGTCTGTCATACTCTCTCACACTCTGTTCCTATCTGCCATTTTTCCTCCCTCACTCTCACTTCCTCGCTCTTTCACTGAGCTTGTTAATGTGGTTAAGGTGTCGAAGGCTAATGGTAGCGTAAGCAGAATGTTGTGTAACAACAGATAAGGATCCGCTGCCTCACTCCTGAAACACCCTTCGAAAGTTGCTGCTGTGCTGCTGAATGGAGTAACTGTGCACCCATTAAGTGCATCTCTTTTTAGGAATGCGTGTGTGTGTATGTGTGTGTGTGTGTGTGTGTATATGTGTATGTGTATGTGTGTATGTGTGTATGTGTATGTGTATGTGTGTGTGTATGTGTGTATGTGTATGTGTATGTGTGTATGTGTGTATGTGTATGTGTGTGAATGAGTAAGACAAAAAAATTTTTCTTGTACAGCGCAGTCAGTATTTGCGTATCATTATCATCAGCTTATTGCTTCATAACAGTTGCATTACCAACTACAAATCTACACAGAAAACATACGGAGCTCTTACACCCCGTACCTATATTATAACTGATTTTCAGTGCTAACTCTGGTATCCTCTCTGACACAGGTATGCAGACAGAGCCAAACAGATCCGCTGCAATGCTGTCATTAATGAGGACCCCAACAACCGGCTGGTGCGGGAGCTGAAAGATGAGGTGTCGCGCCTCAAAGAGCTCCTGTATGCCCAGGGCTTGGGTGACATCATTGAGAGTAAGACTTACTGCTGTCCCAGCTGGACATGGTTTATATCTGTTTATGTTGTTGTGTGAGGGGTTGATTTAAAATGCTGTTGTACACTAGGGGTGGGTGACATGGCGATATGATTTCACCAGGATTTATTTTTTTGAGCATGCCGTGGATATAATGTGAACATACCGAGCAGTTTTCCACAGTATAGCCACAAAATAAAAAGAGGTTTACGTACAAATGATATAAACCCAGAATTATAGAATGTATCAAATCAGAATTAAGAGCACGTAACAGTATATATGTAAAATAATGTTAATAATTAAGTTGTACGATTTTTTAATTAATAAGAGGGTTTGAGATTCTACAAAGTGGTGTAACTGTCAAAAGCCACGGTCACATTGAAAGAAAAAATGACTTCTTGTTTCCTTTACAACAAAAAAAGAGGCATTCAGGATTAGATGTGTTCTGAGGGTAATGTGTCGTTTGTTGGTGAGCATTTTTCTGTTCTTGAAATAATTAAGTTAAATGAATTCATGAGATTCATCTAAAGGTTAAAGGCTTAAAGGTATGGAAAAGTTTCAATAAAGCCAGGATTCTATGAGAGGTTATTTTGTCTTGTTTAATTGCATTTCTCATTAATTAAAAAAAGTGCTGTGCAGAAAGTAAAATGTCAACTGAAAATGCCATTTTTCATAAGTTGGCTCTTAAAGTTCATTGTCCCTGTTCCAACTCATCAAACCTCAGAAAAGTTGTGATGTGTCTAAAATATTGTGTTGTAGTATTTACTTTTTTGCCTTTTGCCCACCCCTACTATAGACCAAACTTCAGTCCTGGATGATCACTTGACCTGCACAGTTTTGCCCTGAAGTTTATCATTATCTAGTTAAAAACTTCTTGAGATGGTCTGTGCAGAGCAGGAGGCACTGAAGTTAGGCGGCCATACTGCTATAGAGAAACTGTTTTACTTCATTGTTTTGAAACTGTGATGACAGTAGTCCCCCCTGTATGTGCTCACTCCCACATATACACCCACACACACACACACACACACACACACACACACACACACACACACTTATAAACTGAACAAATAAAAAAAATTAAATTTAGATTTACTAAATTTCAATATTTGTATTTTGTACACAACAGAATTAATGTCAAATTTTAGCATCCTTCACTTTCCTAGTGTAAAAAAAACTGTCATTCACTGTAATATCGTTGCCCTTTCCTCTGCACTCACCATATCACTTATTCTCTCTCCTCCCTGTCCACTTGCTTCTCTCTGTCTTCTTTACGCTCTTATTCATGAGGTTTTTAGAGCAGTGCCATTTTAATTCAGCCTTTAGGGTTCAGTCCACAAGAGTGTGTAGCCTTTCAGAAGCCGTCTAAGCATGGAACTGGTTAGAGGCTCTTGGTGTTGTATATGAATCTGACTTACTCTTTTCTCTTTATTTCTCTCTCTCTCTCTTTCTCACTTGATCTTCTCTCCTTATTTACCCTCCTCACTCCATTGTCTCCATTATTGTTCTCCTTCTAAGCATATCGAGGCCTGGTCGATGATGATACTGGTTTGAAACGTGTGTTTCCTTGGCATTCTCTCTTTTCTCTTTTTCTCTTTCTTGTGCTGTTGTAGCTTTCCTGGA
The DNA here is from genome assembly GCA_037577145.1 of Brachypetersius gabonensis. Lineage (NCBI taxonomy): Eukaryota > Metazoa > Chordata > Actinopteri > Characiformes > Alestidae > Brachypetersius > Brachypetersius gabonensis. Next base: position 8,840,269 of record JBBJLR010000111.1, read on the forward strand.
TGTGGCAGATCCATGCAGCACCAGGGGCCTTTCAGGGGGTTTAAATGACAAAGGCAGCCATAACACAGCCACTCTCAACACATCAGCTGAATCTTGGCTCGCTTAGGTTCACTTAGCTTATGAAGTTGTGCACTAGCAACCTATATTAGCCCAAGCTCTCTTTTTGCTGATAAGTGAACATGCCATTAGCTGCTGGTTATCATAGGTTGATACATGTAATAGTTAATGACTAGCTAAATATAAAATGAAATTCCCTCCAATCACATTTGTGTAGGCTTTGACATTTTTTTTAATCTTACAATATTTTTTTTTTTTTTGAGATTTCACGATTCATTCTGTCAGGCATATCTGATTTGTGTCTGTTTAAGGTCAGAGATTTATTACTACATCGCTAGAAGCAGTCAGTGGATCTTTTAATTTTCTGCCACTTTTGTCATAGATGGCTTTTGATGGGTATGATATCAGATGAAGTTTGAAGTTTGAGCTTAAAGCACAGTTTGCTGTGCTTTGTGTTCACTGGTGCTGCAGGGTTGTGTTGTTTTTTCTCAGCCTGTTTTTCTGTCGCTGCCTTTCTGTGTTGGCTTGCCATGCTGAGTAGGAGGAATGTTGCACCATGCAGTTTAACTAATCTCACTCGTACATTCATTTGTCATTTAATGTGCCTTCAAATTTCGCTTTTAATTAGACATCATAAAATTGAATGAACTACTGATGGATCTTATTAGATCTGACATCAAATGTTTGGGAGAAGCTTACCACAAATGTGTGTTTGAGTGAATACTTATTTGGTGAGGGTTTTTTTGTTTTGATTTGACTGCCTGATGCAATCTGCAGCTTCTGTTACTGCTGTACCACGTCCTCTCCATAGACCCTAAATAATCACGATGCTAAAGACAATAACTTGGGCAGAGAAGGAGAGAAAATAGAACACAACTTTTTGCTAAGTCATTGTTAAGAGGAGGGGGTGTTGGTGTTACCTGTTTAAGGATGTAATTTAGAGCTGAGTCTATTGGTCAAGTTGAAGAGATTGCTGCCACCTGCCAGTCAGACGGTGGCAAGCCATAATAGGAACGTTTATTGTCATGTTGCGCAACATAGTCTATTTAACTAGCCTACTTCGGTTTAACTCATCCATCCACTTTCCAGCCCAGGCTACTTTTTGGCACAACAACAGGGTGGCCAATCAGAACAGAAGTACTTTAGTCTTGAAGGCATAGTAATGAAGGAGCATGCTTAATTCTAAGGAAGAAAGAGAAGTTTGTCCCTGAAATTCAAAATGGCCAAAAACATCAAACAAGCATCATAACATATGTAACATATGGAATAACAATAGAAATACAAGAAAAAGCACAGTATTAGCCCTTTAAGGTTGCATAGTTTTGCCATTCAATTGTTTTTTGGGAATTATCAGGGTTTATCTTATCTTCTGAACTAAATGTTGAGAGAGAGAGGGAGAGGGGGAGATATATATATA
>JBBJLR010000111.1:8851649-8889142 GCA_037577145.1 Brachypetersius gabonensis
GAGAGAGAGAGAGAGAGAGAGAGAGAGAGAGAGAGAGAGAGAGAGAGATGCAGATGGGGGGGAGGGTGACAGGGGAAGCTGAAAGCTGAGAATATTAATTATTAATTTTGCATCTGTGCCTCTTTCCCTGTGTGTGGTTAGGCTTCAGGAGCTGGAGGATCAGTACCGCAGAGAGAGGGAGGAGGCCAATAATCTTCTAGAGCAGCAGAGACTAGTGAGTACATATTACACTGATCTACAGGGATAAAATCCTAAATATGCCACTCAGTCCCACTCAGAACCACATGTAGAGTCTGTAATGGAAACATGTAAAAGTAAGGAGATTTGACTTGAATTATTTACACGAAAGTGGAGTATAATAAAAGCAGTACTTCACATTTGTTAGCCTTTTGTCTAAAAAAGACATAATTTAGACAACATTGCTATAATAGACTAAAGCATTCTTATATGAACGTAGTTGATTTATCACCTTCAGCTAGATGCATTGTATACCCCTTGTGGACTGTCACACATAGATACGCACAGTATAAACAAATATGACCTTCTCTAGGATTATGAGAGCCGGTTGGAAGCCTTACAAAAGCAGGTTGATCGTTATTACCCCGAAGCAGCAGAGGAAGACGACGAACCTGAGGAAGAAGGTGGGCTGCAGCTTTTAGTCATAGTTGCTTTTGTTGAATTATAAGGCAAAGACATTCTAAGTGATTCTGAACTACTTTTATTGGTCTTTTGATAAGACTTCATAACTCTACATTTGCTATAATCTGCAGCATGATTTAAAAGGTTTAAATGTGTATAGTAGGGCATCAGTTACCTCAAAATTGAGCTTCTTTTCACATGAAATGGCATTGTAACCTCATTTTGAAAATTTGATTTCCACAGTGCAATGGACTGAGAGAGAGACAGAGCTGGCTCTGTGGGCATTCAGGAAGTGGAGGTGTTACCAGTTCACTTCCCTCAGAGACCTTCTCTGGGGCAATGCTATCTTCCTCAAAGAGGCCAATGCCATTAGCGTGGAGCTCAAGAAGAAGGTAGGAGTCACTTAAGGTTAAAAGTACAATCAAATGAAGCAGCTGTTTCAAATCCAAGCAGATGTTCACATTACATGAGAATCACATGTTGTGATAAAGGAAGCCTTAAACTGAAATCTTTTTGTTCAGGGATTAATTGATGAGCCAGTGTTATTTTCTTTATGTTATGCTTTTATATTTATATATCAGAGAGCTTCATACTGTTATTTTGTTTTGATGTGGACAGGTGCAGTTCCAGTTTGTGCTGCTGACTGATACACTGTACTCTCCACTGCCCCCTGACCTGCTGCCGGCCGAGGCTGCTAAAGACCGTGAGAAAAGCCCGTTCCCCCGCACCATTGTGGCTGTGGAGGTACAGGACCAGAAAAATGGAGCCACACATTACTGGACCCTTGAAAAGCTCAGGTATGCTGCTGCATTTTCCACAAGAATGAGAAAGGGATCATTTTCTTCAAACTTCCTGTTCTCTATTAATAATAATTTACCATCTAGAATAATAGATGGATAGAAAGTCAGACGGACGAACAAATACCAAACATCAGGACATCATTTACTTGTAATAATTACACTTATTTACGCATACACACAGTATGATACATCATTGCAGAAAAGACAACAAAGTGAAGAAAACAATATCAAGCTAAAACATTCCAATTCAGGAGTTCTTGGGATATTATTTATTGTTTGTATAAGAGATTAGTTACTGAGGTTTTCCTGGCTTACCTTGATTTCGTCTTTGTTTTGAAACACATAAGTCTTGGTTAAGTCTTGCTTTGTACATAAATTGTAAAACAGATAATACTGCCCTCTGCAGGCAGCGCTTGGACCTGATGAGGGAGATGTATGACCGTGCTGCAGAAATACCCAGCAGTGCTATAGAAGACTGTGACAGCGTGCTGACAGGAGGCGACCCTTTCTATGACCGCTTCCCCTGGTTCCGCCTGGTTGGAAGGTGTGTGGCGATCCAGTTGTTACAAAGCATATCGGTGCTGTACTGAAAATAATTTTAAACATACATATTATACATATTTTAAACATTTATATTTCTTATTGAAGTTCTTAAGATTTCTTGTGAATTCTTGAACTACTTTCATTGTTTGTTTTTTTTGACATTTTCACATAATGTAAAAAAAAATAGATTCATTGGTCAAGAGGCATAGAGGTTATTAATGTGATAGTAATATGCAAAGCATATCTCAGTTCCAATTCTTTTTCTGCCCGTGATGCATTGCTAATGGATGTATCATCAAAGCCAGTCAAGTAATGATGTTCTGTAAATTCCTGTTTCAAATGTCCAACTCAGCAGTATAGACACTTCTCCACACTAGATCAAACATCACACAGCAATACACTTCAGAGCAGTTTTAAATGTTATCTCAGAAACTTTGGAAATGGTCCATGGGCTTAGACCTGCATAGACATAGATGGTTAGAAATATAAACCAAGTCCTTTACATCATTGAAGAATTGCTAGAAGCACTTATAAAGAAGAATAAAATTCAATATTAAGCACCTCTTACTGAACTTATTCTATATACAGTGCTCCCCTATATACAGTGCCTCAGTCATCGCAGATTTGTTCTTAGAACTGATTTAAAAATTGTGTAGCGGAAACCTCACATTTCCTTCGGATTTTTTAAATATTTCATGCATTTTAGTGCAAAATTATTAAGAAAAAATTTAATTACTAATTTTGTAACATAAAGATTATTGTAAATTCAGCTAAATTTTCATATAACATAGAACTGAATAAATTTTTTAGTACTGTAGAAAGTTTTTCCGCGAGTAGTGTCTCAAGTGTTTCGCTTTTTTGTTTTGTTCTGCTTAAAGTCCTGTATTTTAATTTCTGTAAACTGAATTCAATTATTACTTTATTTACTCTACTCATACCAAAGAAAACAACGGCACATAACAAAGAAAATGGATGTGCATGAATTACAGTACCGTCTATACTGGGGTAGCATCTGTGTTTTACATTCTAGCACTGCGGGAGTTCAGTGCACACTGTACAGTACAGATACAGCTTTACCTTAACATTTTTTAAGGGTAATGTATTGAGAGTTTAAAATGAAAATGTTTTGGGAACATATGTGGCAGCGTATTTAGGGTTTCGACTATAAAAATAGCCATTTATCGACATTTCTTTTTTTACCACATCACAAATGTTCAGTTTTTCACAATTCACAGGTGCCCTTGGAACACATTTCAGGGGGTTACTGTTCTGTGTATTTTGTAACCCACTGGTGCTGAAATATATGTGCATAGTCATTGTCTGATTGACAATATGTACTTATATCCCCAATGTAACTCCAAACTGTAACAAGTATCTCCAAAATGCTAGTTTCAGGAAAAGGAGAAAAAGAAGTTACTGTAATATAAAATGAAGATATGGTTTTGTACTGACAGTGACTAAATAGTTTTCTTCTATATGGGAAGACGTACATTGAAAGAAATATATATTGTTTTTGAGGAAATATATGTACATATAGTTTTCTTCCACATGAGTTGCCAGTTAGTGACATTTGGACTCTGATAGAACTGAGCAATTCAGCAAGCGACCCAGCCCTTATGTGACTGGGTTACCTTACTAACTGGGTTCCCATGTCTTTGGCTACACCAGCAACCCCCTATTCACCTCATGCCTTAGTGAGCAAGCAAGTGACCGCACAGCTTCCCCCGACCTCTCTGAACCCACCACCACCTCCGAAGTCACTGAGCTCGTCCAGTCACGGCTCCGCCGAGGGGTGGGGGCAGAGTTGGAGGACTGCAGTGACGAGCTCTTGTCTGATGACCTGTGCTCCGAGCTCGGGGATGAAGATGATGAGGATGAGGATGAGGATGAAGATTTTGAGGATGATGAGAGGGGTCTTTGCCGGAGCTCTGGCGAGGCGGAGGACCCCTTTTACGAGCGCTGTCCTTTGTTCAGTGTAGTGGGAAGGTTGGTGAGGTTTCAGGAGCATGCTGGGAAAGGAAACTAGCTCTTTCACACTGAGACCCTGGACATCGGTCTTCTGTCACATACACACATGCACATGCATGACATAACTAAGTTGTTAATACCCCTACTTTTATTGGACATTTTATCAGATACACCTACCATATAGACACACTTTGTACGTTTACGGTTATTGACTGTATATGTATATGAGAATCAGGTGCAGCACACTGTGTTTACTTACTGACACCTACACTCTTGGTATCTTGTTGGTGCACAGTACAGAAACAGCAGTTCACATTTTTAATGCACAGTTTGTGTTAGACATCCTCTAAACCTAAACCATAAGTAGTCAAATTGAATATGATTAGATTTCTGAGGAACCATTAGATTTATAGACAGGCTAGAGTGGGCCTGATTAAATGTGCATCAACATTTAGTAACTGTAAATCTGCAAAATGCATAATACTTATATGGAAGGTGTACCTGATAAAATGATCAATGTCTGTAGCAAGCCCAAGCACATAGGCGTCACTTATGCTGAGGAGGTGGGGGGCTGCTGTCGACAAGTTCCCACCCTTTATGTTGTTCCCCGTTTTGTCTCCACCGGTTTTTGAAAGCCTTGTTGAAATGTTGAACACAATATTAAATAAAAGTATGTGTTACATAATTTAGAAAAAGAGCTGACATGGTTACAGATTGGTTAATCTAAGATCTGGCACAGCTCTATAATTTTGACACACTCAACAAACATTTTACACATTTACACATTAACTTTCACATGAACAAAATGTGTTTACTTTGATACAGAATCCATCATTGTCCCCAGCAATTTCTAAATCTGACACCAATGCTTAAACACTTCTGCAGTCACGTATACCCACACAGTACACATTAAGAAAACAAGAAAAGGCCACACTCATATTCAAATACTCAGATCACTCACACGTTTCTAAAGGTATGAACACATTCTACACCACGTGCTGCTGTCTTATTTGTAGTGGGATGTGGTTGACAATTAGTTCTGTTGCTTTTGTATATTAATAGGCTTGAAGTTGTCGCTATTAGGCTACAGTTGGCATACAAACTGATTATTACCTGATTGTAGGGAGTCAACTCCTTTTATTATACTGTACTGTAGATGTACACGGATAATGTTTCAATAAATATATAACCATAGATTGTATTTTTCAGACCATGAATTTGGTAGACATTTTTGGGCTTTAAACCAGTCTTCCCTCATTTTCATACGTTTGACTTTCATCTAGGCTATATGAACACATACCTTGGTCATCTAGCATATATATCTCCTGTTCCTGCTCCTACAACTTCTATAACTGTAACATATACTGTACTGTGCAAAAGTCTTAGACACTGTGTTTTTGCCATAGTACATTATAGTAATTGCAATGAAATACAAAATCAATACCTAGTTAAAAAAATATATTGTGAGCTGGTTGGGAGAACACAAGTTTGGATCCTGACCTGTCCTCAGTGCCCCCAACCCATTACACACAGATTTGTTCAAATTCATCACCCTGCCTGATTTCCCTTAATGAAGCTTTATTATTATTTGACATGCATAAAGTCACTACTTTCTGTATTAATGTTATTTGTATTTTTTGTAATATTACTGCAATCTCAGCTAATTTCAGGTTAAAATAAGGGTCTGTGTGTATATTTTAATGCACAGTTACTGTTTACATACTAATTTTAATACACTGGGGAAAAAACATACATTTTGAGTCATGCAAATGTGCATGTATATGTATTTTTGTCCCAATATTTATTAATCTTTCAAATAAATGGAGACTGGTAATAAACATGAACTGGGGTGGTCAGACTTTTGCATAGGACTTTATATGTATAATGCGGTAGCATGGATTCAGCCATGATTAACATGGAATGCAACTGATGAAGTGCTTCATGCCAAGGCGTGTGTCACAGCTTTATCTGCGCTGCATCACCTAGTGCTTCTTCAAAGGAGGCATTTTTAAACAGCTTTGAAGTTTTATGTAGATACACGCATAGATGTTTGTTTTGTCAAACACTAAAACAAACGAGTTTAGATTTCCCTTTTCATGGCATGAACGTCCAATGAGTAAGACCGGATTCATCCGGTAACTCAATAATTGGTTCCTGTAATTCAGTAATTAGGTAATTCAGGATGTCTCCCATATCTCAAGATGAAAGAGCTGGTTTCTAAAACAGTTGTCTCTACTAGGCATGCCACGGCGTTCTTTTAATTTCACATTTTTTTGTGATGTTTGACACAGAGATTTGATGGATTGGCTCACACTCACTTTTTGTTTTTGCAAAATGTTGCACATCTGTGACAAGATGGCTTCTTATTGCTTATTTTTGGGTGTCTTATTGCTTTTAGGAGTCTTATTGCTTTTAGGACTGGCAGTATTCGTAGCTAAGTGCATGGCGGTTTTTGTAAACTATTTAATTTTCAAGTCAGTTGAAACACTTTTTAGTTACTTTCTTTGCACCTCACCAATCTTGTCTTCAGCTGTTCCTTTGCTGACCACCCCATTCCCCTTAAATGTCTACCCTCCGTGGGATCATGGGAAATGTAGTTTTGGACTATGAATATGAAACACAAATGGATTGTGCTGGACGGAAAATAACAAAACTGAAAACTGGAGAAAATAATTGCATGATGTGCAAGATTCTACTAAATTAAGCAAATGTCAGATAGTTTTCAGCTTTTTTCCCCTCAGACTTTCATGCTCACCTCCTTGAACCCTGGTGAAATCTCACTGTACAGCTTAGCTCTGTACTCATACATTTATGTTTTTATGTGCTACCTGACATGTGACGGAACAGTAAAGGATGAGTTTTGTGGCCAGAATCATTATCAATATTGAAAGAATCTGTACTTCCAAGTGCTTTGTGCATACCAGATCACATTTTTTTCTTGAGAAACGTAAATCACACATACTGTACATACATCACATACTTAACCACACACATGCATTTACTGACTTGCACACACATACGTACGTTTTCTACATGTATAGCTTTTTAATGAAGAGTGTTGTTTCACTCCTAGTCCATGCTCCTTAAACCCACTAATGGTGTTTAAACCTAAAAAAAAAGCTCCTTTTTTGACAGGGTAATTTAGCCCTTGTTTCAGCGTTTCCAGTGAGGGGCAGTCATCTCGAGGGCCACTACAGTCCCTGCTTGTTTGGTTGCTTTGCAGTTGTGCATTGTGTCTGTCGACTGTATCACTACATTAACTCTTGCCTTCCAAATGCATTTCTCTTTCTTTATCCCCTTCCGACCTTTCTTCCCCCAGGGCTTTTGTGTATCTAAGTAATCTACTGTATCCTGTGCCGCTAGTACATCGAGTAGCCATTGTCAGCGAGAAGGGGGAGGTTAAGGGTTTTCTGCGAGTGGCTGTGCAGGCGATATCAGGTAAGATTGGGACCCTGAATTTTCTTTGAACAAAAAAAATCCTCACATCCCCTCTGGGTCTTGTAGGTAATACGTTTTTCATAAGTAATACTAAGGCCATTCAGTTAAAGCACATATAGTGCAATTTCAAACTGTTTAAAACTTTAGTAGGAAATTTAGTATATATCTATTTTTAGTCTGGATGTGAATGGGATTGTTTTAGGGGTGCTTCACAAAGCAAAATTTTTCAGTTAGCCAGAGAACTTAAGCCAAAAGTTAAGCCTGTCCTGTATTAGAATGACTAAGGGTCATTCCTGCTGAACACGCTTCCCTTTTGGCCTTTGCTTTCTCGCCTTTCTGCATTGTAAAGTTCCCCTATGGTGGGTGTATCTGAAGGACACAGTGCATTTGACTTCGTGAGGAAGTGAAGTGAAGGCTCTCTGGTTTTTCCTCCAGCTGATGAGGAGGCACCTGATTATGGCTCTGGTGTGCGGCAGTCTGGAACCGCGAAGATATCCTTTGAGGACCAGCAGTTTGAGAAGGTAAAAAACATGCAGGGCCTTGAAACGAAATAATCATCACAGGTTATAGTGACAGTATTTTTTAAGTCGGTCTGAAGTCCGTGTAATTGTGAAATTCAACATTTAATTAATCAATTCATTATGCATGAAATGTACGTTCTGTTTCAGCAGCTTTCTTTCTACACTTCTTGTGGTCAAGCAATGAGCAAAATGTGGCAACAATGTAAAGAATGACTTCATAATAAAATGAGCCCTCTTCTGGTTAAGAATATGAACATTGTTTTGATTCAAAAACAAAGGCGAGGTGCAAGTAAGAAATAATTAAGAATAATTAGGAATAAATAGTCAGGCAAATCCCCCCTCCACCATGCAATTCACATCTTGATTCTCTCCCTGGTTTAGGTTTTGCTAATTCCCTCCCACCAGTTAGGTCTCGCCATATTGAGAAAGTTACCAACAGCAAGAGGTCTGCAACAGCAAGAGACCAACCACTGTGTAGTTTTGAGCTGCTTCATCATTGGACAGCTGAATAGGTTTGTAGGAAAATGCTCTGTTACGTCAGCTAACAGACACTGGCCAGTGTCACACTGGATTTTGGTGGGAAAATGAAAGGCTATCAACTCTGATAGAGGACCAGTTATGCTCTTTTGGACCTTCACCATTGATGGCTGTGGCATCGCCTGGATCAAACTGTCTGCCCCCTGACGAGAGGGCCAACGCTTGTGTCCCTCAGGAGTCACATTTGGGAACTGTTGGCTTAAATCCCACCTCTCTTTCTCTCTCTCTCTCTTTCTCTCTTTCTCTCTGTCAGTTCCAGGCAGAGTCTTGCCCTGCAGGTCTTTCACACACTGGACTTTCTCAGGAGGAGCTCCGGATTGTGGAAGGGGAGGGGCAAAATACAGAGACAGGGCAATCTGCAGATGAGGTTAACAACAACACCTGTACAGGTAATCAACAAGGTAGTAAGGCACCATTTATAGTTAAAGTATCTTCACTTTGGTTTAAACAAAAGTGTTTTTTATGCATGTATAGTATACCCTTTAATCAAAGCTTACATATTAGTTCACAATTGATTTAGTACCTACATATGGTCCATCTAAAGATTAACCCATTAAACAATTTGCCTGTTGTTTAATGGGTTGAGCAATACTAAATGTTTTGAAAAACATTCAGATTTTAAGTGGTATTTGTAAAGAATAAATGTATTAAATTGAATTGTAAGCTGACTATTCAGTAAATTAGCTTCAGATTTATGATTTGGTAACTGCTTTAAAATATTTGTTAACTACTTTGGAACCAACATTTAAACTATGAAGTTAAGAGCATGAGGAACATTTAGAGTTTTAAAAATGTAATTTGGACGTGCCTTTCTTATTCCCTTTTACATTTGTGTCGTTGCAGCCAACTCAGAAGACCTAGATAGCCCTGTCAAGTCAGGCTTGGACTGCGTTCTGGATGGACCTTTGGAGCACTTGAGGATTGGAGAGGTTTTCACATTCAGAGTCACTGTGCTCCAAGCATCCAGCATCTCTGCAGAGTATGCAGATATCTTCTGCCAATTCAAGTAAGTGCACCTCTTCTCTGCTCCTCTCTGCTTAACATACATTATAGGATAACCTTAAATTACAGTTAGTAGCTCACACTTTTCAAATTATTTGTTGGTGTAATGGTTGACAAAATGAATGCCTTAAGAAGGTAAATGAGTCTGAGGGAACTAACGTATAATTAATGTTAATTACTATATTATGAACTATATTTCATTGCACTTGCGATGTAGAATTTTCACCTTCTCACCTGTTTTCCAGTTTTATACACAGGCATGATGAGGCATTTTCTACAGAGCCTCTGAAGAACACTGGACGAGGTCCACCTCTGGGCTTCTATCATGTGCAGAATGTAAAAATCCCCAAACAGAGCACCCATTTTGATGTAGCATCACATTTTTTACTTAAATTGTATAGTAAGACATTGTTTCTCTGGTTTACAGATTGCTGTTGAGGTTACCAAGTCTTTTGTGGAGTACATAAGGACCCAGCCTATTGTGTTTGAGGTTTTTGGGCACTATCAGAAACAACCTTTCCCTCCTCTGTGCAAGGACCTTATCAGGTAACCTCAGTTTTGTGCTGCTCGATTTATGTGTTAATTTGACACAATTTGCAGTTTTCTGCCAGCCTAGCCTGCTGTTCTTCTACAACAGAATCATCAGTTTGCATGAGGCACAAAGTGTGACACTGAAGTGAATTTATTTTGTTCTTTTCGTGTGATTAAGTTCTCACTATCTAACATTACTATTCCTTAAATAAATTCAGTTCCGATTCCATCATTTCAACATTACATCACTGTGGTAGAGTTGTTGCTTAGTGACCTTCCACAGCTTCAGTGTTAACACAGATTTTTTTGGTGCCCAAAGCCATGCTTAGCTGTCGATGCTTAAAGACCATGTTCTACTTTTGTTGTTTTCCTCACAGTTCTCTTTTGCACAATTCTGTATTCTTTAAGTAATTGCTGTTTTGCTTCTCTCACCAGCCCACTGCGCCCATGTAGAAGACAGTTTCCCAGGGTCATGCCTCTGTCTAAACCAGGTAAGAGCACCAATCTGTTCATAGCTGTGTGAATTGAGCCTATTAATGATTTCTGTGTCATTCGCATTGTAGACCATTATATGTTCCACAGCCTCGTTAAAAGGAGCTTGGTGTTTCCTTTTTTGTATCTTGTCTGTTATGTCTTGTCAATACTAAGGCTGTCACTCGAAAAAAAAAAATTCATCTGAAGAATAACAACTTGCATAAATTAATTAAGCCCAACGCTTTGGAGCAAAAAAGCAAACACATGGGTGTCCATCAGATTGTTTCTTACTGTAAGTATGAAAATCTGAAACAGGCATATTCACTCAGAAGGTCAAATGTAATGTATCTAGTTTATTGAGCTATTAGTAGTGGAATTAAAAAGTCCATGACATCCATGACAGCCTTAGTTAATGCCACAGCTTGGAATTTTGTCTTGGCTTTGCCTATTTGTTGTTTGTTTGTTGGGGTCCATTTTACTTCACTTTTGTGTTGTTCGGGGTGGGAGTATAGCTGCAGATAACGACACCCCTCCTGATCGGGAGAAGAGTCTGGAGCTGATTCGCTACCTGGTGCCAGAGGTCTTCAATGGGGCATTGATGGACTCCCTATCAGGACACGCACTTAATGCAGCGGGCGTGGCTGTTTCTTTTCTCCTTGAGGGGGAGGAGCAAGCCAAACTGCCGGCCCCACCCCTGTCTATCTGTTCAGTCATTAAAGCACAGAAGCCGGGTCTGTAATGGTCATGTGTGTATTAGTTTGTGGAAAGTCCCTGAGACAAAAGCTCACATTTGATCTTATACAGAGATGTACTGTCATAATTGTGTAGAACTGTAAAAATATATATTTTTCACTGTTTGCTACACTTCTAGGTTTGTCAACAAAGTAACTGTACAGTAACTGTACGTTTTGTTCCAGGGGCTTTTCTCAGGCTTGTTGATAATGTGTGCGAGTGTCCAACTCTCTCTCCCTTTGTTCCTCCTCATTAATAGGACACTTTTATATATAAATGGTTTAAAACTGTACCAGCGTTGATCAGTGAAATGTGTGCATTCTTTAATGAATCTGTGTTACATGAATGTTTATTGCGTCACATTTGGACTAGAACGACTTTGCTTGTTACAGTTGTCCCTTAACATTTGCAGGTTGTTCAGAAATGTTGAGGATTTATAATCATTTATTTCAATACATAAGGCTTTCATGAGGTCTAACATGGGACCCTATGGTAGTTTATTACTTAACAGTCCAACATGTACTATTTGTGCATTTCCAGAAATTGCAGATGTGGAGGGATCACTGTTATTTGAACAAATCTTCATTCCTTCATTCATTCAAACAGAATTTGCCTTTCCTCTGGATCCTCTTTTACCCCTTTCTAACTGTATTTTGCTGTTCTCTTTTGTCAGCTTGTCAAATTTCACTCCTTTTCTTTCCTTATTTTAAACTCAGATTCCTCTCTTCCAGCTTGTAAATTAATAAATGGACTCCCTTACATTACTAGCCATTACTAAAAATCTCTCTCTTTTTCTTTCTCTACCTTTCTCCCTTTCTTTTTCTCTTTCTCATTCAGTACCTGCTACAAAGCTGACAACCCTCACACGACCCACCGCAGGACCCTGTCACTGTAAATATGACCTGATGGTGTTGTTTGAAATCTGTGAGCTGGAGGCCAATGGAGAGTGAGTTTGCACCCCACTGTTCCATCTTCCCTTTCACCAGTCATGCGTGAAAAAAATATTATCCAAGTCAATTTCCATTCTGCCACTAGAGGGCCTGCAGAAAAGACTACAGATGACTTTGCATGAGGAGATGTTTGCTGTACAGTTTATTTGGTTACTGCAGAATATTCCTGCTTTCTTTTTGTGTATTTTTGTTTCTTACAGCTATGTCCCTGTAGCAGTTGACCACAGAGGTGGAATGCCCTGCCATGGCACGTTCCTTTTACACCAGGTCTGCTCTTCTGCACCATTAACTTCTACACATCCATAACATACACAAATGAGCAGGATTTATCTAAAGCAGACTTAATTAGGAAATGCGATAGTATGTCGATCACCTGACAACTTTGTTCTCCCAGGGAATTCAAAGGAGAGTTACAGTGACTATAGTGCATGAGACAGGGGGTGACGTTGCATGGAAGGAGGTTCGTGAGCTGGTTGTCGGTGAGTTTGTTTCCTTATCGTTTACTGTGATCTGTAATCTTAATACAACATGACATTGTGCGTGACTGGAACATAAGACTTTCCAATGAAAATGGAATTAATTATTTTCCAAATTGTAATCAGAGTAAATTTATATATATTATAAATGTATATAATGTATAACATATTTTCAGTATATCAATTTATTTGAACAACTTCTGTTTGTTTCAGGCCGCATCCGGAACACACCTGAAGCAGATGAGACCATCATTGACCCCAACATCCTCTCCCTCAACATCCTGTCTGCTGGATACATCCAACCCACCCCAGATGACAGGCATGTTTCTATAACCTAATAATCTGAATCAGAGGAATGGTTATATTAATAAATTATTGGAAAGTTAGCATTAATAATTAACTAATTCAGTGAAATGTTTAGTACTACCAGAAATTTGTATCACCCAATGCAAGAACACTAGCATTAATACAGCCTTTTTCCTAAGTGTTTTACTGTATGGAACTTAACCTCAGGTACTTTTAAGAATATTATCTCATTGTTTTATTGTTTGAGCCTTCAGGAAAAGTCCAAGCATTAGTAGATTTTCTTCACTTTGACTGTCTATGTAGGCCAGCAGGGCTTTTCTTTACTCAGCTCTGTCTACTCTGTCCAGTCTGCCTTGGCAACTGATCTGAAAACAGAAGCCAAAGCTCTGACAAACAGTGCACTGCGAAAACTTAAAAGCAATGAGTTTAAAAGGGCAATCTTTTTTGCCAGAGAGAAATGACGCAGTGCAAAGTTACCTTCCAAAGGCCTCTTAAAGGCCTGACTCAGTGGAGTGCTTCAGATACACATGGTACCAAACAAAGCACCAACCTCTAATGAAAAAAAAAAAAAGCATATTGCCTCTTTTATGGTTCTTTGAACAAACACACCACAGTCCGCTGCAAAGTAGTGCTGTTTGGCAACCAAGTGACTGGCACTGCCATGTTCTTCAGGCCTCGAGGCTTCACACACATCCTTAAGGATGCAAGCATTTCCAGGTGGTTTCTTGTCCTAATGCAACCAAACATGCTCTGTACACTCCTCTATCAAAGTGCTCATGATGCAAGATTATGCAAGAGTTGCAGAAAAGCTGCTAGCGCTGTTGCATTAGACCCTCGTTAGAGCCTGGTGCATGACTGAACCCATAAACCAGAAGGCTGTGGGTCAGGACGCTTTTTCTAATTTTATTTTGGACTGACACACTAATTTTGCATACTCACTCTCTAGGTTTTGTTTTCCTCCCTTAAAATATTAACCATAACAGCTTCATTTGCAAGACAGAATGTGGTGATATCAGTCTAGATGAAGGAGGTCACATGTTTATAGGAAAACAGACAAGTGTGCCAGCAACAACAGCAGCACAGTCCCCAGTGACTTCTAGGAGACTTTACTCCCCAGGAGAGTTTAAAGAAGATTATATAACAAAAGTTCTCTAGTTCGCCTCCTTGCTGGCTGTGTGACTTTGTGTCCATTCCTCATCTGTCCATTCGTCCATCCATTAACTCTGTCCTGCACCATTTACCCTCCATTGCTTAGACTTTACTAAGTGCCCGCTTATCATAGAGTGGATAGAGTGCAAGGCGTCTCTATCAGTAACCATTGCATGGTTGTGATCTGCATGCAAAACTTGTCTGAAAACAACGGTCTATATTTCATGCACTGATTAGAATTAAACAAACTGCTAACCAACTTTAATCCTTACACCTTACAAGCACTCTTTCATGCATTTCTGCCTTACTTTACTCCAATCCAGTGCATCTCACAGCATGATAAAACCCACCTGATGTGATCACTTTTCATGTCACATTACGTTAGCTTTCACTATATCATCACTTACTGTAGTGTCATCTTAACTTTGACATACGCTGACATTGCATAGCATCACATGCTGTGAGATTTTAATGCCTTGGCCTTTTTTCCTTAAAAAAGGAGTAGCCCGAACCACAACTGCACTCACTCCCCCTCCTTTCTTTAACAATTGAATAGAATTTGTTAGAATCTCTCAGTTCTATTTCCCATCGGTCGTGACCTCCTCTCTTATGGTGTAACCACAGTGCTTTAAAGCAGTCTCCTCACATCAGACATCACACTCAGATTTACTAACAAGAGCTAAAAGAATAATTAAGAAGAAAGTGACCAGGTGCTTATGCTGAGGCCTAGCTGTTTAAGCTGTTTGTGTTGTTTTAATCTGTGGAACAAAATGGCTACCCAGCTTTGAGTCAAGATGGCTGCTGTAAGAGTATACACACAGCTAGCTAAGCCTCTGCCATGAGCCCACGTCAATAACATCATGGACACGTCTTCCCCTCAAGCCCACTAACAGAATGTTGTTTTGTGTTTTTGCAGACAGTTTCTTGATTCGGACATGCCTAGGTATATTGTTTTCAAATCCCTTTGATTCTCTTAGACCATATAGAATATATTTATACATATATTTTATGCATACTTTCTTTTGTACTCTCTGGTCATCCATCCAGTCAGTCTCCATTGTTCTTTACTTGTACGTCTCGGCTTCCCAATCCTGCTGCTGCCTCTCCCTCACTCTGTATCTGTTTGTCTATCCTCCCTCCTTCTTTTTCCTGTTCCCTTCCTAAACCGTAAAGGAGCTTTGCTTTGGCTCCTACGGAAATGTTTTTTCGTGCGTGTGGCCTCTATATGTTCTGCGTGCGAGGTGTTTTTTGCAGGCATTTTAGGCGGCTGTGGAATGCATGGCTTTTGTATGGGCTGCATTTTTGGCTGAATCTTTGCAGGAGGTGTGGTAGAGATCAAACTGATCATTTTACATTGGGGTCTTCACTCAGAAAAGGAGCACAATGAGAAACTGAATAGAATGGAGGTTCTGTCTCATTTGCTTTTACCTGAAAACACACACTGCCCACTGAGACAATAAAAAGTAGACGCTTTAAACTCCACCTTTTAGCAATCTGAGTCATTTAGTGAGTCACCACTTCTTCACTCACCCACACACCCTCACTCCATCTGTGTAAAATTTACTGTTCTGGCTCATAGCACATTTAGATCACATCTCTAGATTAGGAATTTATGATTTAATTAAAACTGTCCCGCAGCAAGATGGATTTCCACCACAAATGTCAAAGCAGTGCTGTAAAACACACACGCTGCTGTGTGGGACGATGGTTGAGAATCAGGCCCCACACACCGTGAGCCTTTACGATTTATGAACGGAAGAGTTCCCTCCGAGCCGTCTCCCTCTCCTCACACACAAGCTGTAATCCTCAACTTTCATTCACCTTGGTTTGAGTTAATATGTTATTTAAGATTTAAGATCTTTTCATGACCAAGGTCAACACTCTTGTCTGTACAGTACTGTACATCCTAGATGACAGTTTTATCTGCTCAAGCTCTTGCTGTACCACTAGTGGGCAGTACTGCTCAATGTTTGGTGCCTAGTTCCATTTTATGCCCTTTGGCGGCTCTCCATTGTGGGTAAAAACACCTGAATTGTTATCCATATCAGTATGGTAAAGGATTACTCCAGCTTTTTCCACCTATTCTACTATGGCTTAGGGCTGGGCAACATACAATTGTGTATTATTCTCAGAAATTATGTCACAAATGCAAATTTTGAAATTGTCAGTACTTACACAACATTGTCTAACTGCGAATAATTTGTGTTTAATTTGATGTAGTGCAGTGTGTGAAATGCTGAACAAAAGTTCTTATAGTTTTTTATATCATTTTGTAGTGTAGTAGTACTTGGTATTTTTTGTGCGTCACAAATATACATATTGTGAGAAACTGTATTGTAAAGTTTCTTAAAGAATCACTCATCCCACACCACTGCCATAATTTGCCATTTCCATGTACTTAGAAAAGAACAGACAATGTGTTGACTCAACACAGATACATCAGCATCTGTGCTTTGGCTTCTATTGTTTCTTAGTACAGGGAAATTATTTCCATTCTTTTCTAAGAGCATCAATTTGTTGATTATATTTTATTGTTAAAATGTCAGCATGTAAAGTTATTCATTTCTGTTAATTTCATTGCTGAAGCTCAACAATCTTACAATTTAACCCTACATGGTTACTTTTTAAGTTTATTTTTTATGTTGCAGCATATTGAGAAAATGTTGGAGTACTCCTGTAATTCCTATATGCGTATGTTTATTACTTGAAGGCACCTTTTTATAAAAAGTAAATAAAACACAATGGAAATGCAGGATAGCAACAAATGTAATTTCCTTCCAGTTTGAAGGCCAGTGGAGTGTGAATGAGTGTGCTGAGGTTGGGTGGGGTGTGCAGCAAAAGGGTCCTACAGGGCCTATATGGAGTACCATTGCGTTTTCATTACACATGTGTGACTCTCTGGCAACAAAACAGAAGGCAGTGTCCGCACCCCAACACCTCAACACACCCCATCACAAGCTCCCCACTGGAACAACAACAGTGAGGAGCAAGGTAAAACTCAACCAGCGTTACTCCCCTCCCTGCTGCCTCAGGAACACGTCGTTTACAGCAGCACTTGCTGGCAAAAGCCTGCAGACCCAAACACTAAAAGCTAAAAGCTAATCCGCAGAGTCATTACCTCAGAGTTAGCACTCTTGCACTAACTCACTCCTGTGCGCTCCACAATTCTCAAATCTCATTTAGGCCCTAAATGGAAAAGGATCCAGTGCGCATAAAAGGACGCTTTTCCTCGAATGTGCTGCCAGGAGCATGACTTAGAGGCTGGACAGCCTGATAGGAGAGGGTGAAGCAAAAGAAATATCAGAAAAAGGAGAAAACTGCACAGCAAATGTACTTTTTGTGTGCGAAAAGGAGTGGCAGTTACTCTCTCGCTCCCACAGACTCTTGGGGACTTCTTCTTGTTCCTGTGTGATGGAATGTGTGAAAATAAATGTTTCACATGTGTGAATGTGCTGATGTTGTTTGGGAAAGCTAAACACTACCAGGGTCGGAACCACTTGATTTACCTTTGATTATTGAAAGCGTTCATGAAATCGATTAGAAGAACTTTGTCATTAGTTTGAACACCCCTGAACAAATGACATATTAAAAAAAAAAAATATATATATATATATATCCTCTATAGAGAGTAAAACTTTATTTTTAAAACTGGATATTTTATACATTTTTTTCTGGAAAAATTAAACATAATTAACACGACACAAGTCATGGGTTTATCATGTTGTAAAGTATATGTTAACTTCAGCAAATAATCAGTAATTGTGCATTAAAATGTGTGTTCTGTGTAAATGTACTTTGATCAGGGGTGCCCAAACCTTTGTATATGACTGTGTAGTTCAGTGTTTAGATGTAATGAGTTCTGATCCTATTTTAAAGATTGCAACACAAACAATTTGATGCACCTTCTATAACACTGAGAATGCAGGAAGAAGAAATGGATCCATCAAATAGTGATGCTGAAAGTCGTCTATTCTTTATAGCCTTAAAGGTGCAAACACAAGTTTTAATCCTTTTAAATCCTGTGTCCATTTTAAAGACCTCGCGCTACAGACGATCGCCATATGTTGCGTGATACCAGCAATGTGCTTAGCTAGACTGAATTAAGCACACAACAGGATTTTTTTCCACAATGAGGAGGAAACAAATGAAGGTTGAGGTGGATTTTGTGAAACGTTTGTTGTTTAGTCAGAGATACTGTTGTTTAGATCAGAGACCAATGAATATCAGATTTCCTATTTGCAAGTGATTTTCAACACTGCTGTCCACTTATTTTTTGTACTTGTTTCAGGCAATCAGTACATTTCCACAGTTGAATCCTGATCCAAGCCCTAGAAACTAGGTTGTGCTTGCACTGGATTTGTTTGTGTCGGAGCATCTTCGTTTCTAAATGTGCGCGCGAATGCAACATAGCCCAGACAACGTTTAGGGGCAACAACAACAGGTTTACTGCCCGTTATCACTTAACATGACGTTAGTTAATTATGTTTAAAGAAATTTAAATATTGTAAGAAATACTGCAGTAGCTCCAGTTTGGGGGTAGTGGTGGTGGTGGTGGGGGTGGATTTCTTGCTCATAAATCCTTTTTTAAACCTAGATATTGCAGTGAGATTGTTTATAAGTGCAAAAACTATAATATTCAATATAGTCTTGCATTTTCTTGGATCTTTTAGATTTTTATTTGTCATTTGAACAAAGACACTGTCCTTAATGTCAGGTGAAAAATGCTTCAAACTGACTTATTCATAAAGACTTTTCAATGATTTATACTACAGGTAAAGGATATTTTGGCTTTCCCTTGTACCCTAATTTGTATAACTTTTTTGAATGGCGAGGATCTACTCTGGTTTTTATGTGGCAAACTACAAATCTGTTACACATGGCTGCCGAAATAACTACAGGAGTAACTGTAGCTGGCCTTCAATGAAACATTCATCATGGTTTTATTCTGAATCTGAAACTTTGGCCAGATGCATTAAGTAGGTTACTTCCCGAAAAATGGTTGGCATCACAAAGTTTGCTTAGCTTGCCAATTATTTCTTTGAAGCTACCCAAGCTCTGTTGAAACGCTCGTTCCTTGTTTTCCCCTCTTAAAGTTGTTCTGTGAGTGACCACATATGCAATATATACACTGTATATGCTATGAAATTCAGAGTCAACTGGTAAAGTAAGCGAGGGCATTTGAGAAACATTGAAAAAAGAAACGCAGGACTTGCGTTCCTTTTTTCTGTTGGCTCATTCCTGTCCAGCCTTTTTCACAGCATGTAGAACTGTAAAGGCCACAAAGCTGTTCATCCTGGCTATGATTTCTCATAGAGCCATGGGCAGATTTTAGAGTACACTAGGCATTGAGCCAGGAATATAGGAGACCTCAGCATATGATTATCTCAGCGAGTTGAGACCTGCATTTATCAGAGCACTGCAGAAAAGGGTGGAGGAGCAGCAGGGAGGAAAACTGTACTTAAGGAGAATTTTCTCATGGAATGAGGTCAGCTTAGGGCAGGTCTACTACTCAGAAAGCAGTATAGTCTCTGTGTCTGTATGGTTGATGTGTTGTTTTGCTGGATGGCCTACTTTTTTAAATGATTGTTATTTCAATTGTTAGAGTCACTAAGAAGAGCTATGACCCAATATATAGTTATTTATTATGACATTACTTGTGTATGGAGGAGTATCAGAGCTTAGGAAATGTTGGTTCTCATGTTTTGTCATCAAGAGACAATCATGAGAGCTTTAGCCTCAAGGCTTTTTTCTTTCTCCTCTCTTATCTATGATCATATCGTTGATTCTCTCCCTGCCACACAAAGCATTTCCTTGGGAATTGATCTTAGGTACAATTTCCCCCTTTCCACCCATCTTCTGTCTGTCCCATTCATATTTCTTTACATTTTGTCATTCTCCATGCCTATGGTGGTGGTGCTGTTGAAAAAGAAGCCTTTTAACTCATTTATTTATTTAAGTATTTATTTACTTATTTATTTTGGCATGCAGTTGTCGTGTCCTTGACTCCCTGTGTCAGTGACTTCTTGAAATCAGTGTTGAGCTTTAATTTTATAATACTTTAGGATCACCTCCAGTGATTGTTGCTTTGTTTTACATTAATTACAGACCATCTTAATGTCAATTATGCTTACTTCCATTATTGTTACAGCTACACATTTTCAGTACTATAATAGTATTCTGATATTAGTTGAATGCAATATAATTGTAATAAAGTTAAGCATTAAATCAAAAGGAATCCTGTCCACCCAAGTTATCATTGTTTGAACATTTGAATTTGATTCTTGCCACTCACCTCTCTAAATGCAATGCGTAGGACGTTCTATCGGTTTGAGGCTGCCTGGGATTCATCCATGCACAACTCTCTCCTGCTGAACCGAGTGACTCCATATGGGGAGAAAATCTACATGACGCTCTCTGCATACCTAGAGGTAAAGTTAGAGACTCATTCAGAACTCTGTACTATGCCTTAAAATATTATGTTCATTTATAGGAGTGAAGAGCTGATTATTACAGTAAACCTGACTTGGCTGTTGCATAGTTACAAACTGTAGCAGTAGCCATCTTCAATTGTATCTGTACTTTTGTCTACTTTCATAAATGTCAGAACAGTAGGCCACGTGTCTGAAACCACATAAGCATGTTTGAGATTACAACTTAACATGACTTGAGACAAGCATGTTGTGATTTAGACATACAGTTTGCACAACACTGGTGTTTTCAGCTTTGATGAATGATTAACTGCCAGTTCAAAACCATGGAAGAAAACTCAGCTAACAAGTCTTGGCAGTTTAACTTCAACTGGAATAAAAGAAAAATGTATTAAATTGAGTTTCTTTTAAAAGATTATCCTGGGGTCTCTGTTAATGTGTTCGATAATGTAAAGCAGGCGGCCTAGTATCCCTGATTTGACAGAAAGAGGTTTATACTTGCCTTAGCCTGAGCAGACTTTCAGGCTATTCATGACTGTTTTTGAGCAAATGACCTAAAAAGATTTCCCACTTCATTAGATGGAGAACTGTACGCAGCCTGCAGTTATAACCAAAGACTTCTGCATGGTGTTCTACTCACGGGATGCCAAGCTGTCTGCATCACGCTCTATCAGGAACCTTTTCAGCAGTGGAAGCTTGAGGCCATCAGAAGGGTATGCACACCAAGCCTTACTTTATTAATCCATGCAAACAGCACAAGAAGTTGAAACAATATGGCTTGTCTCTGACAGTTTTATTTACAAAGTTCTCCATCACGTGCTTTGTCATAATGATATCATGCATTTTTGTTGCAGAAACCGAGTTACTGGAGTATATGAGCTCAGTCTGTGCCACCTGGCAGATGCAGGCAGCCCAGGTAAAGCTTTAACCACCTACTAGTCAGATGATTTCAGATATCCTGGTGTTTTTCGCAAAATTCAAGGTAAACGAGGATGAAACAATGGTCTGTCACTTTAAATGACTGTGTGGTTTGCAGGGATGCAGAGGAGACGCAGACGGGTGCTGGACACGTCAGTGGCATATGTGCGAGGGGAGGAGAACCTGGCTGGTTGGAGGCCCCGCAGTGACAGCCTCATCCTGGACCACCAGTGGGAGTTGGAGAAGCTCAGCCTCCTGCAGGAGGTATGAGACACCGCGTGGCAAGCCCATCAGCTTGTCCCTGCTGTTTCTCAATAAACCCATCTGGATTGGAGTGAATCATTCATTTATTTGGTCATGTAATACCCTGGACTGTCTGAGTGGTTGGAGTGGTTAATTTGTGCCAGAAGTATCCTGAGCTCACCACTGATTTTTAACCAGCTGTGTTCCCGGTCCTCCAAATTTAACAAAGTGTATTGTTTAATAAAGCAATTGTAATGCAAAAGCTGTTTAACTGTATAAATTGCTTGCCGCATGTGATAAATGCCACAAAGGCCATAGACAATCACGGCTGATCTGGAAAGTGAATTTACTAAAAGAAGGCCACTAAATAGCCAAGAGTCAGACTAATGTTTTATGTTTTTTTGGCAAAGCTACAAAAACTCTCAGCAGTTACTAAATGGAGCAAAAGTAAATCCAGGCTGCAAAGTTCTGCTAATCATCTGCAGAGGGTCATGCTAAAGGAGCTAGTACTGATGTCAGGATGAGAGTAGAACAGGAAAAGTAGTGAAGAGGTTCATAGTAATGTAATGTTGTTAGTTTTAAAATAGGGCCTGAAAATTGTAAATGTAATTATTTTATGAGCCTGGACAGGACAGGAAAATATATTTCCCTACATTACACAGTTTCTGATTACAGTATCTGATTATGTTTAAGGGACACATTTGTGAGTGAGCATGGATAACTTAAATACACTATTTTGCATCTACTATGAAGTCCCTAAAGGATTGTTTGTGTTTTTGTACATGTAATTTGGTTTCTTCTGTGGTTTGCAGGTGGAGAAAACCAGACACTACCTCCTCCTGAGGGAGAAACTTGAGTCCACCCTGCTGCTGGGCCAGGAGCCGCTGCTGACCTGCGGGAATGAAGATCCTGCCGAGTCCTCTTCCCCCTCGGCCCACCCAGGGTTGAGCCACAGCCCTGAGACCACACCCAGGCCAGACACCCCCAACGAAAGGCAGCGGGAACTCGCAGCCAAGGTGAGTCAGCACCTTTACCAGAAACACACATGGGGGAAAGCATGCTGCATAGACTGAGGACATTTCTTGTAAACCGTCAAAGGAAATGAACATTTATACATTTATTTATCATTGTTATAATGCACTGTGATGAAACATTAACACTGAACCACCTGCAGTGTAGACTGTGTATTTTTCTCCTACTCATTTAACTCCTTATATCTTTTTTCAGTGTTTGCGCCTTCTCACTCATACCTTCAACAGAGACTACAGTCACGTGTGTGTGAGTGCAAGTGAGAGCAAGGTGAGACACTAAAAGTAATACACACCAAAAGCTTAAAACCTGTTTAAATGTCTAAACTTGCTTTACTGTTCCAGTCAGCTTCTGTAGTCTTAAAAATGAAGGTACAGAAAGGGTTCTCTGGAGTAAACCACCACTTTTAGTTCCATTAAGATCTTTTCAGTGGATGGAATAACTTTAAATAACTTTTTTTATTAATGTGGCGAAATTTTTAAAGGACCTCCATGTAATGTAAAGGTCAAATATCAAATCATGTGAGGGTTTTATATGTTCTATTAAGGAGCCTTTATTTTTATTAGTGCGTCTACTAGTGCATCATCATCATCATCTGGTTTGAGTGTTGTTTTGACGTTTGTGAGTGTTAATGGGCCGCTCTCTTTCATGTCGTTTCAGATAAGCGAAATGTCTGTAACTCTGATAAGAGATTCCACCTCAGTCCATGCTCTCAATACACTCACACCCTCCTCCACGTGTCCCTCATTGGTGGAAGGTCGCTACGGCAGTAACACTGAACTCAGGTCAGTCTCAGTAGTGAGACCTTTCTCTAGGCCATTCTAGATTAATTTCTGCTTTCTGAACTTGAGACAATTCTGTGATTATTTGACTGATGTATTCAAACATTATGTATTCTGTTGTGTTCCTTCACTTTGCCTGTCACTTCCAGAGTTCCTTCTATTAGTTCTTTTGTCATGCAACAAATTAGAATATGATAAATTATTGTATTGCCTAGTGTATTCCTTGTTGTAGATTTCAGTATCGTAGAATGAAACTTTGGATTATAGCAGCATTAGAGGGCAGTTGATCTCAAATTGGTCCTCAGACTACCAAGCTGGTCCACAGATCTGAGCTCACATTAAGAACACTAAATACCTGGTACATGCGTGTTGGCTACTGGTTTAGAACAAAATCGTGGACCATTTTACGACCTGAGGACTGCTTTGAGAAAAACTGTTACAGAGAATTGTAGAGAGCGTATTTTCTGTACAAATTTGTCAATGTTAATATGTTTTCATAACAAAAGACAGGTTATTCCTGCAGCCTTAAATAATTTAGTCAAATGGATGGCAGTGTTGTAGGATCCAAGTGTTTTTTATTCGTTATGCATTTTTTGTGCTAATTAAAATTCTTGTGTGCAGACCCCCAACACCTCGCTCACGTGCTCTTAGCCCTAGTCCAGACCCTGTGCCTGAAGGAGAGGGCAAGAAGTCCACCAGCGTGGCCCCGGAGTCCAAACCAAGGGTCCATATGTTTGTCCCTGACATTCAGGAGATACGCGTCAGGTGAAAGTCTAGATCTCTGCACCACAGTTGAGGCTTGAATCTAAAATGAATGTCTTTGGCAAACATGCAACCACATATAAATACTTTCCTTATCCTAAAGCAAAACATTCTAGGAAACAGCCCATAAAGCATTTGTATTCCTTAAAAAGACTAATGACTATTTTGTTTATTAAAACTACTAACATCAACAAAACAGTCGAATCTAAAGGCACGCCTGTATTAATTTGCAAGCTGAGGAAGCACTTGACTCCAACTGAAGGCTTCTTTTGTCTTTGCAGCCCAATTGTTTCAAAGAAAGGCTATCTGCACTTCCTGGAGCCCCACACTAATGGATGGGTGAAGCGTTATGTGGTTGTGCGCAGGCCGTACGTCTACATCTACAATTCAGAGAGAGAGACTGTGGAGAGGGCCATCCTTAACCTGTCTTCTGCTCAAGTGGAGTACAGTGAGGATCAGCAGGCTATGCTAAAGGTGACTAATATCAGATGTGTCAAATGCACATTGTAGAGTGGTGGTGCTCAAATTGGCCCCCTGGGTCTCTCAGTTGTTCCACTATTATTGCCGAGTTCACAGCACACGTGAATCATGCATTATGAACAAAGAATACCTGCTAAAGGTATGTTGGAACTGGGTTAGAACTAAAATATGCACCATTTGGAGAACTGAGGACTGCTTTGAGATGCCCATACCTTAATACAACTGTCTCAGATATTACGCCACCTACATTACTTTGCCTGTGTTTTTTCAGACTCCCTACACATTTGCCGTGTGCACAGAGCATCGTGGCATACTGCTACAAGCCAGCAATGACAAAGAGATGCATGACTGGCTGTACGCTTTTAACCCTCTCCTTGCCGGATCTATCAGGTAAGCAAATGTATATATAGCAAGGAAGTATCTAATACTCTGTACTGTGCATTTTAATGTAATTGTGTTTAACCATTTCCCTCCACAGGTCTAAGCTTTCCAGAAGAAGAGGCGTTCAGATGAGGCTTTGAAAGGATTGCACACTTATACTTGCAGTACTGCAGTCTATGAAGATGACAAACCCCACAGAAAGCAAAAGACTATCTATGTAAATAGAGCTCCTGACCGAGTCCCCAGTTCCTGTGCTCAGTCCAGTCTCTAACCTTCTGCACCCTCTGACCTACTTGTGTGTACCTGCACTTGCCCTGTCTAGCACTAAGCACCTGCGTTCTAAAGGCTCCAACTGCGTGTCTGCAGGGGCCAGGATACTCAACCTAAGAAACCCTCCTAAACAACTAAGGCTGTTACCTTTTGGGGGTATACAGATTCAGATAGCAATGGAGAATAGAAGTGTTTGCTTAGCTTCATCATGCTTATGTAGTATCAGCAGCACTTACATTAATGCTCCAGAGCAACTGAAACAGGAGATGTTGGTGTTAGTAACACTTTCTTCCAGAGCTGTCTGCTCGTAAGAAACTCGTTTTTCCTGGATTTGTTGCAATGAGAAAAGTAATACAAGCATCCAGAAGGCTGTGCCTCATCTAGAGTTTGAAGAAAAAAAATGATGAACAATTCCGAAATTAATTCAGAATAATTATAATGTCACATTGCCTTATTGTGTTATTCTTTACTTGTCTACAGGATTACAATGGCTAACTGGGCAGTATTCAAGTCAGTAAACGATGTGTTTATTTTCTTATTCAGCTGGTAGAACAGCTCAAAGACGCGTGACACTTGTGAAGGCACAGCCCCAGTTAGTGCAGGTTTTGGCCAGTGTAGACGTCCCAATAAATGTTTATATAACTTGATATTTCCCATAAAGAAAAGGCTTTGAAAATAATCTGGACCAGTGAGGAAATACATGGCAGCAGCAACAATAGTTCATGTGATTTCCTCATAGCTGTGTGTAAACAAAACAGTTGTTTGAACAGGGCTGGACAGTCGTTGGAGTCATGCTGGTGTCTTATCTGAAATCCAACATAATCCAATCTAATATTTTATAGAATGAACAATGTATCCCTTAATGATCTTATTCATGGTTGATTTCCTTTCTATTAAAATCATATCGAGTTAGGTATTTATTTAACATGCATTTATTTATTTCATTGTGTATTTATTGACAAAAAACCTTTTGAAGTTTAGTGCAATCTCTGCATATGGCACTTTTTATCATGAGTTCTACTAACCTCTTACTTATGTATCACACTACTCTCCCTGCTCAATCCGCAGGGAGACTTTCAGAGGAAACAGGACAGGAGTTGATGCTGGGACAGCTGCTACTAGATGTAGTTTACTTGAATTTTTCATTTCTTTTAAATGGTTAAAATCCAGGAATGGGCCTTTGGTGAGATCAGTTGTGGAAATGAAAGAAGATCATTACCCAGAACACTTAAAAACAAAACGTCTGTACAATTTCCAATGTTGTGAAGATTTTGAAAGCAGGTTTTGTGGTATAAAGGTGTAGAATTTTGTATAAGCTCCCCAGGTTTGGAAGTGAGATATGATTTAGTGCCTCTTCTTTAAGCATATCTGCTGTACACCTGTTGCTTTTTAATATTCCTTCTTCATTCTCATTTGCTGCTTTTACAGTGCAGTTCTCACTATTTCACACTGGTCATATCAGCCCATTATCCTCTCTTCATGCTCACAGGCATATTTACACAAATCTGCATTTGTAAATTGAGTTTACGTGTTAATGCACATTTAGTGCAATTTCTAAGCATATGTAGTGATTGGTCTGCTATTTCTGCTCCTTACGTCCGCACAAATCGATTTACGATGCATTTGGCTCCCACTTGGAGATGGACCTAATGTACAGTGTGTTTGTAATGCACCACATATTCCTGAGGTAGGCCTCAGGATGTCAACATGCAAAGAAAAACCTATTCAGTCCTCAAACTCCTGTGTAAAACATCAAATTACTTCATTTGCCCCGATTGAGATACTCTGAAATACTGCGGTGGCACTTTGAGACTGTGAGTTTAGAGGCTGCAGTATGCGTTTTAACAGCACTTGTAGGTTTAATAATAATTAGGGTCTCATTATTGGTATGTGTGTGATGTCACTGTTGGCTTAATGTTTTAAGGAGGTGTGCAAAATCAATGGCTTCATGTCTGTATTGTTACTGAAACGCCACTGTTTGTGTAAGAGTGAAAATCTGTGTCCACATTGCTTTTCTTGTGAGGGCTGGCTAACAGTAGCTTCTTTGTGGCCAGTAGCATCACTGGTTAGCGCTGCTGTGGTTGGCCATACTCACTCACATTTTCAATGTACTTCTTTATCTATTTGTTGATCTGATGCGGAGTTTGTTTGGGCAGAGGCTCTCGTGAATTAGGCATGGGTTTTTGTTGGCCTGAACTTGACTTGGGCAGTCACTGGAGCAGATGCCAACTATCACTGGTTGTTACAGGCAAGCCAGATGGATGGAGATGTGGTGTGAGATGATTGGAGAATTTTCTCGGCTCCCGCTCACACTGCAGGGCAGACACAAGCATGACAGAGGCCAGCCAACCTCTAGAGCATGCTCAGTGAGACCCAGGGATTCTGGCTGTCTGAGACAACTGCTGGTCACAGATTTGTGTACTGAAGTAAAAGTAGGACAGAAAAAGTAGGGCTGCATGACACTGAGAAAAATATATTTCGATAAAATCGCATTATATTGCACTCTTAAAATGCCTTGCAATAGACTAAATTAGACTGATGCCAATTTTACTATGTTGACCAAACTTTCTTGGTTTATGTGAACACTCGTTTCATCAGAATGTTCAGTGATTGGGATAGTTATCACAAAAATAAGTTAGACACAATGTATTATGCAGCCCTCATGTCCAGTCTGTCTAGGTAATTGACAGTGACATATTACGGCTACTTATGATATTGTTATCCACACAGTTCGATGTGGAAATGCACTGTTTGCGTGATCATTACCTAAACATAAGCAGTCTTCTTTAACAGTCAGATTTGGATTTTCAGTTTGCAAGTCTGTCTACATTTGTGCTAGAAATTTAATCGCTTGAGTCTTCTGATCCATTCACATAGCTCCAAAAAAAAAAAAAGGAAGAGAAGCGATAAGGTTTAAATGATTTTTGTTACAGTGTCTGTACATGTATGCAAGAGTTGTCTTTTGTCTGTGCACCTCTTTGAGAATGTTGTTGAGTGTTGAATGAGATCTTGCATAGTCTAGTTCATTCACCTTAACGAAGACCAGGCGTCCCCCCTGTCCTCCACCTATGACGAACACCGTTCAGCATCACTTTGCTTCCATGCAGCAGCCTCCGCAAGAAAAAAAAGAACAAATAATCAATTCTCTCTATCATTTATCACATTCAAATGTGTGCTTCCATTTTCATCGTATGCACAAACTCCATTCACTGGCGTTTTTCTATCTTTTCTTCTCGATTTACTTTGCATTGTATATAAACGAGATTGCTGTGAATGGTGTTATATGCAGCTGTTACCATCTTAAATGGTCAGTAGTTAAATGTCTCTTTTGAGTGTTGGAGTCAAAATGTTTGTGTAGCCTACACCTTAACACAATGTCTGATAAAAAATAAATGTGGAACTTATGCAACACTATAAAAAGCTTCTGTTTTTTCATTGAATCACAAGGCTGTTATGCACCAGGAATAAAAAATATGGTCAAAGATAAAAATGAGATGATGGCACAAATGGAGAATGAGAGTGATTTCATTTTTACTGTATTTGAAAGGAATGTATCCTGTATCCTGTATCCTTTTGTCTGCTGTTCAGAATGCTGATATTTTTATAAAATGATCGACCCTTTTATGTTTTATGATGATTTGGAAATTATGCATGCTTCTTTTTCAATAAAATAAAAGAAGCTTGAGTTCATGGGTGATTAAATAGGGCCCTTTTTACTGTATTTGGTCTGACTTGTTTGCTTGCATGTAATGATTGACAAAATGAACAGTTAATCTAAAAGGCTGCAGTTCTGTGGTCAGAAATGGTGCTGTGATTTCGAAAACTCTCTGTGTTCTCTCTGAAAACAAAGGTAAGACAGTAACTCTCTATTCACAACACTTTTTATATTTCTATTCTAAAATGGTTTCAATTAACAATGTTTTGTATTTGCCTAAAACCCTCTTAGCCAAAATAAAATCATTTTAATGCGTGGCTTTGAATGGCTCATCGCTTTTAGCCTGGGTTTACTATGATAACTATGATAATCAAATACAGACATTTCAAGGTAATGGGACAAGAAAGTGACATTCTTTACTTTTTTATATGTTATTTTACAGTTAATCATATACGTAGCTGTTTTTTCTAAGTACATAACTAGTTGAGCAGCCATTTATTGTTTTAAAGAAAATAAGTCATCAGCCCCAGAGTATGAATAGTGTAAAGGGTATAGTAAAGTAACCATTTTCTCGTATGTGAACACACCACAGCACAGTGTGAACAGCATGAAATTAGTCTCTGCATTTAGCCCATTCACCCAAGTGAAGCAGTGAGCAGCCAGGAACACAGTCCCCAGGGAGCAGTGTGTGGGTACGGTACCTTACTCAAAGGAACCCTAGAGGTCCAACGACCTTCTGACCACAGGGGCCACACCCTAACCACTAGGTCACCAGCTACCACATATAAAAGGCTCTTACTTCACCTGGCAGGGCAGTTACTGGTGGTCCATTCAGATACCATTAACAGCACAGTGGGATTTCACCAGTCTGGCAAATTCAGAACTGAGTTGTGAATAGCTGGGACACACCTGTTTTTCAGTGTTTGGGCTAGGGCCCTTACTTCAAAGACAATCCTAATACCAAGACTAATGGACATTCTGGACAATGGCACGCTTCCAACTAGGGCTGAAACGATTATTCGAGTAACTCGAATGATTCGATTACAAAAAATGTTTGAGGCAAATTCTTTGCCTCGAGGCTTCGTTTAATTCGTCACCAAAGTCCACCTGCAGGGGGCGCGTGTGACCCGGGGAACATGCTATTTTTGCTGTAGGGAGTAGGGGATTTTTTTGCACCGAAGAAGAGCTCACAGCTCAGAGCAGGAGATATGAAGTAAAGCCCTGCGCGGGACAATTTTTTTTAATTCCGCTCCCGTGGAATTTCTGACGATTCCCGCCCGCTCTCCAGGTTGCTCCCGTCCGCTCTCCCGGTCATATATTAAAATATATTTTTAAAGTTAAAAAACTATCAATGTTCTGTTATTGTAAGTTAGTGGCGCTCACTGGCTGTGAAAAATGAAGAGAGCCGCAAAAAGCATCTTGAGACCAGCTGGATGTCCTCATTCCTGTAGTGGATGGAAAACGTGCCGAATATTGCCAACAAGAAACAATAGGGCGGCAGTATTGTTGTTTAATCTGTAGCAGAAAAGTCTTAAAATGCATCAATGTGCCTAAAAATTATAATAAAATTTTAATCCGTATTTAAACTGTAAACAAGTTTTGACCATTTAATGCAAAAAAAATATATAATCAATAAATAATTAATTCAAATTTATCAGCAACATTTAAACTCAGGAGCACAATAATAATAATAAGAAGAAGAAGAAGAAGAAAAAGATAATTTTATATTTTACACACTAATCTTAAAGTGCATGCAGGCAGAGAAAATTACAAAATAACTAAATAACAGGACATTTTTGTTTTCTTTACTGTTAATAAGGATAGAATATACATCAGAAATGTTTCCCAGAAAGGTTAATTAAATGAGCTTAGTTCTGGAGCCAACAAGGCAAAGGTTTTAAGTTTTGATCTAATAAAAGTGTTGAGTTTGAATAAAAAACTTTTTTTGTGAGGAATAACAGCCAATTGCTTGCTCATTTTAAGAGGCCGTTCATGTTGCATAACCCACTATTGATATAGTTGTTTAAAAATCAAAGTATGATTTATCCGATTACTCGATTAATCGATGAAAAAATCGACAGAATATTCGATTCCAAAAATATTCGATAGTTGCAGCCCTACTTCCAACTTTGTGGACACAGTTTGGGGAAGACCCAGAATGACTGTGCCCCAGTGCACAAAGCAAGGTACATAACGACGTGGTTGAATGAGTTCGGTGTTGTAAAACTTGACTGGCCCACACAGAGTCCTGACCTGAACCCCATCCAAGACCTTTGGTTATGTACTGGAACGAAGATTGTGACCGAGGCCTTCTTGTTCGGCATCTGTGCCTGATCTCATAAATGCTGTTCAGAATGGATTGCCACAAATGACCTCAGAAACACTCAAAAATCTTGTTGAAAAATTTCCAAGAAGAATAGAAGCTTTTCATTTTAAAGTCTCCATATTAAAATATACGCATCTGAATGCAGTGTACCTGTTTGTTTAATGGGCGTGCGTCTCAATACTTTTGTCCACGTTGTACATTTTGTAACGGCTTTTCATTCGGCTTAGCCAATCAGATTTCAGGACGGGTTGTGCATGTGCTCTGGACGCTGGATGGTGCTGTTTGTGCCTGCAGGCTCTTAGAGCGGTAGAGCCGAGTTAATGCTTCCTGCATTAAAGTGCTGTCTGATCTGTGTCTGAGCCCATCTTGAGAGGAGTAAATGATTCACCAGAGACAGCCCCGTAAGTGAAGGCGACCCTGCTGAAATCAACAGCATCATTTGTCTGATTATTTCTGCTTCACTAAGGTTAGGTGTGGGATGGGATGCTTTCGATATGGCGCTCGGCAGGACAGGAGGGAGGGATCATTCACTAAAACCAGTAAAGCCATGATTCGCACACGAGGATCATCGGCTCTCGTCCTTGCGACCAACATTAATATTATGCATTTAAAAAGATGGTAGCACAAAACCGTTTTTTAAAACTACCGTGAGGGTGGTACAGTAACCCACGATGACTCGTGTGGCTGAAGTGCCCTGTAAATGCAGACGAATCACCGTGTTCTCGTGAACTTCTTTATTGTATGTGCGGTGTAGCTCATGATGTCTCCGTTCCCTTTTCATTTAGAAAATGTCTGAGAAAGGTGCTTCCTCGCTTAATCTGGAAAATATTTCAGAAAAAATGTCCCACCACGTGGGAGCAGATGCAGAGCATGAGGCTGGGCCTGTTTTGGAGAGGTGAGACACAAGTTTCTTCATGAATATCATTCTCTGTAGCCACATGTCTTCTTCCTGCTCCCTGTTCCCTGTTCTGCACACTGATGATCTCAAACAGCCATGCTTGATTTGAAACCCTCTCATGAAAGCTGAAAGCCACACGCTGCCATCGTAGCTGTCAGTTTTTTTAGTTACACTGACTTCTACACGCATTGGTCACATTATGAAATTCCCTAGTTCAGACTGTAACCCATCTGATGTCATGCTTAATTTTCAGCCCTCTATGGAATTTGTCATTGCACTTTCTGAGCACAGGACTCCCGTTGACCAGGTATCATTTGGGTGACAGTGACACATAGGAATCTGGGGACCCCTAGAAAGACTTTATAGCTTTTTCTGATTTCGTTTCTAATCTTGAATGTATGAAAATGTATGATGCACAAGTGCGAATGTTGCTGGGGATTTGACACATTTCGGTGTGACTGCTACGTTGAGCAGCTGACCAGAAATTGATCAAGGGCTCTGTGCATGACAACATTGCCTTTAACTGAACGCTAGCAAGTGTATGTCTGTGATATCTGATATAAAATCAGAGGCATTAGTTACAGAGAGAACTGTTTTGTTCTTCAACCAGAATCTATATGGACTACAATGCCACCACACCATTGGAACCTGAGGTGATCAGTGCGATCACAGGTGCTTTACGTGATGCTTGGGGGAACCCTAGCAGCACCTATCTGCCAGGTATGTCTTCTCTCATGGACATGCAACAGATCTCAGGGACACCATAAAGAGCTGATTTGCTTATATATTACAGTGTCTCTTCAGGTTTGAAAGCCAAAGAAATCATTAACCACGCCAGAGACAGTGTAGCTAAAATGATTGGTGGAAGGGCAGTGGATATCATATTTACCTCTGGTGGCACTGAGGTGAGGACTTGTTCACTGGAACTTCAGTAAAGTTTTTCCATTCTTCCCTATACTATTCTTACATCAGTTATTCCTCTGTCCCCTCTGCATGTCCCTTAGGCTAATAATATGGTGTTCCACTCAGCGCTGGAACATTTCTGGAAGAGCAGACCCCCAGCTGAGGGTGAGCGGGAGGAAAAACGCCAGCTGAATGGCAACAAGCTTGTGCCTCACATCATCACTTCCAACGTGGAGCATGACTCTATCAAACTCACAGCCGAACACCTGTTAAAAACAGGCAAAGCCGGTACTGAGGATTTACGCTTTGTGAATTATAAACAAACCTACATTTAGATTTGAATTGCTTAAACACACAAACTATTTGTTTCTTTTAATTACTGGGAGATTTCACCAAAGACAGCGCATGTTGCACTAGGCCTCTGGCATATTATGATAATGGATGCTTGAGTTTGTGTGCATTTAATTATATTACATTTAAAAGAAGGTAATAAATCAGCATCTTATTAATGCTATATTTGAGATTCAGTTACAATAACTACTATGAAACTAATGTTTAAGAGAGTGTGTTTTAAAGGCTTGAGATACTTTTCATTTGCACTGAAACTGCTTTAATTGGATTTTTGTTCTAGATGTCACTTTTCTGCCCGTTTCCAAGGTGACTGGGCGAGTGGAGGTGGAGGATGTGATGGCAGCACTGCGTCCCAACACCTGCCTGGTGTCAGTTATGCTGGCCAACAATGAAACAGGTGTCATTATGGTTAGTGGGCTGCAGTAGCAACTAATTAGACTTGTTTTTTTTATACTTTTGTAATTTTGTAATCTTCATTCAGCCGCTCAGGGAAATCTGTCAGAGGGTGAGGTCAGCAAACAGGTCCTCCTCATCTCCCAGAGTTCTGCTGCACACTGATGCTGCTCAGGCCATTGGAAAGATCAGGGTGGATGCACAAGAGCTAGGTGTGGACTACATGACAGTAGTTGGACACAAGGTAAACAGTGGGAGCTGGAAGGGCTTTACTGTCTACTTTTCAACGTCATCATCTTAAAGAGTCTCATTTTACCTGTTCATCCTGCATTCCAGTTCTATGCTCCTCGAATTGGGGCCTTGTTTGCAAATAGTCCTGGAACAACGACTCCAGTTTACCCTTTACTGTTTGGCGGAGGACAAGAGCGTAATTTCAGACCGGGGTATTGCATGCCTTTATTGTTTGGTGCTATAGCATCAGTTGTGTACGCCATTGCTACAAGTTATGCCTGTTTATAAATATAGCAAATAATACTTGATTACTGACCCTAAATCTGATTTTGTTCCTGCCTATTTGTTTCTTAGGACAGAGAACACCGCAATGATTGCTGGTCTGGGAAAGGTAAACAGTTGTATTACTGTCATCATTACTTTAAATTCATCTGTATTATATAAAGCAGGCTACAGACAACATGGTTACCTCTGGGACTGGCATGTTACAGGGCTAGTGAACAGTGTTTCCATCGAGATTGTATCTAGGTTTCAGTGTTTTAAATGTCCTTCCTCTTGGGCAAGGCTGCAGAGTTGGTGACCACAAACCTGGCAGAGTATGAGGCCCATCTCCTGGACATCAGGCTGTACCTAGAGCAGCGGCTGCTGGTCAGTCCTCTTGGTTTATAAAGTATTTCTTTACATCATTGCAGTAACTTTTAGGTAGATGACACTGAATGGTCCATTTTTATTGTTCTTCTTTGTTGCTAGGCTGTGTTTGGAAAAGAGAAAATTCGTTTCAACAGTCATTTCCCAGGGACTGACACACTGCCCAACACATGCAATGTTTCTGTTTTGGGTCAAGGGCTACAAGGTGAGTGTCTCAAGTCGCTTGCTCTTTCTTTAACGTTTTTATTGAACACTTCTATAAAGACTCCTCAACGTTCCCAGTACAGTTCCTATGGGTCTTTGAAATCCTTGAAAGTTTGTGAAAAATCATCAAAGTCTTGAACGTTTTTGAAAATAGATATAAATAGACATGAGACATTGAAATTCATATATTTTGTGCAATTCTTTTTATATATTTTAACTTTACATTCTTAAACAGCATCAAGTAAGCAAGAATGCCAATGTTAAGTGAACCATAATTAACCTTGACCTGTGTCTGAAATGATGCCATGTTGAGTCTATAAATTTGAGGAAACTGGGCCTGAAAAGCTCCTTCCAGGTCAGTTTTACAACAAACTCCGACATTAACGACTTGTGTATTACTTTTTAAAAAAGTGTTTAGGATATTTTCCCTGTTTTCCTAGATGGTCTAAAGTCTTAGTTCTTCTTCTGACAATCCAAGGCCAGCTGCTGAGCTTGGAAAGTTTGGGTTTGTTGGTATATGTGTGGTTACTGTTAAAAGGACTTTGCCAGTAATGCTTCGTCTGGTAGATATCAGTGTATGAAATGAATTTAAAAAGATTGATTTCGTAAATGTATTTCATATGTCTTGGGTGCTCAGGTTGTGGCCTCAGCCATTTGTAAAACACAATAGCTAAGCTGAATTATTAACCTGACCTCCCCCTGCCATAGGTCGCAGAGTGCTGTCCACCTGCAGGAGGTTAATGGCTAGTGTGGGTGCTGCCTGCCACTCAGACCGAGGAGATCAGTAAGTTGCCCAGACCTGCACTCAGTCTAAGTGACCCAGTCCAAGCTCTCTTGTGTTTTTTGGATGAGTTTTGTAATGCCAATATCGGCTAGAAATCTGACCCAAGTAAAGCATTGTACTGCAGTTTGCTATTGTATGTTGTGTGCTGCACTTATAGTGTTCGTGCCCTCGAAGCTCTGTCGAGAAGCAGTGCAAAACACGATTTACAATGCTAAAACTGTTAGTGATAACACATGTATAAATGACTTATTATAGTTGTAATAATTCATTGTAATACTTTATTTAGAGCTTATTAGTTGTTTAGAGTTATTACCTTCCAACTGCAGGTTTCTGGCCACCGCCTTTTTAATTCAACAGGGCAAAAAAAAACTTGAATGTATTTGAAATATGTTTTATGATTTTGCAGTACACAATGCTGATGTGTCATGTGCTTGTTGTCCCTCTGGGATGTTAGTGTGTGAGTTTTCCCAACAGGACAGTGAATGTATTACCACTGTCTCTTTAGTGCTGAGCTTTTTTCAGCATTATGTTTGGAATTGCGGATGTTACATCTTTGTGTTTCCTGCAGGCCATCACATATTCTTCTGAACTGTGGGATCCAGTACCATGTGGCAATGAACGCTCTGCGGATCAGCATGGGCAGAGGGACGTCTCGGCAAGACGTGGACATTATAGTGGGGGACCTTCGAGACACTGTGGAGCAACTGGAGCGAATGAACTAGTGCCTCCTGTCTTTAGACCCCTTATGTGGTGAATGTCACTCCACAGCACCAAATGAAATGTGTACGCATTTGCTCCTACATTGCTTTTAGGTACAATTATGACTTGAAGTATTGCGTATTATCATGTGGCGAGACGTTTCATTGATTGTGGTAAATAGGTTATTTATTTAAACTATTTAATGTTTCCAAAAGTTATACATAATTTAATTCTTGAGAAATAAGCAATGGAAGTGAACTGGTATGATATGTAGAGACTGATTTATTTACAACGATGGTGATGAGTTGAAGCACCACATTTTATCATGGGGTCCGGTGTTTAGTTGTTTATGGTTATAAAATGGTTATTTATTTAAACTTTTCAACTTTTTTTCCAAAATTTCTGCATAATTTAATTGTTGAGATATAAACAATGAGAGTGCAGAGACTGATTTATTTACAGTGATGGTGATGAGAACCAGAAATCATGGTGTCAACAGCACACAGGGAACGATTAACTTAGTGAGTCGTATACATCTCCACCATGTTGTGTTTATATATGTTTTAAGCCAAAATCTCAACACTGTAATGAAACAATGTCTCAGGTGTTTGTAACTTTTGAATGGGAGCTTTGTTGCTCTTGGGGACATTTACGTCCTCTGATGCTTGGTTTCCATCACCACCACTGTGAACAATTCTGAATTACTTAAAAGGGTGTAATTCGCTTTAAGGTTCTTCATAATAGGCTTTGGTGTTTTGTACACATAAATATGCTCTTCTATGACCTAAATGCACTAATTATTTAGGAAACTGGTACGTTATGGGGTGTGCTTCTTAAATGTTGAATTATTTATTTGACTGTATGTGTTCTTGATGTGTATTAGGGCTGCACAATACATCGCAAATTTACCGTCATCGCGATATGAACATGCGCAATATACATATCGCGAAAGACTGACTGAACTACAATAAATGGTGTTTTTCCAAAGCTCTTCACCCAGTGCCACAGAGAAGAGGGCAAAAAAAAATCACTGGGCAGTTTT
>JBBJLR010000111.1:8897334-8910909 GCA_037577145.1 Brachypetersius gabonensis
TTCCAACAATGTTCAATGGTTCAAATGTTTTATGGGAGGCATTAAATGCTCTGTTTAAGTAAATTCTTTAAAAAAAACAAAACATGTTGGAATGTAAATATTGCGTTTCATTTTTTTCTGCATAGACTAGTCAGTGTCTGGAGTCTGTTAACAGCAAATTCAGGAGGAAAAACACTATAAAGGCTAAGTTTTTATTCACTCATCGCATGCGATATTGCCATCGTAACACTCAAAAACATTATCGCATATTGCATGTTTTCCTAATATCGTGCAGCCCTAATGTGTATGCTGTGGAAAACGAAGGTTTAAAACCCTTGTGGGAGATCCTGTAGTACCAAAGCAGCAATGGGAAAGAAATATTGCACTAAAGATCTTTTAAATCTTCTGTTGCTACTGTAGTGAACTGGCAATGAGGTGTTGCTGAGGGACTTAAGTTGCTTTAATGTTCTGATGTTAAGCTGTTCTATCATCATTAAAGATTACAAACTTTATCCAAACCGCTCTGTCTTGGCCCATGTTCTCTTTGTAGATTAGACAGCTTGGGCTATTCAGAGGAGCATGAATATTTAACGTGAGTTGTAAGAACCCAGAGTTAACCCTCTCCATGCTTCTGTATGCTGGTCCTCGTGTGTCTTAAGACTCTGGCTATCCTGTTACTTAAGTTTCCGGCAGGCCTGTGTTGCTCTGTCAAGCCGTGTGCGGTGGCTCGTGCCTGTCTGGGCACAGAGGCCATGCTGGGCTCTGAGCCACTGTGCTTTTGTGCCGTACCTGGGCTTCTTTCATTACCTTTACAGCTCACTGGGCTTGACCTGCTCCTCTCTGCCCCACACACACACGCACGGACACACACAAATGCCTGCTCGCCAGCTGGCAGTATCTGTGGTGTCAGCTTCCACCAGCCATGCTAGTGTGTGTTTTCGGTCAGGGTAGGTTGAGCTTCTCCTTAGCCTGGATGCAGGTGCCCAGTGTTGGTTGAATAGAGGCAGGAGAGTGATGGTGCTCCATAAGGCTATAGCTGCTGCCTGTGTAGGGGATGTTGCAGGCCTGAAGCAACTGGCAACAGCTGGGCACCTGACAGAGTCCATCACAGACGCCCAGGGGGCAGGGCCTGTCCACCATGCGGCTCGCTGCGGTCAGCTGGACTGTCTGCGTTTCCTGGTAACACAGGCAGGGCTGGCAGCTAATAGCAGGGCTCTGAATGGGGCCACACCTGTCCATGATGCAGCTGCCACTGGACACACACGTGAACTGCATTGGCTGGTGCAGAGTGCAGGATGCAGTGTGCAGGTGAGAAGCTGATATTTTAGGTGTGTGACTGTCCATGATTCTTTTGGAAACTCTTAAAAACACCAATTTCACCACAATCCAATTATTCTGGTGTGACTCTGAATTATTAGTTTTTAATTATATAAACTATGACAAAGTATGATTCATTTGAGTTGCCAGTTTCAGATCAATTAATTGTGGCATTAATACAGTACAATCCTAGACTTCTAGGGTAATGGGTCACCCTGAGAAGTTGTTTCTAATAGGTAACCTGATGGGTAGTGCTTTCATTTGTTATGTGAGAAATACACAGTCACTGTAAAAAAAAAAAAGGTTTTCAACATACAGTTTTCAACATACTTCAACATACGACTTCAACATATGGTTGCAGTATGAGGAGAGACTGTGCGACTATAGGAGTGGACAGAACTCCAAGAACTTGGGTGGACCCCTCCACCCCAATTCATAAATCCCCCTGTAAATGTAAATGTAGGCCTGTCTTGAACTTGCATGTGACATTTGCATGTGTGAATGCCAGCATTTCAGGATCAAAAGCTAGAGTAATTTGTTCCTGATGAAAATTCACACCATTATTTCCCTGAGCACCTAGTGAGCTCATGTGCCAAATGAAACTTGCATTGGTAAGTTCCACCTGTTCTTACTATACCCCTTTACATAATCAGGGAATGGTTAGGGGCCGCTGCTGCAGGACGGTGTGAGCGGTGCGGTTACATCACCCTCTCTTATTCCGTGTGCTCTCTGTCCAGTAGTGTTGCATGACCATGCTAATCAGGAGCAGATGGGGCGGAGGGATCTTGCTCTACCCTCCAACGCTCGAGCTGTTTACTGAAGCAGCCCCCGGTCCACAGCGGCCCTGCGTGATCCCACCACAGCCCTCTCTCACACTAATGTAAACCGGCCCTCTTAACCTCAACAACCCCTTGATCAAATTTATGACCAGCTGGGTTGTATTAAAGTACACATTTAAGTGCCTTGTTATCATTCAGTAAAGCGATAACATTATTCCAAGTTGGTGGTCTCCCTGGAGTTTGTCAGAGAGATGTGGGTGAGAGGGTTTTTTTTTTTGTTTGTTTAAAAAAAAATTCTCAGAATGTCCATGCTAATGGTAGGTCAAAGGTGTATGATGGTTAATGTACATATAAACATTTCCTTTCCCTGAATAAATAAAGATGGCTCTCTTATTTTGATTACACTGGTGGAGCAGTGCAGTGGTAGCCAGTGTAGGGGTTTGGTTTGCAGTGTGTCTATGAATGCACACTACAAGCAGTTGCTATGGTGGGGTTTTGTGGTGACATCAGTACATGATCTTTTTGAATCTGAATGTTCTTTTAAGTTTGTAGTTTTCTTGCCAATCACATAACAGCATTGATACTGGAACATTTTACAGACTGACTGTTAGCTGATGGTTTTCTTTGCACACTACATTCAAGACATTCCCCGACTCAATGTCTAACAGGCACGCAGTTACAAACTGTAGCACATCAATTACTATCACTGGACCATTCTCAGCACAGCAGGGATTATGACAATGACATGGTGTGTATGTGGAGCTGGTGTGAGTGTTTCAGGAACAGGTACTGCAGGGATTCCTTCACACTGTTACTGCTTGGCCAAAATTGGTCTACCACTAAAACATATCCAACTAAGAACAGCTCTGCGATCAAAAACTATCCAGAACTGTGCATATATATCAGTCTCTAACTGCACACAAGCAAGGTAGTGCTACATGGTGAGGGTTTCTTAAAAAGCTGCCAGTTAGTGTATGTTGTGTGTAAATCACAGACATTTTCTGCCCTGTTTGTTCTGTCACACAATGACTTCATTAAGGAAATCCAGGCCAGTCAAACTTTATAAAATTCCCCTGTGTGTCCGTTCAGACCTTTCAAAGCTAATTTTATAGTATCTTATTTTCAGGAGCAAGATGCTGCCGGAACCACCGCGCTCCATCTTGCGGCCCGATTTGGGAGGGTGGAGGTCGTCAGGTGGCTGCTGACCTTTGGGAGTGAAGCGGAACAAGAGACTGACTGTGGGGCTCTTCCTGCCCACTATGCCGCTGCCAGGGGTGACCTCTCCTGCCTGAGACTTTTGATTGGCCAGGCTCCAGGGTAAGAAACTGCACCCCACAAACTCAACACACACTAAACTTTGAAGCAGACACCAATCTCCCACAACATTAAAACTGCTGGCAGGTGAAGTGAAATACATGAATTTTCTCAATACAGTGGCAACTGTCAAGGGTGTTAGGATATATTAGGCAGCAAGTGAACAGTCAGTACTGATGTGTTGGAAACAAGAGAAATTGACAAACATAAGTATCAGATAAAACTAAAAAAGGAAAAAATGTGATGGTTATACAGCTGGGTCAGAGTATCTCCCAAGTACCTACTAAAGGTGGTCTGAGGAAGATCAGCTGGTAAACTGGCGACAAGTTCTTGAGTCCCCAAGATGATGCATGTGGGAGTGAGGACTGGTCCAAGAAGAGCAAACTGAGCACAAATTGCTGGAAAAAATTATGCTGGCTATGATAGAAAGGGGTCAGAAAACAGAATGCAATGCAGCTTTTTGTGTTTAGGGCATAGTGACATCTGTCTGCTGGCAAAAGTGCCCAACATAGGACCATGAGCATCAAAACTAGACCATGGAGCAATCGAAGAAGGTGGTCTAGTCAAATGAAGCATGTTTTTTACTACATTTTGTGGGTAGCTGGCTGTGTGTGGGAAATGATACATTGTGAGAAGAAGGTAAGCTGGTGGAGGCAGTTTGTTGGTCAATGTTTTGCTTGAAAACTTTGATCCAGGCATTTAAGTGGATGTTGCTAGGAAATGTATCACATACATAAACATTACAGTAGGATAATGCAAACTACCACACTGTAAAAATGGGCAGGAATGGTTTGAAGATGACGACAAAGAGGTCAGGGTGTTGAACTGGCCTGCAAATTCCCCACATCTCAATCTGATCAAGTCTCTGTAGTTTGTGCTGTCTGATCCAAGGGGACCCCGCCTTGTAACATACAGCAGTTTGAGGATTTTTTTGGTTCTTGAACATGGTGAACTGTTGGCAAAACTCACCAATGCACATGTGGAGCAATCCATCAGAGGAGCTACCTCTGAAGGTGCACTGTGTCATCTACTATCAAGATCTTAGCAATATATATCTTTAATTTCAGTGAAAACACTTCTGTTTTGAATTATTTTCTAATTAAAAACAGATTTCAGGTAATTTAAGTGAAACTGAGTGAAAAGTAGATCAGAATTTTCTAATGAGTACATCCACCTAGAAATTGAATTCAGGTTTTAGGGATGAGACTAAAAATGGGCTTTTCTGTTTAAAGGCCTTAACACATTTGCTACATTTAAACAGCACTTTGTTTATATACAGTATATATAGGTTCACTGACCACCTTTCTCCTTGGCCATTTGAGACTACAGACAGAGGCTTATGTTGAGATGGAAATAAGGAGTACCGTAATGCAGAAGCTCATCTTGAAGTGACATTATCACATTGTGAGTGTAACCCTATCAATCTTCTGTGCACTTCACTTCCTGCTACTGTGGACTTACAGATCTGTCAGTGGCTTTACAACTGCCAGTGTAATGTGAGATGTAGGTTACTCACAGGTAGAGGGGTGTGTCATTAGATGTTTCTTTTCCTTAAGGCCCCAAAATGCCACCGTTTAAATATGCAGCTAATCAAAACAGAAAGTGTGTAATGTGTAATAACTTGGAGTCGGTTAATTGCTTTCTACTGTTACTGCACTTTAAGGTGTGGACCTCAAGTACAGCACGTACAAGGGGCCTGCAGTGAGATCCATTTTCATTATTATGGCTTTGCGCATGAAGGTTCATGTGTCTGCCAGTATTTATAATGGGATGATTCCCTAAGGGTAATAAAATCACATCAGTGCATGCGAGTGGTGAGTTAACACCTGTAGTCCTCTTGATGTGGCTAAATATGACAAGGCCTCCAAACACTCAGGAGATCCCTTGAACTTTTCATTAACCTATGTGATTAATATAGAAGATACTGATTAGTTTTGCAGAGTATAATGATCTGTGCCTCACTGATGCAGCTGTGATATGCTTGGGAAAGTACATTATGCTGACTAGATGTAAGTCTCAGTTTAAATTGTTGATCTCATGTTTAGGTTCAGAAGGTACATCTATCATGATTTCTTTCGCATATGGCACCATTTTGACTGGATCAGATAAGTGATTCTCACATTGCTGGCCACACGGGCTGCATGG
Source organism: Brachypetersius gabonensis (assembly GCA_037577145.1). NCBI lineage: Eukaryota > Metazoa > Chordata > Actinopteri > Characiformes > Alestidae > Brachypetersius > Brachypetersius gabonensis. The sequence continues at coordinate 8,902,869 of JBBJLR010000111.1, forward strand.
TTGAACAGACGAGTAATGTGGCAGGGCAGAGAAAGGAAAATGTTTGAACAGTGGGGTGAAAAGGCCGATAGGAGGGTAAATTAAATCATTCATAAGTAAAGAATGGAGAAACAATAATAGAGAAATTTCACACTTTTAAGCAAATAGTTCTCTGTGTGCATTTAAACCAAACTACCATGGCAGCATCTTGTTCAGTAATTTTCACAAAATCTTTTTGCAAGCTTTGTGCTAATAGTTTGTTCCTCATTGTTCCTCACTTTATGGTGAGGAGTTATTAGATATTCTAGAAAATATTGCTTCATGTTAAAATGTTATTTTACTCACACTAAAGCTTTACCATTAACGTTGTTATAAAAGCAAAGTTACTACTTTTATATTAATGAGTTATTGCATTTTAGGCTAAAACCTTATTGCTAATTTTATACTATTAAGTGGGTGCTAGCTTTATGCTAACACCTTATTTTCTAACGTTGTCCAACAAAGTTATTACTAACTTTATGTAAAAACTTTATTGCTAACTTTATGATAAGATGTTCTTGCTAGCATTATGTTACAACCGTATTGCTAATGTTGTGTTACACAGTTATTGCTAACTTAATGCTATTAAGCTATTGTTATCTTTATGCCGAAAGTTTATCACTAACTTTATGCTTGGAAGTTATTTCTAGCTTTATGCTAAAACCTTAATTCCAAATGAACTTTATTGCTAATACTATGCAAAAATGTTATTGATAACTTGCTGAAAGCATTATAAAACTTTGTGGTCCTCTAAGACTAGGTTTAGAAATATCTGCTTGTCATCACCTTTCGCTTTGTCCTCCCAGATGTGTGAACCGGCAGACTTTCATCGGAGCCACGCCACTATACCTGGCCTGTCAGGAGGGTCATCTGCACGTGGTGGAGTACCTGGTGAAGGACTGTGGAGCTGATGTTCATATTAGAGCCCAGGATGGCATGACACCTTTGCATGCTGCTACCCATATGGGTCATTATTCCCTGGTCATGTGGCTGGTGAGACACACACACACACACACACACACACACACACACACACACACACACACACACACACACACATACACACACACACACACACACACACACACACACATCTACATACAGTTACATTCAAAAGTTTGGAATTACCTTTCAAAAATTTGGATTGCATAATTATAGTGGTATAAAACCAGTTTCCCAAAAATGTATAAAATGATCATATAGGACAATCCTGTCTAATATACAAGTTTACAGTTAACAAGTAGTAAGAAAAAGAAAATAAAATGTCTTAAAAATGAATAAATATGGATATAAGTGAATAAATTATGGATAAGACAACACATGAGAAGCTTTGAAATTATTTCCTGTCCCATTGCATTAAGTCTGTCAAAGGTGACACGACCCGTGCTTGTTCTTTTAAGGTCTCCAACACAGACATCAGCCTGTCCAGTCAGGATAAGGAGGGGGCCACTGTACTACACTTCGCTGCCAGTGGGGGGCACTATCGCATACTGGACCGTCTGCTGCACATGGGTTCAAAGGTCATCAAAGACTACTGGGGTGGCACTCCTTTACATGATGCAGCAGAGAATGGAGAAATGGAGGTCTGGGCCCTAAGGCTGTGTGGTTCGAAATCTGAAAACTTGCAAGATTTTGCTCACAATATCATCTTCTGAGACAGAACTTCTCCATGCATTTTAGAATTACTTTTAAAATCCACCACTTTCCAGGGATTGTCTAAATTATATATATATATATCTCAGAAGATGTCTCAGAAGATGATATTGTGAGCAAAATCTTGCAAGTGGGCATAGATTCATTTTTTAAATCTAGATTAATCTCACTGTATTCTTGGAATTAATCTAGATTAATCTAGATTAAAATTTTAATCTACATTAATCTAGATTAGAATGGCTCATTTCAATTCTGCCGAAGGTCTGAAGCCCCTCCAACTCCAAAAATGACCCTAAAATATTTTCAAATCAACATTCTGATGTGATGGGTGTGTCTGCTTACTCACCGCTAACGGGTGGAAACGAGCAAGACACGCTGACAGAGCTGCTCTGAGCGAGTTTCTGAGATGTTCTTTTTCTGTACTTTGTTTTCGTGTCTGTTGAGTGAGAAAAAGTGGTCTCACACAAATCCGTGGAATGGTAAAGCAAGATTGTTTAACTGCATCTCACTGCAACCCCGCATGGCACGAGAGCGCCAAAAATTCCAGGAGAGCTCCTGAACCACAAGTGGCAGATCACTCCTCTCTCTCTCTCTCTATACAGTGGTGCCCCACATAAGGAACGCAATCCGTTCCAGCGGCGCATGGGTTATGCGGGGAGTTTATTATGCCTTGTCTTCATTTGAGAATAAATCCCTCTGGCCGGATTCAGCCATTTTTTAAAATGTGAAACGCACTCGTTCTGTGAGTCACGTGCGCAGTCACGGTGGCATTAGTTATGCGAAACGTTCGTTCTGTGAGGCGTTCGTTAAGCGGGGAACCACTGTATAACAAAGTATAACCATATATATGTCTATGGCAGGAGAGCTGAACATTTTAGAATGCTGAAACAGGGGCCGTGAAGTCAAGGGGGCGGGGAACAGGCGCACAGACAGAAGCGTTGAGAAGCGAGGCTCCGCGGACCAGCGCCATAGTTTGAGAAACGCTGGTATCCAAACACAACTTTGTGAATAGATTAATGGCGATATTTTTTATCGCCCGATAAGAGTCTCACATTAACGCAGCACGTTAACGCCGATAACGGCCCACCACTAATATATTTATATGTGCCCTGCAGTGGGCTGGCATAGTCCCTGTCCTGCTTATTATCCTTGGCATAGGCTCTGGGTACCTGTGACCCTAGTGAGGATTAAGCAATTATAGAAGGGGATTGCGTGATATAGATAAAGATAGATATATAGAGATTTATTCGCTGTTCAGCAATTGTGGCTTCAGTCTTTCGCCGATTTTTTTCTGAAAACCGAACTAACAATTGTTCGGGGAACCCCCCACACATTTGCAGAAACCGCAGATATCCTCCGCATTTGTTTGCTTTTGTGACATCCGGGACTTGTCTGCCATGCCCTCTCGTCCCCGTGCTGGTTGTTTATGTTTGGGCACGGTGCTTAGCAAGGCAATTAGGTCCACCTGAATGGAAAGAACCTGCTCAGTGTCTGATTGCCTTGATAAGTGACGTACCCAAACATAAACAACTCAGCAGGAGGATGTAAATTCAGCTACATTTACATTTTTTGGTACTGTCCTCAGAACACAAAGAATCTTGGGATGGTAAAATGCCACTATAGCATTTCATCATGCACTGCTTTTTGAACAGGTCACATGTGTAGTCCAGGCAGGTAGCAAATCAGAATAAAAGGCAGTTACATGTATTAGTCTTGTGGCTGTATGAAACAATTGGATGGAAAAAAACAATTAAATGCAAAGATTTTAAAGAATGAGCTCTGAATAAACACCATGTTTTTAGGAATAATTTGATTAAGAAAAAGAAACAGCCTAATCAGTGATGAATTTTAGTGTCTATGCTTTGTAATACCTTTTTTTCCTCAGTGTTGCAGGGTTCTCCTGAGTCATGGGGTCAGCCCATCCGAGAGAGACGTAGACAACTTCACTGCAGCCGACCTGGCAGAGTATAACGGTCACTATGAGTGTGCTAGATATCTGTGTATGGTGGAGAGAGACGTAAGGCTTGATTCTTATTTTTCCAGTCTGTTCGATGTCTTGTTTTGCTTTTTCTCACTTACTTGTAAAAATACATTCGTGTAGCATAATATGTGTAGTCCAAAATCAAATTTTACTTTTAGAAGGACTTAATAATCATATTTTAGAATACTAAAGTATACTTTAGAATACTCATAACCATACTTGCAAGTAATGGGTAATACTTTACTAATGGATAGTGTTTATAAGTCTACATGGTGACTACATAACCTACATAGATTTATACATGCTTATTCTAACAAGCGTCTATTATCATCATCACTCTTTTTTTTGTAATAGTGACAAGAGGAGTCTTTAATACATGACACTTGTTGAAATAAACATTTATAAAAGTTCATTTAGCTTAATGTCATTTCGCATTTAAGACTTATGTAGGTGTCATGTAGCCTTATGAATGCTGCCCTATCTTAAAGGGTTATAATGATGCTTGCTGTGTGTCACTGGTCAGTTATGGCAAATGTGAACACCCCACTTGCCCTCAAGAACCCCAAGTAATCCATTTTGACTGACTTCTATATGAACCCTGGTTCTGTTTCAAAGAACACCAAACAACACGCATGTGTTTTTGCACCATTTCAACTATTGATATTTGAAATCAGTGGAACCAAATGAAAAGGGATATGGGGTCAAAAAATTCTGGTAGGAATATTAGTCAGTAGATGTGAAAACAGTCTTGAAGTCTGTGGCTGAGGTTGGTGTGGTCAGGTGGCATTCCTCATTGTTTTCGCAATAGCGTAATAATGCAAAAATACCGTTCTTACTTTCATTTTTAACTCTCTCTTTCTTTCCTTACTCGAATGTTAGGTTGTGCTTTCTTTACACATTTAATTACAACAGTCTACCCCATGGCAGTTACGCAGTGCTGTATCTCTAATTGCTCAAAACAGCTTATTACATTCTCTGAACCAGAAAAGATTCCACATCGGCAATTTGTTGTTTTATGTGTTGTTATTATTTCAGAGATACTGGATACAGGCCTGTACGTCATGTTCTGAACCAATTACTAGATATTGATTTACGGTTTCTTTGCGTCTGTCTTGGCATGTTGACTGAAGGGCACTAGTTGACTGTTATTATTGGCTTATCATAGTGTTAGTTCTGATATTCCGCTTCCCATGGATATAATGGACTTAACCAATTATTTCAGCTTTACTTGGGGGCAAAGGAAGCACCAGCTGGCTGTATCAGCTCTAACAGTATAATAAGATCATAGTAAAGCGTTCAGTGATTTAAAGCAGCCAGCAAACTGTACAATCATAATTACAATAATTTGAACAAAAAGTCAAACAGCATTAAAAGGCTGAACAAACAGGCAATGCTCACCCTAGGTAGGATCCCTCTCATGCGGATCAGTTTCTCCTCACGTATGACTTGCACAGAAATCATAAGCTGCATATCCAGTTACAGTAAGTACTGCGACCCCAGGCTGCTCACTAGCTCTTTCTGCTTGTTTTGATTGACATATCAGCTCCCACAGAGAGCCGGTCAGAGAGTAGCGGCAGATTGCAAGACGTTAGCACGTTGTCCAGTGCCTCGTTTCTGATGCTGTTCCGCATGATCTCAGTGGCCTCTGAGGTCCTCTAAGGGCACTTCAGAATAAGGTCTTTTGTTTTGTGCAGTAAGCAAGATCTTTCTCAATTTGAGTCATAAATTTTTCAGGGCTGATCATCAGGGGTAATGGAGTTGGGCATGGCACACCCGCTGAACCCAATGGGATTAAGAAGTGGAGTCCACATTTGGAGCAGGGAGCTGATGGATAAGCCCGCAGGGTTTTCTGCAGGTGTAGGCTCATATGCTTTCATTTATTGCGCTTTACAACTGTGCACTTTTCTCTGTTTTTTTGAAGCTGTCCTTTCTATGTGTCAAAATAAGTTAATGTGCAGCACATTTAGAAGAATTATCTTGAGACATCCAGTATTCCCAGCTGTTTCTGCTGTTCAAAACAATAAAACTTCGGAGTATGTTTGAAATTTAGATAATGGCTCTGATTTCCTCCAGTGCTGCTCTCGGGTGCTGAGGGAACAGACTAATTCAGAATTAGCGATTTATACAAAAACTAGGGGCGCTGAATATCATCCACTGTGGAGCAAACCTATAATGACGTGTCATAAATTGACTTTATGATATACAAAGCTTCATACTGTGTATTGGCCTGTCAGCTTTTGAATTGTGAGTATTCCTTCATGGATCTTCACGTGTTGGGCGAATGTAGGTCACTTTCAGTTGATTTCACTGGAAAGTGGACCTGGAAGGTGAAACAGCGGCAGCCACCAAGACTCGGCCTTGTCAGTCATGGTTTTTGAAACTTCATCGAGCCCCAATCTGGAATCGATGTGATTGGCTCCAACAACAAAGGCTTTCAAACAATCACCACAGCACTGCTCACATTTTGTGTTAGCAGGACCAGCTGTGATGCTTTTACAGCAAATCCAAACTGGGTTTTTAAAGAACTGAGCCAAAGCTACAAATAAACTTTTATTTCCCATTTGTTCCATAAGACTTCTGTATGTGCAAAATGGAAACTTACCCATGTATTCTTAAGTACATTCAGTATGTAGAATGGGAAATCACTTTATACTATATGTAATATATGTAACATCTTAAGAAAACCCTACCTTCACTTAATGTGCTTCTCTTCAAATTATAGATACAGTGTGTGTGTGTGTGTGTGTGTGTGTGTGTGTGTGTGTGTGTGTATATATATATATATGATACAACCTGGTAGCCCCTCTGTTAATTAAGAAGCCCTCCAAACTACATTGACCAGTTTCTGCCCTCAGGTGCAATATTGACTGGTTATTATTTAGGTAGCCTAGTGGTTTGGGCGTCACCCCTGCGATCAGGAAGTTGTGGATTCAAATCCCAAAACTGCTAAGCATTTCTGAGGTACCCTTGAGCAAGATACAGTCCCCACACTCTGCTCCCCGGGCACTGTGTTCCTGGCTGCCCACTGCTTCACTTGGTGAATGGGTTAAATGTAGAGGAAATATTTCACACTGTTCACACTGTGTGCTGTGGTGTGTTCACATATGAAAGAAAGGTCACTTTCAATAGTGACCGACTCAACAGTGTTGCTGAGATTTTTACACATCTCACGTCTCTTCTAGGCTAAGAGTGGTCCACCAATCCAAAAATAGCCAGCAAAAACTGACGAGCAGATGGCTAGAGGATTGTGTGCAGCAGCCTCACTGCAGGGTAACATAAAGGAAAAACGTTGTTAAAATGTAAAGAGTATAATGATTCACCACGCTCCCCTCAGCTATTGTCCTCCACAACAACTGGGGTTTGCTGTTCGTAGGCATGAGAATGAATAAGCAAATAATTCGATGCTCTTGTCTCGAGGGGGTTCAGGTGCCACCACCTTCCAGAATTGATCTAACCTGTTTTAACAATAGGAAGCTAATTAATGTTGGGAGGGTGGAGAGGCATCCGATGCTGCTGTTTGCACTCTTTACTCTCTGAAGGTGTATCAGTTACCTTCTCTCTTCTGGCCTGGCTCAGGTAGAGCCGGTTATGGGATCCACACGGCTCACTTTCAGGGTTTTCACCGTTCCAATGCTTGGAACTGGAAATGTGATCTAGGAGCAAGGTTATAGAGCAGGATGTTTGTTGGCCTCAGATGCGCATCTGATTGTTGTCTTTTTTGTCCCACTCTTCCTTTGTCTTTTCTTGACGCTGTAGCCAAGGGTAACTCATATGTGTGTCATTATTGGCAGTAGTAAACAGGCTAGATTTCATCTGCTCTCTAACTAATGGCAAGGCAAGTTGCAAGTGATAGAAAATAAGAAAGAAAAGTGTAAAAGAAAACCAAAAATCTAAAAGACAAATTTATTGCATAAACAAAAGCTGAAAGTTGCATACATTATTTTACAATAGGCAATATTGTGGCTTCTTTTTTACCACAGTTTGGATTTTTTGAGCCCAAAATGCTCATAGTTCTACTGGCATAAAACCAAGGGTGATATTTGATCAAGACTGTTTGTTCGGAAAGGTGATTTAATAATGCGCGTCCCTACCCGTGTCACAGATTTGTAAGTTGCCATGCGGCTTGTAGGGTTTTTGTTCCACCTTAATGTGGTTGGGTCAGGCCTTCTCATTTCCTCATGGTGCCTGTAATGGATTGTTTGGGCCGTTGGCCAGAGAGTTGCGTGCTAGGCATTTCCTCATGTTTTGGTTTCATCCCAAAGAGGTCACCCTCCCTCAGTGCAGCCCGCTGCTCCAAGCACAAGAGCCTTTTTCCCTGAGACAGCTGCAATCAAACAAGCAGAGCACAGGTTTATTTTACAACATGGATCTGTGCAAGGGGGGGGAGGA